>CM065720.1:88176665-88211665 GCA_033310375.1 Conus canariensis | reverse complement strand
TGCTGCTACTACTACAATATTGCTAATGCTATCGCCACCACTACCACAACCACAACAATAACAACAACAACAACTACTACTACTACCACTACTACTACTATTACTACTACTACTACTGCTACTACTACTACTGCTGCTGCTGCTGCTGCTACTACTACTCTACTACTACTACTACTGCTACTGCAATCGATGGTCAGGTAGAAGTTTGATAGCAAAGAAATATTTCGCTCATACAACTCAAAGATTACTGACTTACGATGTGTCTACATGTGGCTATAGATATGCTTCAGTGTTTCCATAGAATAAATATTTGAGGTGGGGGAGGGAAGATTAAAGGTGATTAAGGCATATCGTGTCAGAGTTTATATCTCTGTCCCTGCCTTCCTAACATTCTGTGCTATCATGTGATATTAATGCATGAAGATTTTAAATCTTTCTACATCTAAGTTAATTTTGCTCCGTGTATTTCTAAAGGAGCAATGACTGCACGCGGTATTTGAAGCATAAGGGCAAAGGCAGAATTATTGGGACGCCAGACGAATAGAACGAACAATTAACAACCGAAATTTGCTTGTTTCACTAGTTTCCCAACCCAGTTATTCTGCTTTTGCTTTCACATGTGAAGGGGGTTATGTTTCATTGTAAATAGAAATTCATGAAAAATATTTTCCTGCATTTCTATTTGCTTTTATCGGGAAGAGGAGAGAGTAACAATATTTGGTAATCAAGTCTCCATATCCATCAGTTTGTTTTACTAATTATGCTTACTAATAAGGAAAATTAATGGCTTTCCAATTCCGTAATTTCTGATATTACCATTCAAGCATTGTTTTTTAATCACTATCCCTTTCCCTATTGTTTTTAATCACTCCCTTTCCCTATTGATTTTAATCACCTCCTTTCCCTATTGTTTTTAATCACTCTCTTTCCCTATTGATTTTAATCACTCCCTTTCCCTATTGATTTTAATCACTCCCTTTCTAATTACAACCATTCCCTGTTGATTTTAATCACTCCCTTTCCCTATTGATTTTAATCACTCCCTTTCCCTACTGATTTTAATCATTCCCTTTCCCTACTGATTTTAATCACTCCCTTTCCCTACTGATTTTAATCATTCCCTTTCCCTACTGATTTTAATCACTCCCTTTCCCTATCAAATTTAATCACTCCCTTTCCCTACTGATTTTCATGACTCCCTTTGCCTATTGATTTTCATCACTCCCTTTCCCCTATTGATTTTAATCACTCCCTTTCCCTATTGACTTTAATCCACTCCCTTTCCCTACTCATTTTAATCACTCCCTTTTCCTGTTGACTTTAATCACTCCCTTTCCCTACTGATTTTAATCACTCCCTTTCCCTGTTGATTTTAATCACTCCCTTTCCCTATTGATTTTAATCACACCCTTTCCCTATTGATTTCAATCACTCCCTTTCCCTATTGATTTTAATCACTCCCTTTCTAATTACAACCATTCCCTGTTGATTTTAATCACCCCCTTTCCCTATTGATTTTAATCACTCCCTTTCCCTACTGATTTTAATCATTCCCTTTCCCTACTGATTTTAATCAATCCCTTTCCATGCTAATTTTAATCAGTCACTTTCCCTACTGATTTTAATCACTCCCGTTCCCTACTAAATTTAATCACTCCCTTTCCCTACTGATTTTCATGACTCCCTTTGCCTATTGATTTTCATCACTCCCTTTCCCTACTGATTTTAATCACTTCCTTTCCCTATTGATTTTAATCACTCCCTTTCCTTACTGATTTTAATCACTCCCCTTTCCCTATTGACTTTCATCACTCCCTTTCCCTATTGATTTAATCACTCCCTTTCCTTACTGATTTTAATCACTCCCTTTCCCTATTGACTTTAATCACTCCCTTTCCCTACTGATTTTAATCACTCCCTTTCCCTGTTGATTTTAATCACTCTCCTTTCCCTATTGACTTTAATCACTCCCTTTCCCTACTGATTTTAATCACTCCCTTTCCCTATTGACTTTAATCACCCCTTTCCCTACTGATTTTAGTCACTCCCTTTTCCTGTTCATTTTCATCACTTCCCTTTCCCTATTGATTTTAATCACTCCCTTTCCCTATTGATTTTAATCACTCCCTTTCCCTACTGATTTTAATCACTCCCTTTCCCTATTGATTTTAATCACTCCCTTTCCATACTGATTTTAATCACTCCCTTTCCCTTTTGATTTTAATCACTCCCTTTCCCTATTGATTTTAATCACTCCCTTTCCCTTATTGATTTTAATCACTCCCTTTCCCTATGATTTTATCACTCCCTTTCCCTATTGATTTTAATCACTCCCTTTCCCTATTGATTTTAATCACTTCCCTTCCTGTTGATTTTAATCACTCCCTTTCCCTGTTGATTTTAATCACACTCCCCTTTCCCTACTGATTTTAATCACTCCCTTTTCCCTGTTGATTTTAATCACTCTCCCTTTCCCTGTTGATTTTTAATCACTCCCTTTCCCTGTTGATTTTAATCACTCCCTTTCCCTACTGATTTTATATCACTCCCTTCCTATTGATTTTAATCACTCCCTTTCCCTACTGATTTTAATCACTCCCTTTCCCTATTGATTTTATCACTCCCTTTCCCTTTGATTTTAATCACTCCCTTTCCCTATTGATTTTAATCACTCCCTTTCCCTACTGATTTTAGTCACTCCCTTTTCCCTTTATTTTAATCACTCCCTTTCCCTATTGATTTAATCACTCCCTTTCCCTATTGATTTTAATCACTCCCTTTCCCTGTTGATTTTAATCACACCCTTTCCTGATTTATCTATTTAATCACTCCCTTTCCCTACTGATTTAATCACTCCCTTTCCCTGTTGATTTTAATCACTCCCTTTCCCTACAGTTGATTAATCACTCCCTTTCCTACTGATTTTAATCACTTCCTCCTTTCCCTGTTGATTTTAATCACTCTCTTTCCCTATTGATTTTAATCACTCGCCGTTCCCTACTGATTTTAATCACTCCCTTTCCCTGTTGATTTTAATCACTCCCTTTCCCTTTGATTTTAATCACTCCCTTTCCCTACTGATTTTAGTCACTCCCTTTTCCTGTTGATTTTAATCACTCCCTTTCCCTTTGATTTAATCACTCCCTTTCCCTATTGATTTTAATCACTCCCTTTCCCTTACTGATTTTAATCACACCCTTTCCTATTGATTTAATCACTCCCTTTCCATACTGATTTTAGTCACTCCCTTTCCCTTTTGATTTTAATCACTCCCTTTCCCTATTGATTTTAATCACTCCCTTTCCCTATTGATTTTAATCACTCCCTTTCCCTACTGATTTTAGTCACTCCCTTTCCCTATTGATTTTAATCACTCCCTTTCCCTATTGATTTTAATCACTTCCTCTCTCTGTTGATTGTAATCACTCCCTTTCCCTGTTGATTTTAATCATTCCCTTTCCCTACTGATTTTAATCACACCCTTTCCCTACTGATTTTAATCACTCCCTTTCCCTGTTGATTTTAATCACTCCCTTTCCCCATTGATTTTAATCACTCCCTTTCCCTGTTGATTTTAATCACTCCCTTTCCCTACTGATTTTAATCACTCCCTTTGCCTATTGATTTTAGTCACTCCCTTTCCCTACTGATTTTAATCAGTCCCTTTCCCTATTGATTTTAATCACTCCCTTTCCCTGTTGATTTTAATCACTCCCTTTCCATACTGATTTTAATCACTCCCTTTCCTTACTGATTTTAATCACTCCCTCTCTCTGTTGATTTTACTCATTCCCTTTCCCTGTTGATTTTAATCACTCCCTTTCCTTACTGATTTTAATCACTCCCTTTGCCTGCTGATTTTAATCACTTCCTTTCCCTACTGATTTTAATCACTCCCTTTCCCTGTTGATTTTAATCACTCCCTTTCCCTATTGATTTTAATCACTCCCTCGACCCCGGCCACCAACGACTTATTATGTTATGATAAAAGAAGAGACAGACCTTGATTTTAGTTCACGGAGGTCTAGATCTTATTCTCACTAACGCCCTGATTTGACCCATGGCCGAAAGGTTACCCCTTAGTCCATAATCCAGTCCATCTTTTCCATATATTAAATTTGTCACAGCAAATTGAACTGGATTCGGACAGAAAAGGGGTTGAGACACCATTTCACCCCTGACACTTCCCGTTAAATGGGGCGTGACTGTTCCCTGGGCGAAACGCACACTGATCGATTTTCTACACCACGCAGACGTGGCTCTTGCTGACACGGGTCGTGATGGCTGAAGATAGGAGAAAATAGACGGACAAAGACTTTTCTCTTTGTCTCTATTTATCTATCTAAAGCCAAAGCCCGACTGAGAACGAGCCAAGAAGTTCCTGACATCTCTCTCTCTCTCTCTCTCTCTCTCTCTCTCTCTCTCTCTCTCTCTCTCTCTCTCTCTCTCTCTCATTATTCTTCACCCATACATTCCCTCATGGTACACACTTTTATGAAGATTACTGGTATGTAAAATCCTTGATTGGCATGTACTCTATCTTGAATTATAAGCCCTGCCCTTTTGTATTTCATGTTTTGTCTTTCTTTTCGTTTATTTGCATTTTAATGTGTGTTGTCTGTACCTGATAAATGTTATCCTCCACAGACACATGATATTTTTGTCCTTCACATTTCATTGAAAGCTTTAATACCAAATGTTGTTGCAAATGAACTAGCCACAGGTCAAAGAGAGAGAGAGGCAAAAAGAAAAGAAAACAAAAAATCAGTGAGCAGCTAGAACGCTGAGAAATATAGTGACAGACACCTGTCCATGGTCATGCTAATAGTTTTCTTCATTTTTGCGGTGTCGTTATATTCATAGGAGAGGGAGGTAAGTGTGCGTGCAGGTTGGAGAGAGAGAGAGAGAGAGAGAGAGAGAGAGAGAGAGAGAGAGAGAGAGAGAGAGAGAGAAGTGGAAGGGAATATACAGGTGAAAATGTGGAGCACTTTGAGTATTCAGGGCAAGGAGTGTGCGGTACAGGGCTGTGCTAGGGTAGGGTGTATAGACTGGAAGATAAGATGTTGGTTATGGCGAGGGAGTGGTGAGGGTAGTGGAGGGAAGAGCGGAGGAAGACCGACACTTAAAACTAAGAAAAACAAATGAAAAGGCAGAAAATCAGCTTGTAGTAAGAGAGGAAGGATAGGGCTGATAGGATGATAGATAAAAAGACAACACTGGAGCCTAAAAGATGGAAATAACTGATATGTAATGGAAATTAGGTTGCGTTTAGAGGTAATCTGACATTTTCATTTTAAGCAGAACACATCAAACAATAGGCTGCCAAAGGCCATACCTCGTTGAAAGCATCGGTTTTCGTCCGATCACCGAAGTTAAGCAACGTCGGGCCTGGTCATTTCTTGGATGGGTGATATAATAATAGGCATCTCACTAAAAAAAAAAAAACCAACAACAACAACAACAAATTCTTCGCCTTGTACACCTCAGCCTGTGGATTTTTGACAAAGGACCAAAACCATGTCACGGAGAAATGGAACACTCACAGCTGTTCGTTGTTCACTTTATTTTGGACTAATGATTTACTACACAGGTCACAAGACATTACGCCTTCCCATTATATAAACTCGAAAACTGGGCTGCACTTGGAATACAAACTCGTCGAGACACACCAATTAATTCCGAGTTGATCTGTTAATTAAGGCCAGACACGGCACCCCAAGTTTGATAAAAATCGTGATTCTTTTTTATCATTTTTATTTTTTTGCTGATTTCGTGTCTTCAGAGTCTCTTCTATCGAATACAACTCCTGTTTTCTACAAAATACGTTAATTTATGTGTTTATTGCATGATTAGAGATCGTAAACAAACATGAAATGGCATTTGGTTTGCTTATTTTTTCAAAAACCGCCAATGTTTGAGGTGTAGCAACGTAGCGAAAGTAGCAGACGACGTACACAAGCTGCATACCGATGGAAATGTCAGCGTCTCGACTTTTCAACTAGGTCAAAGTTCGATCGATCTTGTGCATCTATAAATGGATACTTGTGGTTTTACGATCAATCAAAAGTCCGTGTCACTTCGGAGATTTTCCTTATTTAGATATTGACGTCATGACTGACCAATCAGATAGCTCACATGCTTGTGTGTGTGTGTGTGTGTGTGTGTGTGTGTGTGTGTGTGTGTGTGTGTGTGTAATTACAGATATTTTCTATTTGTATTTACACAGCGGCTCACATTGACTCGGGAGTTGCTCTGCTACAACAGATGGCAGATGTCATCAGACAGGCCTATTGTGACATTGATGAAGATCTGCGGGATGCACTTGAAAGAGGCAAGTCACCCACCGTGGACATCAGTGTGTCCTATGATGGAACCTGGATGAAACGTGTTTCACATCCCTCCATGGAGTCGGCGTTGTTATCGACTTGTTGTGGACTTCAGTGTGCTGTCAAAGTACTGTCATGCATGTAAGCTGGCTGAAGCAAAGGCGCTACCTACAGAGGAGATGGAGCAATGGAAGAGGAACCATGAACCAGACTGCTGCCGAAACCACCATCTGTCCAGCAAGGCAATGGAGCAGTCAGCGGCTGAAATTCTGTGGGGACGGTCCCTTGATCTGTTCCATTTTTGCTACGTCGACATGCTCAGTGATGGGGACTGAGAGCCGCCGATTTGTCGCACACGCTGATTTGTCGCACGTGCGACAAATCAGCGGAAAAAGGGGTGTGCTGAACCGCCGATTTGTCGCACAAGCCGATTTGTCGTACGTGCGACAAATCGGCGGTTCAGCCTCACGCTGCTTTGTCGCACATGTATAGGGTGTGTGTGTATGTGTGTGTGTGTGTGTGTGTGTGTGTGTGTGTGTGTGTGTCTGTGTGTCTGTGTGTCTGTGTGTGTGTGTGGTGAATGGGAGAGAGAGAGAGAGAGAGAGAGAGAGAGAGAGAAGAGAGAGAGAGAGAGATTAAATGAAAATGAAATGAAAAATGAAACGAAATGAAATGAATGAAATGAAAATCTTTTAATTATTTTGCAAAAATAGCAAGTAGCTTTCAGGAGACCGTGGGAACCTATAGTATATTGGGCGCCACGCATTCTCTCTCTCTCTCTCTCTCTCTCTCTCTCTCTCTCTCTCTCTCTCTCTCTCTCTCTCTCTCCCATTCAGCACACACACACACACACACACACACATACACACACACAGACACACACACACACACACACACACACACACACACACACACACACACACACACACACAACCCTATACATGTGAGACAAAGCAGCGTGAGGCTGAACCGCCGATTTGTCGCACGTACGACAAATCGGCTTGTGCGAGAAATCGGCGGTTCAGCACACCCCTTTTTCCGCTGATTTGTCGCACGTGCGACAAATCAGCGTGTGTGACAAATCGGCGGTTCCCAGGGACTCCTCAGCATATAAAGCTGTGCGTGACCTCAAACCACATGGTGACACCACAGTAGAAAGACCAGAATGCCTCAACCATGCTCACAAGAGAATGGGAACAGCTTTGCGAAAGCCGGCCAAGGAAGAAATGTTGGGTGGTCATAGTACTGGTCAACTGACTGAAAAGAGATGTGACACTCTTCAAAATTACTATCGAGGTGCCATATTGAACAACCTGACTGATGTGGTAAAGATGGGGAATGCTGTGTGGTCTGCTCTGTGGCATTCCATGTCAACCAACAGTGAGCCTCGCCATATGCAGTGCCCCATGGGAACAGACAGTTGGTGCTTCTATCAGGCAGCAGTGGCCTGCGGTGAAGATCCGGACACAATTGATCATACCGAACACATGGGGAGCTCTTATCTCAAGACAGAAGTAGCCCACAAAATGATTCCAGTATATAAGAGAATGACTGAGGAAACACTTCTCAGAAGACCTGTTCATGATGGAACACTAAAGAACGAGTGCCTAAATTCTTTGAAATGGTGCCCAAAGACATCTTCATGGACTGTAGGAGAGTCGAAGGTAGCGTTGCCCGTGCTGTGAGTGTGTTCAATGAGGGGGCCACTGAAATTATTTCCGTGTTGAACAGATTACATGTAGACATATCTCTGTCTTCCTTGCACCTTTTGAATCAAAGGGATGAACGCCGCATTAGGAGTCCTGATCTTGCTGCAACTGAGGAAAGACGTCGCCAACGCAAGCAATATGCTTCCCAGCGACGCCTGAACATACGCCAGGAGGAGGCCCGAGATGGTCCTGTGTATGAAGCTGGTGGACACTTAACTTGTATGGTGCAGCTGACATGTTCCAGTGACAGCATTTTGGTGTAAATATTATAGTCCAGCATGGTTATCAAACAGTACTGCTAAAACACATATTGTGTATATGTAGTGGGAAAACGGATAAAACTTGATCAACATACATACACCTTTCTGCCAAGTTTTCACGGACTGCATGGGTTATCTATCTGAACACTCTATAAAGTGGACAAGTGAACCAGTATAAAGTGGTTATATCAAAACTAGCAGCGTACGTGATAAAGCAGCATGTGATCAGAGGTGAGATTTCTTTGTTTTTCTGTTCGTCCCGTTTTCTCGTTTTGTAATTTTTCATGTTAGTGACTACTTTCAAATCTCAAAGGTTTGGAAATGAACAAGCCCACATGCTTGAAACCTTGCAAGCTATTTTAACTTATAGTGTACTTTTTTTTCCACGGTAGGGCAGATCAATCACAGAGATATGTTTTGTGCTGTAACTGTTTAAACAGAAAAATAAAGAAAAAATATTGAATTTTGTACTGAGATTTTTTGAAAAATTGTAAGAAATCTTGTTTATGCTGTGATGTTCTCCTAACCTAGATTTAGACCTAAAAGATTATAAACACCAGCCGCCATGGCGAAGTGGTTAGCGTCGAGCACTCCCGGCTGGGAGGTCGCGGGTTCGATTCCCATCAGAGTCATGTGGGATTTTTCTGCCCGGCCGGCTCCTACCCAGAGTTGAGTTTGCTACGGGCTCAGTTGGGAAGACTGGGACCACACAGTCGAGTTTCATCCACTTAATGGATGCGTCTCTAAGAATATTGCTCAAAATTCCTGACCAACACTGCAGGTGCCTGTATCTCTCGGGCCTGGTTGACGTCGGAATATATTATGAAAGGAAGCATAGAGTACAGCCCTGTCATGTAGTCTCAGACCAAAATGGATATCCGTAGCATCATCTTAATCGTCCTCATTCTCATCGATCAGCATAAGAAAAAAAAAGTCTCAAATTCTGTGGCCCTTCATGCCCTGCTCTCATGGTTTCCTCAATTTCAATGTCCTCTCCACGTCTGTGGCCTTGGTTTGGTTCCGCCGGGGTCACCGGTATCGGCGAGCCCATGGGGGCTGTCGTTGGACGGACGTGGTGGCGCCCTCCGAGGGCAGAGGTCACTCACGCCGGCTCCGCGACTAAGCAATTATTGTCGTCAGTAGGGGGCTTAGTAGGAGGTATCCTGCGTTTGTTAGATCAGAACAGGCGCCACTGAACACCACCGAAGTGACTCGGCAGCAGCACAGTGTCTCCTCCGGTGGGTTGCCTCTTGACGACTTGACATTGACTGATCCCTGTGGATTGCCGGGGCCAGGGCTGCGGTGGGGCCAACCGGGCTGTGGCTGTGGACGGGGTTTGGGAATGAGCAGCGTGGGTGCACTGCCTCTGAGGTGGCGCAGATGTTGTGACAACTAAAAAAAAAAGAAAAAAATTACAAACCAAATCCAAAAAGGAGACTTAATATATCTTTGAAATTTTTGTAGTTTCAGGGAACTGAAAAAAAAAATTGTTTGTAAGCCATTTTGAATCATGGCAATATTGAAACATCAAAATTTTTATTGATTTTGGTAAAAAAAAAAAAAAAAAAAAAAAAAAAAAAACTGGGTGCCATGTCTTGGAGGTAGTATATTCCTCAAGGCAGTACGGACGCCGGTAAATTTCTTCAGTACAGTTGTTGGCATTATTCATGTCGACGCTGTTGATGATTAGAAAACGACAGAATCCAATCTATGGTCACTCTCTTTTTAGTCTGGAATTCACACATGCAGATGCCTTACCAAAGAAATGATTCCAAAGATGATAGATGTAGATTTTCTCTCTGAGCAAGAGCTTTTGCCCATTACCTCCGCAATTCACACATTCAACGTGTCAATAAACCGCTCTCCACCCTTTAATATATGCTCCCTTTATTTGTCTGGTGTCCGCTCCTTTTATGTTCTGATTTCTGCCCCATGTGATTTTCTGGTTTCTATTTGCTGGCTGATTGGGAGCACTGCCTAGCTGTTGATTCAAAGTCAACCAGACTGGCTGAATTGATTTTACTTAACAACATGATTTCACTTAATGACATGTTCACCGCGACGAAAACTAGTGGGGAAAAGACCAATAGCCACAGCGTTCTCTCCGTCTACCAATCTCAGGCATAGACGTCAGGATGTTGAAAGGAAACGAGATGTCTAGACGAAGATATTCTTCCTACGCATCTCCTTCTTTCTTTCAGTCAAAGCCACGCACCCGCTCAAATTATTCCTAACTCTGTCTGTCTTTAACTGCTCCTGTTCCATTACGACACAGTTTCTACTGTCTAAGTCCAGGATTTGAAGGTCTTCTCATCTGTAGGAGTCACTGATGACATTGTGCACCCTACTCATCAGTTCATCTCTGTTTTGTCGTTTACTGGTGTTATCTCTTTGAACAGTGAAATGTGGTACCGTTGTTTGGAACTGGAGTTAGTTCCTATCCTTTGCAGTTCTTGTTTTGAATACCAAACTCAATTTCAAAGGACTTTTATCGTCGTCGTCGTCGTCGTCGTCGTCGTCGTCGTCGTCGTCTCATCATCATCATCGTAGTAGTAGTAGTAGCAGTAGTAGTAGTAGTAGCTGAAGTGGTAGTAGTAGTAAAAGTAGTAATATTAGTAGCGGTAGTAAAAAAAAAAAAGGATAATAGTAATAATGCTGATGATGATAATCATAGTGGTAGTAGTAGTTGCAGTAGCAGTAGTAGTAGTAGTAGTAATAGTAGTAGTAAAAAATGATAATAGTAATGATGAAGATGATGATGATGTTCATGATGATGATGATGGTGATCAAGTGATAAAGCCTTAGAAACTTCGTTAAGTTTAGCAGCACTTTTTTTTACCACCACAACAATAGTTACCACGACAATAGTTAAATACGGACTTTATACATTTACATTTTCTTGGTATAACTGATATCTAATGTCGTTATATTTGGTGCATTTCATTACAAAATGAAATTCATCACCAAGGTCATTTTAGTCGCAGTTCTGACAGAATCGTTCATCGTGAGGTATTCCAAATCGTCTGCCAATTTCTATCATGAGTTTATGATTACCACAGCAAAACCGAATTAGTGGGTATATATAAACCTCAGGCAACATTTCAATATATTTTTCACGGCAAAACTCTGTTTTAAAATTTCTATAAAATATACGCTTATTCTTAAATTCTAAAGCATCATTCCATGCACGTATGTAATTATCTTCTAATGAATTACGAACATTTCTACAAAGACTGTGAACAGACGAACACTTTTGTGTCACACACACACACACACGCGCGCGCGCGCGAGCGCCGCGCGCGTTCGCGCGGGACAACCGGATAGAACGCGTAGCCTTAGGCTTGTGTACATACATATCTGAAAGGGCGTATATCTACATGAACTCTTGAACATGCTTTGAAAGGTGATTTTTGGTTGGAAACTACTCATACAAATTGAAGAAAAAGATATTTCTTGCATTCTTGTCTGTTAGTAAATTACATCTGATCAACAATGATAAAAAAAAATCTGAAACTGTTGTCTAGCAACGTACAAAATCAATGTGGACGTATTTAACCTCCGTCTCTTTGATTCTCCAGGCTACTCCATTGGGGGAAATGGTGTTTTCTGCATGTTGAACAGAAATCCGGGACCAAATGGCTGTATAACCGTGAGTTTGAGAAACTCAGAGACTTAAGAAAAACAAAGCTCCACTGCTGATAGACTCAGCTGTGCTGCTACGGAGGCAAGATGCATTCCCACCCCTTCAACTTGATGGGTCACACCTATGCCACAATGAAACTTGCATACAGGCTGCCAACACCAGTTTTGAACCCAAGCAGATAAACTTTTGGTGGAAAGTATGTGATGCTTAAAGCCATTCTTTAAGTCATGGCTTGTACCCTTTATGTTTTTTTTTCCCCCAAGTCAAGCTGTAAGGGTGATTAGGAGCCAACAGAAGTATTGTGTTGACCAACATTACCATTGTCATACCGCTCTGTGGAGAGGGTCAGTGGGACGAGGAGAGATTTAGGGAGAGACAGGGAGGAGAGCGGACTAAGGGGTGGGCGGGTGGTGGTGGTGGTGGTGGTGGTGAAGGGGGTTGTATTATTCGAAAAAAAAATGAGTGAACGATTGTTCAATTGCATGTGCATACAGATGTGTGCATAGCCATAGGGTTTGGCTTGTGCGTGCAGGCACATGTGCACACATGCACGCACGCACGCACGCACGTACGCACACACACTCACACACATACATATCTACAGACAGGCAGAAGGGACATTGCTAAAATTATTTTGATTTTTTTTTTTTTTTTGGTTGGCAGATAGGCATATGTGATCCTGCAGCAGATGGTGGCATGCTTCCCCCTCTACTTGTTGCTGTGCAGCTATTCACTGGTTAAGAGGCAAAGGTTTGAGTCCCTTTTCTGGCTTCTGGCAATGTTCTTGGGCTTTTGGTGTATTTACTCCCATAGCTTTTCTTCTTTTCCGAAAGTCAAGAAACTGTTTGTGTCCAGCACTGACAGGCAGCCCCTGACATTGAAACCTTTTAAATGCCGCTATCTTTGGGCCATTATTCCATTCAAAGCAGTATGTAGCTGTTCTGGCTCTGTGTCCCCTTGTTCAAGCTGATGAGTGTAGTGTGTCTGTGCTTGTTTTTTTTGGTAAGAAAACATATTATATCATCACCCAGGCAATGACTTTTCATCCCTTTCTCTGTCCTCACTTGATGCGTTATTCCCTCCTTGCCTCCCTCCCTCTCACCCTCCTTACAGCTGATCACCTATCTTCAGCCGTCACTGCCCCTCTCCTCATGATTGCCAGTATCTCATGAAAACAGTCAGTGTGTGTGTGTGTGTGTGTGTGTGTGTGTGTGTGTGTGTGTGTGTGTGTGTGTCGTGTGTGTGTGTGTGTGTAAAATGAATACTACTTTTACAAAATTGTTGGTATTTTCTTGAAAATTTTTTGGAAAGACTAGAAATATCATCATGGTTGGTGTGAATTGTGGGATCATCTGAAAATGGTTGCGTGGAGATCTTACATATAGGGATAAGTCGTTAATTTAAATCGAGAAGAGCAGAGGGCCTAAAATGGAGCCTTGTGGAAAACCATTTTGAGGGGTTGTTATTGAAGAGACAGATGTCTTCAAAGTCACATTATGTTGTCTTTTGTGACGTATGAATTTAGAAGTTGATAAAGAGTACAATTTCAGTTTTCGAAGGAAGAGATTGTCGTCAATGATATTCAAGGCTTTTTTTTTTAATTAACGAACAGGACATCAGAATACCTGTTGCAATTAAAATTATCAAGAATCTCATCTACAAAATGAATTGATGCAGTATGACAGGATTGTTTTTGTCTGAAACAAGGCCGTCCGGAATGGAGCAAATAGTACATGTAGAAGTGACGAAGAATGTGTTTATTTAAATGTTTGAGAGACTGACGGGCAGACCGGGTGAAACAGAGAGAGTGAAAGAGAAAGTCAAAGAAAAAGGGGAAAAAAAGAGAGTGCCAATACATTCTGGATGGTTCAAGGGAAAGAAACGGAACTATGACATAGTCTATCATTAGTTGATTCCCCTTCCAAGTCTTGGCTATGGATGCAGTACAGCCGATTGTGATTGCCGAATAATTCTTGTTTCGATTTTCTGTCAATAATTTGATTCCCTGGCTTCATTTGATACTACATTTGGCTTCATTATTTAAGAGAGAGAGAGAGAGAGAGAGAGGAGAGAGAGAGAGAGAGAGATGATGATGATAATGATGATGATGATGATGATGATGATGATGATCTTTATTTCCAAGGGTAACAGATAAGCAAACATGCTTTTTTTCATCCGGCCTTTGCCCCGCTGAGAGATTAACTAAGCATGACTAGCAACTAAAATAAAACTTTTAACAAACACATACATCTTCACAAGTACATTAAAAAGTTGATAAATTGTTCCTCCACTAACACTGAGGCGTAGATGAATTTAAAGAAAATATCAACACATTTTCATAATATGGTTACAAAGCAAGAAGAGAACAAACAGTACTACAATCAGTTATCAGTTAGCAACAATACATTCGTAGCATCAATAAACATAGCAATCAGCTATCAGGTAGCGACAATGAATTCCTGGCATCAATAATCATAACACTTATTATCATGTGTGTATGTGTGCGTGTGCGTGTTCATGTGTGCGCGTTCATGTGTGTGTGTGTGTGTGTGTGTGTGTGTGTGTGTGTGTGTGTGTGTGTGTGTGTGTGTGGTGTGTGTGAGTGAGTGAGAAAGAGATTATATTTTCATTTTTCTTTTCCAAAATATTATATGCTAAACATTACTGCAGAATTTGAATAGAGAGCAACAATACATCAATATAATCAGCAGTAATCAGGACACACATTTATCACCGTGTAGTTACAGTGTGTCACAGGTTGACAGAACCGTGGCATGTTTTGACTTTTTTTTTCTCTCTTCCTTCCCTCCTTTTCTTGGTGGCGGCACGGTGAGTGTCACGCATTCCAAGCGGAGCACGTGTTGCAGGGTCAGTTCAGCTCACTAGAACCCAGCCCACGTGACGGTAGGCAATCAACCACTACCCAGCGATCGGGGGTGTGTTTGTTGTTGGTGAGCTGTGCTTACGTCACGAAGGTGAAGAGGTGGAACGAAAGTGTTTACGAAGTTAGAGAAGGGACAGCAGCCGAGGGAACAACAAGCAGCCATCCAGGAGGCTCATCACCTCCGTGTCCTCCGCCCTCGACGTCATCGTTGAGCCGAGGGTCAAGCTTCGTTGCTGGAGGCACCTGCGACATCCTTCGACGGGTGGCGGGGACGGGGTCCCCGTTTTAAGGATCGCCTTCTTCGGTGAAGGCCGCTGCCGAAGGTACTGCACTATACTGAACATCACGCCCACCTAGCAGTACCTGAGCAGTCCATACCATCGTCTCTCTAGGTTGGATGAGAAGAACTCCCCATCACCTCCAACTCGTGCCGTCACTACCGCCGCCCTTCCCTGCAGTCCTGGTGGTACGTCTGGTGGCCAGGTACCAGCGTCAGCGACGACGCTACCCTCAGCCGTCGGCGTGGGGGACGGTCCGTGAGGTCGAGGTTGCCGTGGCCACCAAAACCCCTTATTTCACCAGCTGTTGAGGTAAGGGTTAAGAAGGCGTTGCAGTAGTCGATATCGACACGACTATGACCATTCCATATGTAAATAGTGGGAAGACATTAATTTATTAGATTCCAGCCGGTTTTTGCGTGGGAATAATCATTTCCTTTGGATGTTGCGTGCGTAGTGTTTTTCTTTAGGTGCAGGCGGAAAGGGTGTTTTCTGAAATCTTGAGGGCATGGCACCGTTTTTAGGAGTCCCCCCATGTTTCCTCCTTTCCACTTGTTTTTCCTGGACAGGGGGAGTAAAGTGTGAGAGTGCCTTTGTGTGTGGCCTTTCATACCTATCCTATATTCTCTACTTTCTTTACTCTTCTGGCTTCTTCCCCCTCTCTGGCTCATAAAAGAGGGTTCTTTGGCTATCCTCTTCTCGGGTGAATCTGTGGGTAGATGTGTGAGTTTCTGCGAACGATTGACCTCTCACCCACTGTCCTCTACTTTAGGGAAAGAAAACACGGCGAGTCCAAGCAGTTATGGTGTTCTACAGCTGTGTTTCCAGGGGCGGATCGTCGGCACCAAGGAGGGGCCACCATCTTTTCACTCCACCCCTCTTCTGACTCAGACATTCCAACGGGCATCGTGGGACCTTTTCCAACCGGACCCTTCCACCCCGGGACGTGGACATTGTTAAGTTATTGATGTGTGGGTTGAGAGGCGAGCGCATGTTGTCGTGTCTTGTCTTCTCGTCTTGACCTTTCTCGCCTGTCGTTTTGTTCTCTTCCTCATCGTTTGTCATGCTTTAGTTTGAAGATTTTGACCTCTATCCTCTTCCCACTGTATCCCCCCTGCCCTTTGACTTATCGGGTTTAGGTGGTAAGGAGGGAGGGTGTAGTTTGGGAATCCTTTTCATTCTAGACTAGTTAGCTTACCCTACCCTATTCCCGTTCGTTTTCTCATTTGTCGTATGTTTGAATAAAGAAGTGTGAATGTGAAATCTTTGGTGGTCTGTTGTTGATGCGTTCGCGAGTGTTCGGGACAGCCTTCCCTTTTGGACCCCTAGACCAACGTGACACAGTGCTTCAAGAAATCAAAAGTATTAGGACATCAATCAAGTAGTGACAATGCACCGATAAAATCAGTGACCACAACATTCATTCATCGTGACATATTTACAATCATTAAATAGAACCAGGAAGAAAGCGGCGTATCAGTTTAAATATTCAGCAAAAGAGGTGTGCCCTAGTATATGTATTTAAGAGAGAAAGAAAGGGGGGGGGAGAGAGAGAGAGAGAGAGAGAGAGAGAGAGAGAGAGAGAGAGAGAGAGAGAGAGAGGGGGAAGAGACAGAAACTGAGACAGATGGAGAGAAAGAGAGCGTATGTTCGTTTGCACAGTTTCATTCTGCGGGACGGCTCAAGGAAAAACAAAACAAAAACAAAACAAAACAAACAACAAAAAAACGCAACTTTTCAGCACGCCCATAACTCCAAACAAATGCTGGTTATGACATCGATTCGCCGAGCAGAAATAACAGGGAGGAGAGAACAAACAAGGAGACATCCCCGTTGTTGTACTGACATCCTCCTTGTTTGTTCTGTAGGCCTGTTGTTATTTCTGCTAGGCGAATCGGTGTCATAACCAGCATTCGTTTGGAATTGTGGGTATGCATTCATTTCAGCATGGGAGCAAGAGTTACCCGAAATGTTTGTTATTTTCTGTTTACTGTTCCGTGCCTTTTTTCAGATTTTCTTTATTTCGCAATTTATCCAATCAAAACAGTCTATCATGAGATTATTCCCTTTCCAAGCTTTGTTTATGAGTGCAGCACAATTCTGGTGTTGATTTTCCTTGAATAAAGTAATTCCATCATCTCATTTCATACATTTAGATTTTTTTTTTAAATTAAACAAATATTACAAATAGGGAGAGTGGGAAAGACAACCAGAGAGAGACAGAGAGAGAGAGAGAGAGAGGGTGGGGGGGAGGGGTCGCAGTCGCCTGTCATTTCTGATGTGGCCCAGCTCCGTAAGAGTCATGGCCGAAACATTTGCCCGAGCCGACTTTCTTCTCTTCAGGTCCTTTGCTGTCAAGCTATCATTAGAGTTTCTTCCTCCTGTGTGTGTGTGTGTGTGTGCGTGCGTGTGCGTGTGTGTGTGTGTGTGTGTGTGTGTGTGTGTGTGTGTGTGTGTGTGTGTGTGTGTGTGTGCGTTCAGTTTCCAGTTTCAAGGGCATGGAACGCTATCATCCTGCGCATTAACTGTAACATCCAGCGCAGCGGATGATCAAGTTAACTTACTTCTTATTTCATATAAAGCCTGGCTGACCTCGGGAGCCATATCAAAAGTATAACATGGGGTGTCAAAACGATCATATCATTGTTAATAGTAATTGTACCTAGCCTTAACCCTTGCCCTGTTGGCCATTTCGTCTTTAGGTTTTTAAATTCAATTGATCGATTATTTGTTTGTTTGTTTGTTTGATTGAGTGTTTGATTGATTTATTAATCGATTGATTGATTGATTTATTAATCGATTGATTGATGCACTGATTCATACATTGATTTATGTATTCATTGATTGATTGATTCATTCATTCATTACAGAAAAGAAACAAAAACAAACAAAAACTCAAATAACACAAAACCCAAAGAGAAAAGATGTCAACAGCACAAGAGTTAAGGCTACATATTTATTAATACGTTACGTCATATGTATTAAGAAGTTACGTCATGTTTATAAAGAAGTCACATCATATTTACTAAGAAGTTGCGTCATATTTACTAAGAGGTTACGTCAGGGTCAGGCTCAAGTCTAAAATGTTCCTATTATTGTAAAAAGATTTTCAAAAACTCATCAACAACTTTTAGGGTACTGTGTGTGTGTGTGTGTGTGTGTGTGTGTGGGCGCGCGCGCGCGCGCGTGCGTGTGTCTGTGTGTGTCTGTGTGTGTCTGTGTGTGTATGTGTGTGCGTGTGTGTGTCTGTGTGTGTGTGTGTGTGTGTGTGTGTGTGTGTGTGTGTGTGTGTATGTGTGTGCGTGTGTGTGTGTGTGTGTGTGTGTGTGTGTGTGGTTAGGGTTAGGTTTTTAGGGTTCGGGTTAGGGTTAGGGTTTTAGGGTTCGGGTTAGGGTTAGGGTTCGGGTTAGGGTTAGGGTTAGGGTTTTAGGGTTAGGGTTCGGGTTAGGGTTAGGGTTCGGGTTAGGGTTCGGGTTAGGGTTAGGGTTAGGGTTCGGATTACGGTTAGGGTTAGGGTTAGGGTTAGGGTTAGGGTTAGGGTTCGGGTTCGGGTTAGGGTTAGGGTTAGGGTTAGGGTAGGGTTCGGGTTCGGGTTCGGGTTAGGGTTAGGGTTAGGGTTCGGGTTAGGGTTCGGGATAGGGTTATAGGGTTCGGGTACGGGTTCGGGTTCGGGTTCGGGTTAGGGTTGGGTTCGGGTTCGGGTTCGGGTTCGGGTTCGGGTTAGGGTTAGGGTTGGGGTTGGGTTAGGGTTAGGGTTAGGGTTAGGGTTCGGGTTAGGGTTAGGGTTAGGGTTAGGGTTAGGGTTCGGGTTCGGGTTCGGGTTCGGGTTAGGGTTAAGGTTCGGGTTAGGGTTCGGGTTCGGGTTCGGGTTAGGGTTCGGGTTCGGGTTAGGGTTCGGGTTAGGGTTGGGGTTAGGGTTAGGGTTAGGGTTAGGGTTAGGGTTAGGGTAAATTTCTTCAAGTACAGTTGTTGGCATTATTCATGTCGACGCTGTTGATGATTAGAAAATGACAGAATCCAATCTATGGTCAAACACTCTCTTTTTAGTCTGGAATTCACACATGCAGATGCCTTACCAAAGAAATGATTCCAAAGATGATAGATGTAGATTTTCTCTCTGAGCAAGAGCTTTTGCCCATTACCTCCGCAATTCACACATTCAACGTGTCAATAAACCGCTCTCCACCCTTTAATATATGCTCCCTTTATTTGTCTGGTGTCCGCTCCTTTTATGTTCTGATTTCTGCCCCATGTGATTTTCTGGTTTCTATTTGCTGGCTGATTGGGAGCACTGCCTAGCTGTTGATTCAAAGTCAACCAGACTGGCTGAATTGATTTTACTTAACAACATGATTTCACTTAATGACATGTTCACCGCGACGAAAACTAGTGGGGAAAAGACCAATAGCCACAGCGTTCTCTCCGTCTACCAATCTCAGGCATAGACGTCAGGATGTTGAAAGGAAACGAGATGTCTAGACGAAGATATTCTTCCTACGCATCTCATTCTTTCTTTCAGTCAAAGCCACGCACCCGCTCAAATTATTCCTAACTCTGTCTGTCTTTAACTGCTCCTGTTCCATTACGACACAGTTTCTACTGTCTAAGTCCAGGATTTGAAGGTCTTCTCATCTGTAGGAGTCACTGATGACATTGTGCACCCTACTCATCAGTTCATCTCTGTTTTGTCGTTTACTGGTGTTATCTCTTTGAACAGTGAAATGTGGTACCGTTGTTTGGAACTGGAGTTAGTTCCTATCCTTTGCAGTTCTTGTTTTGAATACCAAACTCAATTTCAAAGGACTTTTATCGTCGTCGTCGTCGTCGTCGTCGTCGTCGTCGTCGTCGTCGTCATCATCATCATCGTAGTAGTAGTAGTAGCAGTAGTAGTAGTAGTAGCTGAAGTGGTAGTAGTAGTAAAAGTAGTAATATTAGTAGCGGTAGTTAAAAAAAAAAAGGATAATAGTAATAATGCTGATGATGATAATCATAGTGGTAGTAGTAGTTGCAGTAGCAGTAGTAGTAGTAGTAGTAATAGTAGTAGTAAAAAATGATAATAGTAATGATGAAGATGATGATGATGTTCATGATGATGATGATGGTGATCAAGTGATAAAGCCTTAGAAACTTCGTTAAGTTTAGCAGCACTTTTTTTTACCACCACAACAATAGTTACCACGACAATAGTTAAATACGGACTTTATACATTTACATTTTCTTGGTATAACTGATATCTAATGTCGTTATATTTGGTGCATTTCATTACAAAATGAAATTCATCACCAAGGTCATTCTAGTCGCAGTTCTGACAGAATCGTTCATCGTGAGGTATTCCAAATCGTCTGCCAATTTCTATCATGAGTTTATGATTACCACAGCAAAACCGAATTAGTGGGTATATATAAACCTCAGGCAACATTTCAATATATTTTTCACGGCAAAACTCTGTTTTAAAATTTCTATAAAATATACGCTTATTCTTAAATTCTAAAGCATCATTCCATGCACGTATGTAATTATCTTCTAATGAATTACGAACATTTCTACAAAGACTGTGAACAGACGAACACTTTTGTGTCACACACACACACACGCGCGCGCGCGCGCGCGCGCGCGCGCGCGCGTTCGCGCGCGGACAACCGGATAGAACGCGTAGCCTTAGGCTTGTGTACATACATATCTGAAAGGGCGTATATCTACATGAACTCTTGAACATGCTTTGAAAGGTGATTTTTGGTTGGAAACTACTCATACAAATTGAAGAAAAAGATATTTCTTGCATTCTTGTTGTCACCGATCGGCGGGTACTAAACTAGTACGTCCACGTGTTTAAGAGTGGTGTGGATTCAAGATATAGAGCGTGTGCGCGTATGCGTGCGAGTGTGTGTGTGTGTGTGTGTGTGTGTGTGTGTGTGTGTGTGTGTGTGTGTGTGTGTGTGTGCGTGCGCGCGCGCGCGCGCGGGGTAAGACTGGGGTTTAGTTAGCTAGAGTTAGGTTAAGTTCCTCAGGGTTAGGTAGAAAGATTAGGCTAGGTAGGGGGCAGGTGAAGTAGGACATACAGTATTGTTGCCTTCCAGTCTTCATTTGTTGAGGGAGTGGTAGGAGGAAGTTGGTTTCGTTCCCGACTGTTACCCTTTTATTACTTTGGTTCTACACCAGAGAAGGCGGGGCAGGATATCGGCTGTTGTTGTGTTGTCAAGTCTGTGAGTTGTTGTGGTAAATTGTCGTGTTGTTGCACGAGCAACAACCAGTCCGTTGGTCAGGCGTGTCAGCTCTGCGGAGGGATACACTTCTCTGACCAATCGTTTTGTGTGGTGAGTAGAGTTCGCTTGATTCCGACCAGGCGGAATGCGTTGGGGTAGCTTCACTTCGGTCCCTGGTGTTCGTCGGAGTGGACGTACTCCTTGTAGGTGCGGCGGCAGCGCCGTTAGTTTTTGAAGAGTGACTTCGAGTCATAGTTAGTGCCAGGTCCTCGTCGGGTTTGGGTGCCCTTGGCCTGTGCTGAGTCGGTGTCGTCCTTGTTGCAGCCACTGTCAGCCAGTTGCAGAACTGGTGTGGTTGATCGTCTGTATGTCCAGTTGTGTCAGCAGGTATCCTGTTCCGTCCTGAGGCTGGGGCCAGATCATCGCAGTCTACTGCCGCGTGCCGGCAGGTGAGCGGCGCTTTCCAGTACCTGTTGTTTTCCCGGGAGAGGGAGACCACCCAGGCCGTCTGCCTTCTGTGGGGCAGCTCTCCTCCAGCTACCGGTGCTCTTCCGGGAGTTCTCCGGCACTGGTTCCTCGTCCCTGTTTAGGCGTCCTGTGAGAGGGCGCTGCACCAGGCCTTTTTTCCACCCTTGGTGTCCGGCGGGGCCTTCAGAGGTGGAGGCGGCCTACGAGCCCCGGACCCGTCGCGAGGGCGTCTGGTGTGTGTACGTTGGGTGTCGTGCCCATCGCAGGGAGGAGTCAGACTGCGGGAAGCCACGGTCAGCGCCGGGGTGCAGAGTCTTCGGGGAGGGTGTCGGCCCGCGGAGGAGCCACGGTCAGCGCCGGGGTGCAGAGTCTTCCGGGGAGGTGTCAGCCTGTGAGGGGCCACGTACAGCGCCGAGGACTGGAGCTTTCTGGGCCAGGATGGGTGGTCCCATGTTTGTGGTAGAAGGGGTGTAGCGTTAGGCAGTAGGGTTAGGGGTGTTAGCTACTGCCTCCTTTCAGGACGTAGTGGCCAGCACAGTGTAGGGTACTGGTCGATGCCTCCCTTAGGGACGCAGCGATCAGTGCAGTAGTGGTCCCGGGTGAAAAGAGAAGGGTGAGTCCTGGGGAGAGGTGTGGGTGGTAGCAGTAGTTAAGAATTTAGAGTCCCTTGGGTAAATCCTCGTCCCTAGTAGTTAGTCACCACGTGTGCGGGCTGTCACTGTGTCCCAGGTTACAGTGATATACCGCAACTGGTGTGTTAGGTTAGGTTAGGGTTTTCTAAGTCATTATAGTAGAGTAGGGTAAGTCAGCGGGAATTAAGATACTTGTGTGCAGTTGTGGATGTGCGTGAGTGGTGGCGCCATGGAGTGTGTGTGAAATAAAGAAGCGGGCGTGATTGTAAAACTGTGTGCTGTGTTGTCTGACCTAGTGTGTGATAGGCGTGGGTAAGGGTGGTAGGGCCGTCCGGCTTAGCGACCGCGACACTTTGGTGGAGATGCGGGGTAACATAAGGGGATCTGGGTAGGTGATAGGTAGCTAGGAGGGAGGTAAGGGGGGTGTTGTGTCCGGTGTGTACGTTGTGTGAAATGTAAGTGGGTGGTTGGTGGGAGCGTACCAGTACCCTGGGAGGTGGTACGTAGTGTCCCTGTTCACGTCAGGCAGGTTTCCATTGGCATTGGGCAGGGCACTTGTGTTGGTGTGAATGGGTTGGCGCTACCGTGTGAGGTATGAATGGTCAATAAACATTGAGTGGTTGTTGGAAGTGTGAGTGATTACACAGTACAGTGTAGGTGAGGTGCCGGAGGGTACCAGGTGTATTTTGTGTCCCTTACATGTGGTATACCCCAGTGAGTAGGTAGAGTGGTACCCGGCCCGTGACTGTGCACACTGTGTGCTCGGATATCCTGTGGGGATTAAGGGCAGTGTAAGCCCAGGTGACTGTGTGTGGGAAGCACGAGGGTGCGCAGTGTTGTGGCATAGGGTATGCTGTGAGTGCACCTGGACTTGAGGGGTGCAAGTGCACGGTGATCGTGTGGGTGCGGCCTACCAGACAGTGAGGCCTGTGACTGTGGGTAACTGGTGCGCATGCACAGTGGACAGTGGACACACGGTGTCACGTGGTTCAGTCCGTGACCAGACAGTGCATTGGTAGTATTGTATGGGTTGGAGCCCATGTGGGTATATGTATGAGGTACACAAGTGTGGGTGGAGTTATGCTGTGTGCGTGACACATTGAGAGTATTGTGTACTTGTGCTGAGTTGCTTCAGGGGCTAGTGCGTAGTCAGGAACCTCCAGTTGCGCTCAGATCGCATACTGTCCGTTGCTAGTTCTGTGGTGGTAGGGGTACCCTATGTCTAAACACACCCGAGCCCATCCGCAGTACGACCCCGATAGTGTCATGGATCCACAGGCCCCTACGGCGGATACCAAACCTAAGGTTAGTGACCAGGGAGCGGGGGTGGATCAAGAACAGGGGACGGGGGCTTATGCAAAGTTTGCCAAGTTGGGAGCGGCGATGGGTTTAGCTGGGGGAGACCTCGCCAAGTTCGTCACGGACTCAGTACGTAATGAGGATGAGAAGACGGCGAGAGAAGCAGAATTGGAGCTCCGGATGGAGGAGAAAGTGAGGCAGAAGATGAGGGATGAAGAGGAGAAAGCTGCTAGGCAGAGGGAGCTAGAAATGAAGCAGAAGAAGATCGAAGAGGAGAAGGAAAGGTTAAAGCAGAAGGATGAAGAGGAGAAAGCTGCTAGGCAGAGGGAGCTAGAGATGCAGCAGAGGAAGATAGAAGAGGAGAAAGCTGCTAGGCAGAGGGAGCTAGAAATGAAGCAGAAGAAGATCGAAGAGGAGAGGGAAAGGTTAAAGCGGAAGGATGAAGACGAGAAAGCAGCAAGACAGATGGAACTGGAACTGCAGAGGAAGAAGATGGAGGAAGAAAGGGCAATAAGGGAAATAGAAGCTCAAGCACGGCAAGCCGAGTTAGATCTCAAGAGACGAAGGGATGAAGCCGAGTTAGAGGCAAGAGAGCGAGAGCTAATCATACAAGAGAGACAGGCCTTAGATGAAGCAACGCATAGGAAACGCTTGATTGAGGTGGAGGAAACGAAGCATGTCCACCTTGAGCCGTTGGGAGAGAACGACGACGTGGACGCTTTCATCGCCCAATTTGAGCGTGTAGCCCAGATGTGCAAGTGGAGCAAGACCTCATGGCCCACACGTCTGATGTCTCTGCTGAGAGGAAAGGCTAGAGAAGCGGTGATGCGCTTAAGTGCGGATGAGTTAGGCGACTATGATCAGATAAAGAGCGCCCTGTTAAGCCACTTCAGGCTAGATGCTGAGGCCTACCGAGAAAAGTTCAGGAGCATCAAGAAGGACGCTGCTGAGACTTTCGGCCAGATGCTGGGAAGGATGAAGCGGTGGTTTTCCCTCTGGTGTGCGGCAGCGGGCAAGGATGAGAGTGTGGCAGAGGACGTAAAGGATCTGCTGTTCCAAGAACAGTTTTATCAGCTACTGTCTCCAGAGTTCACGATCGAGGTCCGGAAGACATGCCCGAAAACTGTGGAACAGCTTGCAACAGAAGCTACTGTTTTGGCAGAGGCCAAAAGACTGGGGAGGAAGGCGAGACAAGACCGAACAGTTAACCAGCCCAACCTGGGTAATACACGTGAAACAGCAGGGAGCCAGCCCGCAGGGAGGTCCCAACAAAGTGATGGTGCACTACAGCAGCTGAACAGGAGATCAGAAGGGCCTAGATCGACCATAGTTTGTTTCAACTGCAAGAAGCCAGGCCACATCGCTAGGAAATGCCCTGAGCCCCATTCTGTTGGAGCTGTTCATTGTTGTGACCAGCCCCAAGCTCGAGTAGTCCCTACGTTGTGTCGCCCATGCGCTGAGCAGCGGTACGAGCCTGCGTGCATTGTAGAAGTTAACGGGTCTCCGGCCAATGGATTACGGGACACTGGTGCCGGACACACCGTAGTGGCCAAGTGGTTAGTACCGGCAGATGCGTACACAGGAGAGACAGTCCCAGTAGTGTTGGCTGAATCCAGATGTAGGTCTGTGTTACCTGTGGCGGTAGTAGAGTTGAAGTCACCATTCATCGCGGGGAAGTTGGAGGTTTTGGTCATGAATAGCCCTGTGCAGGAAGTCCTGATCGGAAACTTCGCAAAGAGAGTAGGAGATCCCGGTTGGACACGTGTGCCTGTATACGCAGACCCGGCGTTGGTAGGGGCAGTGCAGACACGCGCGCAGAGAGCCAGGGAGCAGCAAGAACCTGTACCACTGCCCGTCGAGGAATGCATTCTGAACACCTCTACCCAGCAGTTAATTCAGATGCAGGACCAGGATGAAACCTTGAGGAAGGCTCGGAGTGCGTGTGAAGCAGGGACGCACTTCCACACCAAGTTTGGACGAGTCGAGTACGCTCGGAAATCTGGTATACTGGTCAGGCGGTTTGAGGGTCCCAAGGACGTAGCGAGTCAGATCTGCGTCCCAGCTGAACTACGGACCACGGTGATGAAGCTAGGCCACGACGTACCCATGTCTGGTCACTTAGGTACCACACGAACCAAGGAGCGAGTTGGTCGCCATTTTTATTGGCCAGGCATGCATGCTGACATTCGTCGGTACTGCCAGTCATGCTTCCAGTGTCAGCGTACTGTGGACAAGGGAAGAGTCTCAAGAGTTCCCCTCGTGAGGATGCCACTGATGCGTGAGCCGTTCGAGCGGGTTGGGATGGACATCATTGGTCCCATCGTTCCAGCATCCCAGAATGGGTACAGATACGTGTTGGTGACGGTCGACTTTGCAACAAGATATCCGGAAGCAGTCCCTCTTCGCCAGATCACGAGTGAGTCGGTGGCAGAGGCAGCGTTCAACATGTGGACACGAACGGGAGTCCCTGGGTCGGTACTGACTGACAGAGGAACCCAGTTTACTGGTCAGATCATGCAGGAGGTCTACCGACTATTAGCCATTCGGGGTCTGAATACCACACCATACCATGCGCAGTGCAATGGATTGGTGGAACGCTTCAACGGTACTCTGAAGCGGATGCTGCGCAGACTATGTCAGGAGAAACCAGGTGATTGGGATCGGTGGATACCAGCACTGCTGTTTGCGTACCGAGAGGTCCCACAAGAGAGTACCGGTTTTTCGCCTTTTGAGCTGCTATATGGACGCCAGGTGCGCGGGCCGATGCAGATATTGAGAGATCTGTGGTTACAACCGGAAAGGCAAGAGCTCCGTACAGCGGCAGAATACGTCGTCAACTTGAGGAACAAGATAGCTGAGTCATGCGAGCTGGCAAGGGAGAACTTGGCAAGGGCAGCGTATAGGTACAAGCGACATTTTGACTTGAGGGCGAAACCCAGGAAGATAGCTGTGGGGTCCAGAGTACTAGTACTTCGGCCGACCAAGCAGAACAAATTGGAACTGGCATGGAGGGGTCCCTATACAGTACTAGAAAGAGTGGGTGAAGCAGATTACCGCATAGCAGTAGGGGGAAAGACGAAGATTTTCCACGCAAACCTACTAAAGTCGTTCATCGAGCGCGCTGCAGATCCAACAGCCTCGGTAGCTGCGGTTGTTGTGCCGGAGGAGCCTGAAGAGGAAACAGTAACTCCCTTGATGAGCAAGGACATTCCTACCATTCCCTTGGAGGCCACAGAAGGCCCTAAAGATGTGGTAGTACTTACTGAAGACCAGCACTTTACTAGGAAGTTGCACGAGTTAGTGGCCGAATTCAAGGAAGTACTGACTGATGTGCCCTCATGCACAAACCTAGAAACGTGCAGCATCAAGTTGACGTCAGACATCCCTATCAGGTCGAAGCCATACCCAGTGCCTTTTGCGCAACGAGAGACGGTTAGGGAGGAGGTTAAAGCCATGATCAGGATGGGTGCGATTGAGCCATCGACGTCGCCATACTGCTCACCCATCGTACTAGTTAAGAAGAAGGATGGGAAGATCAGGTTTTGCGTGGATTTCAGGAGGTTGAATCGCATCGTACAGTTCGATGCTGAACCCATGCCGGATATCGAATACCTGTTCGCCAAGCTTGGAGAGAAGAAGGTGTTCAGCAAGATCGACCTCGCTAAGGGGTATTGGCAGATCCCGATGAGTAGAGAGGACCGCGCGAAGACTGCTTTTGCTACACCGGAAGGACAATTCCAGTGGAAGGTTATGCCATTTGGACTGTGTACCTCAGGGGCAGTGTTCACGCGCATGATGAGGAAGCTATTGCAGCCACTTGAGAGCCCGGATGTCGATAATTTCATTGATGATATCCTGGTGGCCACAGTTGATCAGGACAGCCATATAGAGGTTCTCAGGCGTGTTTTCCAGAGACTCAAGGAATGTTCTTTGTCAGCCCGGCCTTCAAAGTGTGAGCTGGGAGGAAGGGAAATCACCTACTTAGGGCACAGGATAGGTGCAGGGAAGATATGGCCTGAGCAGAATAAAATGATCCGTATTATGGATGCGCCTAGGCCTGAGACCAAACGGCAGGTGCGGGGATTCCTGGGACTAGTGGGGTACTACAGGAAATTTGTGCCCCGGTTTGCTGACATTGCCAAGCCCCTTACTGATCTCACTAAGGGAACAACCAGGCAGGTGAAATGGGACGACGAGTGCGAACGTGCGTTCCAAGCTTTGAAGCAGCATTTCTGCCAACCTCCCGTCTGTAATTTGCCGGTACCAGGTTTGACATTTGTGCTCCAGACTGACGCATCAGAAATGGGAGTGGGAGCTATACTGTGTCAGCAGTACCCTGAAGAGATGCGCCCTGTAGCATGTGCCAGTAGAAAATTAAGCCCTGCAGAGCAGAATTACCCTATAGTAGAGAAGGAGTGTCTGGCAGTGGTGTGGGGAATACAAAAGTTCCAGGTGTATTTGTATGGGACCCCCTTTATTGTCCAGACAGATCATTCCCCACTCCAATACTTGGAAAAGATGAAGACTGCTAGTGGGAGGATCACAAGGTGGGCTCTGCAGCTGCAGCCATTTCAGTTTACGGTGCAGGCAGTGTCTGGAAAGGACAATGTGGCGGCAGACTTCTTGAGTCGCTTGCCGTAGAGAGAGAGAGAGAGAGAGAGAGAGAGAGAGAGAGAGAGAGAGAGAGAGAGAGAGAGAGAAAACCTGAGGGTTCCATTAACCTGTGTCGTGAGAGGTTGACATTGTCGAAGCTATGCATGTGTTATCTTTGGTAGAGAATGGCATAGCAAAGAGTTACTGAGGGTGTGGTATTTGTAGCACGTGTTACACAGCAGTTGTGCGTAATCAGAGCCCCCTCAGTTATGAAATTTATATGTAGTGCGTAGTGTAACGGCTGCCATAAGTGCCTGCGTTAAGGTCGTGTGAGGCAGAGTTAGTCCAGGTTGATTAATGTAACCTGTGGTTGTTGATGTATTTAAAGGTTGATGTTGTTGGGATGGAAGTTTTGGAGTGCATCAAAAGTAACAGTAGGACAGAATGAGTGATAGAGAATTGGATTGTTATAGGTAGGGTGTGGCCAAAACGCCGATCGAGTGAAAAGTTGTTGTTGGTTTTAACCTGTAGTTAAAACTTAGGCAGGGGGGTGTGTCACCGATCGGCGGGTACTAAACTAGTACGTCCACGTGTTTAAGAGTGGTGTGGATTCAAGATATAGAGCGTGTGCGCGTATGCGTGCGAGTGTGTGTGTGTGTGTGTGTGTGTGTGTGTGTGTGTGTGTGTGTGTGTGTGTGTGTGTGTGCGTGCGCGCGCGCGCGCGGGGTAAGACTGGGGTTTAGTTAGCTAGAGTTAGGTTAAGTTCCTCAGGGTTAGGTAGAAAGATTAGGCTAGGTAGGGGGCAGGTGAAGTAGGACATACAGTATTGTTGCCTTCCAGTCTTCATTTGTTGAGGGAGTGGTAGGAGGAAGTTGGTTTCGTTCCCGACTGTTACCCTTTTATTACTTTGGTTCTACACCAGAGAAGGCGGGGCAGGATATCGGCTGTTGTTGTGTTGTCAAGTCTGTGAGTTGTTGTGGTAAATTGTCGTGTTGTTGCACGAGCAACAACCAGTCCGTTGGTCAGGCGTGTCAGCTCTGCGGAGGGATACACTTCTCTGACCAATCGTTTTGTGTGGTGAGTAGAGTTCGCTTGATTCCGACCAGGGCGGAATGCGTTGGGGTAGCTTCACTTCGGTCCCTGGTGTTCGTCGGAGTGGACGTACTCCTTGTAGGTGCGGCGGCAGCGCCGTTAGTTTTTGAAGAGTGACTTCGAGTCATAGTTAGTGCCAGGTCCTCGTCGGGTTTGGGTGCCCTTGGCCTGTGCTGAGTCGGTGTCGTCCTTGTTGCAGCCACTGTCAGCCAGTTGCAGAACTGGTGTGGTTGATCGTCTGTATGTCCAGTTGTGTCAGCAGGTATCCTGTTCCGTCCTGAGGCTGGGGCCAGATCATCGCAGTCTACTGCCGCGTGCCGGCAGGTGAGCGGCGCTTTCCAGTACCTGTTGTTTTCCCGGGAGAGGGAGACCACCCAGGCCGTCTGCCTTCTGTGGGGCAGCTCTCCTCCAGCTACCGGTGCTCTTCCGGGAGTTCTCCGGCACTGGTTCCTCGTCCCTGTTTAGGCGTCCTGTGAGAGGGCGCTGCACCAGGCCTTTTTTCCACCCTTGGTGTCCGGCGGGGCCTTCAGAGGTGGAGGCGGCCTACGAGCCCCGGACCCGTCGCGAGGGCGTCTGGTGTGTGTGTACGTTGGGTGTCGTGCCCATCGCAGGGAGGAGTCAGACTGCGGGAAGCCACGGTCAGCGCCGGGGTGCAGAGTCTTCGGGGAGGGTGTCGGCCCGCGGAGGAGCCACGGTCAGCGCCGGGGTGCAGAGTCTTCCGGGGAGGTGTCAGCCTGTGAGGGGCCACGTACAGCGCCGAGGACTGGAGCTTTCTGGGCCAGGATGGGTGGTCCCATGTTTGTGGTAGAAGGGGTGTAGCGTTAGGCAGTAGGGTTAGGGGTGTTAGCTACTGCCTCCTTTCAGGACGTAGTGGCCAGCACAGTGTAGGGTACTGGTCGATGCCTCCCTTAGGGACGCAGCGATCAGTGCAGTAGTGGTCCCGGGTGAAAAGAGAAGGGTGAGTCCTGGGGAGAGGTGTGGGTGGTAGCAGTAGTTAAGAATTTAGAGTCCCTTGGGTAAATCCTCGTCCCTAGTAGTTAGTCACCACGTGTGCGGGCTGTCACTGTGTCCCAGGTTACAGTGATATACCGCAACTGGTGTGTTAGGTTAGGTTAGGGTTTTCTAAGTCATTATAGTAGAGTAGGGTAAGTCAGCGGGAATTAAGATACTTGTGTGCAGTTGTGGATGTGCGTGAGTGGTGGCGCCATGGAGTGTGTGTGAAATAAAGAAGCGGGCGTGATTGTAAAACTGTGTGCTGTGTTGTCTGACCTAGTGTGTGATAGGCGTGGGTAAGGGTGGTAGGGCCGTCCGGCTTAGCGACCGCGACACTTGTCTGTTAGTAAATTACATCTGATCAACAATGATAAAAAAAAATCTGAAACTGTTGTCTAGCAACGTACAAAATCAATGTGGACGTATTTAACCTCCGTCTCTTTGATTCTCCAGGCTACTCCATTGGGGGAAATGGTGTTTTCTGCATGTTGAACAGAAATCCGGGACCAAATGGCTGTATAACCGTGAGTTTGAGAAACTCAGAGACTTAAGAAAAACAAAGCTCCACTGCTGATAGACTCAGCTGTGCTGCTACGGAGGCAAGATGCATTCCCACCCCTTCAACTTGATGGGTCACACCTATGCCACAATGAAACTTGCATACAGGCTGCCAACACCAGTTTTGAACCCAAGCAGATAAACTTTTGGTGGAAAGTATGTGATGCTTAAAGCCATTCTTTAAGTCATGGCTTGTACCCTTTATGTTTTTTTTTTCCCCAAGTCAAGCTGTAAGGGTGATTAGGAGCCAACAGAAGCATTGTGTTGACCAACATTACCATTGTCATACCGCTCTGTGGAGAGGGTCAGTGGGACGAGGAGAGATTTAGGGAGAGACAGGGAGGAGAGCGGACTAAGGGGTGGGCGGGTGGTGGTGGTGGTGGTGGTGGTGAAGGGGGTTGTATTATTCGAAAAAAAATGAGTGAACGATTGTTCAATTGCATGTGCATACAGATGTGTGCATAGCCATAGGGTTTGGCTTGTGCGTGCAGGCACATGTGCACACATGCACGCACGCACGCACGCACGTACGCACACACACTCACACACATACATATCTACAGACAGGCAGAAGGGACATTGCTAAAATTATTTTGATTTTTTGTTTTTTTTTGGTTGGCAGATAGGCATATGTGATCCTGCAGCAGATGGTGGCATGCTTCCCCCTCTACTTGTTGCTGTGCAGCTATTCACTGGTTAAGAGGCAAAGGTTTGAGTCCCTTTTCTGGCTTCTGGCAATGTTCTTGGGCTTTTGGTGTATTTACTCCCATAGCTTTTCTTCTTTTCCGAAAGTCAAGAAACTGTTTGTGTCCAGCACTGACAGGCAGCCCCTGACATTGAAACCTTTTAAATGCCGCTATCTTTGGGCCATTATTCCATTCAAAGCAGTATGTAGCTGTTCTGGCTCTGTGTCCCCTTGTTCAAGCTGATGAGTGTAGTGTGTCTGTGCTTGTTTTTTTTGGTAAGAAAACATATTATATCATCACCCAGGCAATGACTTTTCATCCCTTTCTCTGTCCTCACTTGATGCGTTATTCCCTCCTTGCCTCCCTCCCTCTCACCCTCCTTACAGCTGATCACCTATCTTCAGCCGTCACTGCCCCTCTCCTCATGATTGCCAGTATCTCATGAAAACAGTCAGTGTGTGTGTGTGTGTGTGTGTGTGTGTGTGTGTGTGTGTGTGTGTGTGTGTGTGTGTGTGTGCGTGTGTGTGTGTGTGTGTAAAATGAATACTACTTTTACAAAATTGTTGGTATTTTCTTGAAAATTTTTTGGAAAGACTAGAAATATCATCATGGTTGGTGTGAATTGTGGGATCATCTGAAAATGGTTGCGTGGAGATCTTACATATAGGGATAAGTCGTTAATTTAAATCGAGAAGAGCAGAGGGCCTAAAATGGAGCCTTGTGGAAAACCATTTTGAGGGGTTGTTATTGAAGAGACAGATGTCTTCAAAGTCACATTATGTTGTCTTTTGTGACGTATGAATTTAGAAGTTGATAAAGAGTACAATTTCAGTTTTCGAAGGAAGAGATTGTCGTCAATGATATTCAAGGCTTTTTTTTTAATTAACGAACAGGACATCAGAATACCTGTTGCAATTAAAATTATCAAGAATCTCATCTACAAAATGAATTGATGCAGTATGACAGGATTGTTTTTGTCTGAAACAAGGCCGTCCGGAATGGAGCAAATAGTACATGTAGAAGTGACGAAGAATGTGTTTATTTAAATGTTTGAGAGACTGACGGGCAGACCGGGTGAAACAGAGAGAGTGAAAGAGAAAGTCAAAGAAAAAGGGGAAAAAAAGAGAGTGCCAATACATTCTGGATGGTTCAAGGGAAAGAAACGGAACTATGACATAGTCTATCATTAGTTGATTCCCCTTCCAAGTCTTGGCTATGGATGCAGTACAGCCGATTGTGATTGCCGAATAATTCTTGTTTCGATTTTCTGTCAATAATTTGATTCCCTGGCTTCATTTGATACTACATTTGGCTTCATTATTTAAGAGAGAGAGAGAGAGAGAGAGAGAGAGAGAGAGATGATGATGATGATGATGATGATGATGATGATGATGATGATCTTTATTTCCAAGGGTAACAGATAAGCAAACATGCTTTTTTTCATCCGGCCTTTGCCCCGCTGAGAGATTAACTAAGCATGACTAGCAACTAAAATAAAACTTTTAACAAACACATACATCTTCACAAGTACATTAAAAAGTTGATAAATTGTTCCTCCACTAACACTGAGGCGTAGATGAATTTAAAGAAAATATCAACACATTTTCATAATATGGTTACAAAGCAAGAAGAGAACAAACAGTACTACAATCAGTTATCAGTTAGCAACAATACATTCGTAGCATCAATAAACATAGCAATCAGCTATCAGGTAGCGACAATGAATTCCTGGCATCAATAATCATAACACTTATTATCATGTGTGTATGTGTGCGTGTGCGTGTTCATGTGTGCGCGTTCATGTGTGTGTGTGTGTGTGTGTGTGTGTGTGTGTGTGTGTGTGTGTTGTGTGAGTGAGAAAGAGATTATATTTTCATTTTTCTTTTCCAAAATATTATATGCTAAACATTACTGCAGAATTTGAATAGAGAGCAACAATACATCAATATAATCAGCAGTAATCAGGACACACATTTATCACCGTGTAGTTACAGTGTGTCACAGGTTGACAGAACCGTGGCATGTTTTGACTTTTTTTTTTCTCTCTTCCTTCCCTCCTTTTCTTGGTGGCGGCACGGTGAGTGTCACGCATTCCAAGCGGAGCACGTGTTGCAGGGTCAGTTCAGCTCACTAGAACCCAGCCCACGTGACGGTAGGCAATCAACCACTACCCAGCGATCGGGGGTGTGTTTGTTGTTGGTGAGCTGTGCTTACGTCACGAAGGTGAAGAGGTGGAACGAAAGTGTTTACGAAGTTAGAGAAGGGACAGCAGCCGAGGGAACAACAAGCAGCCATCCAGGAGGCTCATCACCTCCGTGTCCTCCGCCCTCGACGTCATCGTTGAGCCGAGGGTCAAGCTTCGTTGCTGGAGGCACCTGCGACATCCTTCGACGGGTGGCGGGGACGGGGTCCCCGTTTTAAGGATCGCCTTCTTCGGTGAAGGCCGCTGCCGAAGGTACTGCACTATACTGAACATCACGCCCACCTAGCAGTACCTGAGCAGTCCATACCATCGTCTCTCTAGGTTGGATGAGAAGAACTCCCCATCACCTCCAACTCGTGCCGTCACTACCGCCGCCCTTCCCTGCAGTCCTGGTGGTACGTCTGGTGGCCAGGTACCAGCGTCAGCGACGACGCTACCCTCAGCCGTCGGCGTGGGGGACGGTCCGTGAGGTCGAGGTTGCCGTGGCCACCAAAACCCCTTATTTCACCAGCTGTTGAGGTAAGGGTTAAGAAGGCGTTGCAGTAGTCGATATCGACACGACTATGACCATTCCATATGTAAATAGTGGGAAGACATTAATTTATTAGATTCCAGCCGGTTTTTGCGTGGGAATAATCATTTCCTTTGGATGTTGCGTGCGTAGTGTTTTTCTTTAGGTGCAGGCGGAAAGGGTGTTTTCTGAAATCTTGAGGGCATGGCACCGTTTTTAGGAGTCCCCCCATGTTTCCTCCTTTCCACTTGTTTTTCCTGGACAGGGGGAGTAAAGTGTGAGAGTGCCTTTGTGTGTGGCCTTTCATACCTATCCTATATTCTCTACTTTCTTTACTCTTCTGGCTTCTTCCCCCTCTCTGGCTCATAAAAGAGGGTTCTTTGGCTATCCTCTTCTCGGGTGAATCTGTGGGTAGATGTGTGAGTTTCTGCGAACGATTGACCTCTCACCCACTGTCCTCTACTTTAGGGAAAGAAAACACGGCGAGTCCAAGCAGTTATGGTGTTCTACAGCTGTGTTTCCAGGGGCGGATCGTCGGCACCAAGGAGGGGCCACCATCTTTTCACTCCACCCCTCTTCTGACTCAGACATTCCAACGGGCATCGTGGGACCTTTTCCAACCGGACCCTTCCACCCCGGGACGTGGACATTGTTAAGTTATT
>CM065720.1:88166665-88171665 GCA_033310375.1 Conus canariensis | reverse complement strand
AGAGAGAGAGAGAGAGAGAGAGAGAGAGAGAGAGAGAGAGAGAGAGAGAGAGATGAGATGATGATGATGATGATGATGATGATGATGATGATGATCTTTATTTCCAAGGGTAACAGATAAGCAAACATACTTTTTTTCATCCGGCCTTTGCCCCGCTGAGAGATTAACTAAGCATGACTAGCAACTAAAATAAAACTTTTAACAAACACATACATCTTCACAAGTACATTAAAAAGTTGATAAATTGTTCCTCCACTAACACTGAGGCGTAGATGAATTTAAAGAAAATATCAACACATTTTCATGATATGGTTACAAAGCAAGAAGAGAACAAACAGTACTACAATCAGTTATCAGTTAGCGACAATACATTCGTAGCATCAATAAACATAGCAATCAGTTATCAGGTAGCGACAATGAATTCCTGGCATCAATAATCATAACACTTATTATCATGTGTGTATGTGTGCGTGTGCGTGTTCATGTGTGCGCGTTCATGTGTGTGTGTGTGTGTGTGTGTGTGTGTGTGTGAGTGAGAAAGAGATTATATTTTCATTTTTTTTTCCAAAATATTATATGCTAAACATTACTGCAGAATTTGAATAGAGAGCAACAATACATCAATATAATCAGCAGTAATCAGGACACACATTTATCACCGTGTAGTTACAGTGTGTCACAGGTTGACAGAACCGTGGCATGTTTTGACTTTTTTTTTTCTCTCTTCCTTCCCTCCTTTTCTTGGTGGCGGCACGGTGAGTGTCACGCATTCCAAGCAGAGCACGTGTTGCAGGGTCAGTTCAGCTCACTAGAACCCAGCCCACGTGACGGTAGGCAATCAACCACTACCCAGCGATCGGGGGTGTGTTTGTTGTTGGTGAGCTGTGCTTACGTCACGAAGGTGAAGAGGTGGAACGAAAGTGTTTACGAAGTTAGAAAAAGGGACAGCAGCCGAGGGAACAACAAGCAGCCATCCAGGAGGCTCATCACCTCCGTGTCCTCCGCCCTCGACGTCATCGTTGAGCCGAGGGTCAAGCTTCGTTGCTGGAGGCACCTGCGACATCCTTCGACGGGTGGCGGGGACGGGGTCCCCGTTTTAAGGATCGCCTTCTTCGGTGAAGGCCGCTGCCGAAGGTACTGCACTATACTGAACATCACGCCCACCTAGCAGTACCTGAGCAGTCCATACCATCGTCTCTCTAGGTTGGATGAGAAGAATCCCCATCACCTCCAACTCGTGCCGTCACTACCGCCGCCCTTCCCTGCAGTCCTGGTGGTACGTCTGGTGGCCAGGGGACCAGCGTCAGCGACGACGCTACCCTCAGCCGTCGGCGTGGGGGACGGTCCGTGAGGTCGAGGTTGCCGTGGCCACCAAAACCCCTTATTTCACCAGCTGTTGAGGTAAGGTTAGAAGGCGTTGCAGTAGTCGATATCGACACGACTATGACCATTCCATATGTAAATAGTGGGAAGACATTAATTTATTAGATTCCAGCCGGTTTTTGCGTGGGAATAATCATTTCCTTTGGATGTTGCGTGCGTAGTGTTTTTCTTTAGGTGCAGGCGGAAAGGGTGTTTTCTGAAATCTTGAGGCATGGCACCGTTTTTAGGAGTCCCCCCATGTTTCCTCCTTTCACTTGTTTTTCCTGGACAGGGGGAGTAAAGTGTGAGAGTGCCTTTGTGTGTGGCCTTTCATACCTATCCTATATTCTCTACTTTCTTTACTCTTCTGGCTTCTTCCCCTCTTGGCTCATAAAAAGAGGGTTCTTTGGCTATCCTCTTCTCGGGTGAATCTGTGGGTAGATGTGTGAGTTTCTGCGAACGATTGACCTCTCACCCACTGTCCTCTACTTTAGGGAAAGAAAACACGGCGAGTCCAAGCAGTTATGGTGTTCTACAGCTGTGTTTCCGGGGCGGATCGTCGGCACCAAGGAGGGGCCACCATTTTTTTCACTCCACCCCTCTTCTGACTCAGACTTTCCAACGGGCATCGTGGGACCTTTTCCAACCGGACCCTTCCACCCGGGACGTGGACATTGTTAAGTTATTGATGTGTGGGTTGAGAGGCGAGCGCATGTTGTCGTGTCTTGTCTTCTCGTCTTGACCTTTCTCGCCTGTCGTTTTTGTTCTCTTCCTCATCGTTTGTCATGCTTTAGTTTGAAGATTTTGACCTCTATCCTCTTCCCACTGTATCCCCCCTGCCCTTTGATTATCGGGTTTAGGTGGTAAGGAGGGAGGGTGTAGTTTGGGAATCCTTTTCATTCTAGACTAGTTAGCTTACCCTACCCTATTCCCGTTCGTTTTCTCATTTGTCGTATGTTTGAATAAAGAAGTGTGAATGTGAAATCTTTGGTGGTCTGTTGTTGTTTGCGTTCGCGAGTGTTCGGGACAGCCTTCCCTTTTGGACCCCTAGACCACGTGACACAGTGCTTCAAGAAATCAAAAGTATTAGGACATCAATCAAGTAGTGACAATGCACCGATAAAATCAGTGACCACAACATTCATTCATCGTGACATATTTACAATCATTAAATAGAACCAGGAAGAAAGCGGCGTATCAGTTTAAATATTCAGCAAAAGAGGTGTGCCCTAGTATATGTATTTAAGAGAGAAAGAAAGGGGGGGGGGAGAGAGAGAGGGGAGAGAGAGAGAGAGGAGAGAGAGAGAGAGAGAGAGAGCGGGGAAAGAGACAGAAACTGAGACAGATGGAGAGAAAGAGAGGTATGTTCGTTTGCACAGTTTCATTCTGCGGGACGGTCAAGAAAAACAAAACAAAAACAAAACAAACCAAACAACAAAAAAACGCAACTTTTCAGCACGCCCATAACTCCAAACAAATGCTGGTTATGACATCGATTCGCCGAGCAGAAATAACAGGGAGGAGAGAACAAACAAGGAGACATCCCCGTTGTTGTACTGACATCCTCCTTGTTTGTTCTGTAGGCCTGTTGTTATTTCTGCTAGGCGAATCGGTGTCATAACCAGCATTCGTTTGGAATTGTGGGTATGCATTCATTTCAGCATGGGAGCAAGAGTTACCCGAAATGTTTGTTATTTTCTGTTTACTGTTCCGTGCCTTTTTTCAGATTTTCTTTATTTCGCAATTTATCCAATCAAAACAGTCTATCATGAGATTATTCCCTTTCCAGCTTTGTTTATGAGTGCAGCACAATTCTGGTGTTGATTTTCCTTGAATAAAGTAATTCCATCATCTCATTTCATACATTTAGATCTTTTTTTTTTAAATTAAACAAATATTACAAATAGGGAGAGTGGGAAAGACAACCAGAGAGAGACAGAGAGAGAGAGAGAGAGAGGGTGGGGGGGAGGGGTCGCAGTCGCCTGTCATTTCTGATGTGGCCCAGCTCCGTAAGAGTCATGGCCGAAACATTTTGCCCGAGCCGACTTTCTTCTCTTCAGGTCCTTTGCTGTCAAGCTATCATTAGAGTTTCTTCCTCCTGTGTGTGTGTGTGTGTGTGCGTGCGTGTGCGTGTGTGTGTGTGTGTGTGTGTGTGTGTGTGTGTGTGTGTGTGTGTGTGTGTGTGTTCAGTTTCCAGTTTCAAGGGCATGGAACGCTATCATCCTGCGCATTAACTGTAACATCCGCGCAGCGGATGATCAAGTTAACTTACTTCTTATTTCATATAAAGCCTGGTGACCTCGGGAGCCATATCAAAATATCAACATGGGGTTTTCAAAACGATCATATCATTGTTAATAGTAATTGTACCTAGCCTTAACCCTTGCCCTGTTGGCCATTTCGTCTTTAGGTTTTTAAATTCAATTGATCGATTATTTGTTTGTTTGTTTGTTTGTTTGTTTGTTTGATTGAGTGTTTGATTGATTTATTAATCGATTGATTGATTGATTTATTAATCGATTGATTGATGCACTGATTCATACATTGATTTATGTATTCATTGATTGATTGATTCATTCATTCATTACAGAAAAGAAACAAAAACAAACAAAAACTCAAATAACACAAAACCCAAAGAGGAAAAGATGTCAACAGCACAAGAGTTAAGGCTACATATTTATTAATACGTCACGTCATATGTATTAAGAAGTTACGTCATGTTTATAAAGAAGTCACATCATATTTACTAAGAAGTTGCGTCATATTTACTAAGAGGTTACGTCAGGGTCAGGCTCAAGTCTAAAATGTTCCTATTATTGTAAAAAGATTTTCAAAAACTCAACAACTTTTAGGGTACTGTGTGCGTGTGTGTGTGTGTGTGTGTGTGTGTGTGTGTGTGTGTGTGTTTGTGTGGGCGCGCGCGCGCGCGCGCGCGGGGCGCGCGCGTACGTTGTCTGTGTGTGTGTGTGTGTGTGTGTGTGTATGTGTGTGCGTGTGTGTGTCTGTGTGTGTATGTGTGTGTGTGTGTGTATGTGTGTGCGTGTGTGTGTGTGTGTGTGTGTGTGTGGTGTGTGGTTAGGGTTAGGCTTTTTGGGTTCGGGTTAGGGTTAGGGTTTTAGGGTTCGGGTTAGGGTTAGGGTTCGGGTTAGGGTTTGGGTTAGGGTTAGGGTTAGGGTTATGGTTGGGTTAGGGTTAGGGTTAGGGTAAGGTTAGGGTTCGGGTTAGGGTTAGGGTTAGGGTTTAGGGTTTTAGGGTTAGGGTTAGGGTTTTGGGTTAGGGTTCGGGTTAGGGTTAGGGTTAGGGTTAGGGTTAGGGTTAGGGTTTAGGGTTTTAGGGTTAGGGTTAGGGTTAGGGTTAGGGTTAGGGTTAGGGTTAGGGTTAGGGTTCGGGTTGGGTTCGGGTTAGGGTTAGGGTTAGGGTTAGGGTTCGGGTTCGGGTTAGGGTTAGGGTTAGGGTTCGGGTTAGGGTTAGGGTTCGGGTTAGGGTTAGGGTTTTGGGTTAGGGTTCGGGTTCGGGTTAGGGTTAAGGTTCGGGTTAGCGTTCGGGTTCGGGTTTGGGTTAGGGGTCGGGTTCGGGTTAGGGTTCGGGTTAGGGTTGGGGTTAGGGTTAGGGTTAGGGTTAGGGTTCGGGTTAGGGTT
>CM065720.1:88108469-88166565 GCA_033310375.1 Conus canariensis | reverse complement strand
CCTCCGCCAGCTCCAACCGGCTAAAGCCGGTTTCGCTGTTGCTCCCGGCTTACCCAGAATGCCTATTTTATAGTTCTCTAATAGTAAACACTTTACAAACATACATAATGTGTAGGATTATCTGTTTTTAACACTAATTTAGAAAACTTTTGAGACTTTAGTTTTTGATCAATAAACATCATTTTTACGCATACATTCATCAAATGTAAAATAAATTTTTGCAAAACTCTTCACATCTGGCCGCATTACTGATCACCTCTGGATCTCACTTGAGACCCTATGGCGCCCTAGGGCCCCAAGCCAGACCCAGAGGGTCACATATAACACGGCCAGATGTGAAGGGTTTTGGGAATATGCCTCCAACAGTAGTATACTTTTATACTTGTTTGCCTGCTTTCTATTTGTCTAATTTGGGCAATCCCCTCACCCCCATTTTAGTGGTCCTTCCCATAGCCGCACCAGGGCGACCATTTTAGGTTTACGGGCGTTTATAGCCGCGCCAGTGACCATATTCTGGGTTTACGGGCGTTTATAGCCGCGCCAGTGACCCAATACGAAAGTAGGAAGGATCACTTGAGGGCAGGGAAGAGGGCAAATTTAGACTTTTCAATGCCATGACAACCAAGTATTTAAAACTACTGCAGGCATATCCCCAATGTTGTTAACTTCAAGATTTATATATATACTGTACACAAACAAACGCTTACAATTACATGGTGTCTACTTGTAAAGTTGTTTTTATTTGCCTAGAGTAAAGTTGTTTTTAAAGTTGTTAAAACAACACCAAAAGCTAAATAACAAAGTGCATCTTACCTTACTTTTTAGTCACTACTTTTTAATAAATATTTGTTTTAAATGCTTTTAGATTTAAATATAAAAATGCTGCTTTTAATACATAAAATTGGGAAAAGATTATTTTGAGGTGGGGAATTTAGCCGCCTAAATTTATACAATGACGTCTAACGCCGGTACTAAACGACGCCGGTGGGGAATTTAGCCGGCTAAATTTATACAATGCCGCGTGGGCGGCCTGCAGTAAACGACGCCCTTACATCCGTTATGTGTAACTTGACACGAACCCGGAAACAGTGCGGCGCTTCGACTCGGCTATTGTGCAGTTGAGTAAGCCGTGGCCAGACATGTCTGACCTAGATACTACATAAAGGCAGAAGGGAGTTGTCTCCCCGGAAAAGAATGTAACAATTAATTGTGAAAAAAATCGTCATTAAGTCGTTCTAGGTTCTTATTCAAGTCGGCATCACGTTCTTATTTAAGTTCTTAACAAGTTTTTATTCAAGTTCTTAACAAGTCAACATCAAGTTCTTAACAAGTTCTTATTCAAGTACTTATTCAAGTTCTTAACAAGTCGTCATCAAGTCGTCATTAAGTTCTTATCAAGTCGTCATTAAGTTCTTATCAAGTCGTCATTAAGTTCTTATTTAAGTTTTATCAAGTCGTCATCAAGTCGTTATCAAGTTCTTATTCAAGTCACTTATAATTATTTATTAAGTTCTTGAAATATTATTCCATCTGAAATGGATCAAAATGATCTTTTGTTGTTGGCGGTTCTGGCATGCTTTTTTGTTTGGCTTCTGTATTTAGTGGCTGTGATTTTTTTGACTGCTTTGGTTTTTGCTGGCGTTGTTTATATGTTTTATAAACGTAATAACCACCCCCACCAACAGCAAATGACGCCAAAAATGCTAACTCTTTTAATCCAAATAATCCATGTCGACTTTGGTGTTGTAGGTCTTGAATCAACTTGTGTATTTACAGCTGGCATTGAAACAACTGTTGGCGGTGTTATGTTTTCATTATGAGTTATATTCTGTGATTGCAACATTAATTTTTTTTGTTTGTTCCACTCTGCTAATTTTTTTCCTGCTGCAACACGCCCAGGATGAGGAGGCTTTTTACTGGTCACTTTCTCCATCAATGTTTTCTGCTGATTTTCTGGCTCGGTCATTTTGAAGGGAAACAAAATCTATATGATTAAAAGTAATTAATCCCATGATTAATGGCGATAACAATGTTCCAAATCTGTAATATAGATCACATCCTAGAGACTCTAATGACTTTGTTAAAACTGGATCCTGCGTTAAATCATACATAAAATCTTGTTCAGAATCAATGGGAGCAAATTACTAACTAGTTTAGTGTACAAACTAAGAACCGTTTGCCCAACACTTTTTACCATTCTTGACCCCAGTTGCGCTTCATACCTGTTGTGATACTTTACAATGTCTTGTGGCGACATTTGTTGAATCTGTTCTATGCTGAATTCATTTCCAAGGTACTGTTTTGTTTTTCCACACGCCGCTAAAGAATACAGCCTTTCCTTTTGGCGCATAATAGCTTGGTCATCAACTTGATCATTTGTAAGTTCAGGAAGTAAATCATCGCAGTTCATGTTTTATTAATGAATAAATATTATTTTATTTTTTAAAAATGAGCACCGAAAAAACTGTTGCTAACCTCGTATACCATTCTGCTGTTATTGGAGGCCTAAGTGTAGGATACACAATGCTTGGTAAAAGCCTGTTAAAAATAAAACCAGCAGATCTTGGCAAACTAGGCTTTGAAGACTCAGCAAAGTTGATTGCTGTTATTACAGCTTCATTTGCTACGAAAGATTTTCTAGTTAAGCAAGGAATAATTCCAGACAGTATCAATATGTAAAATTAAAAAAATACATTTATAAAAATGGCTTCACTCGTAATGATGATTGGTGGCGCTGTGGTTAATGCGCTTGCTTTTAGCGGAAGTAATTACGCGTTTAGTAAACTACAAAATAACGATGAGAGAAAAAGACATAACAGAGCTATGGAGCAACTAGCTGCTGCACAAGACACCTATGAAAAGCAAAGAATGGAGCAGTTAGATTTTATTAACGACAGACTTAAACAACAGGGACATGCAGCTTACACATTTAAAGATGTTGACCAGGCAATAAAAGAATATTATCTTGTAACAGGCAAGCCAATCGAGACATTGCCTCCACCAAAATTTAGCGACTTTTATCAACCATCAGAAAAACAAAAGATGCAAGAAATATTGTTTATTGTCTTTGGCATGACCGCTGTGTATTTTGTTGCACAAAGTATTGGCTGAATAAAAATGTACAAAATCTATTATTCTCCAAAAGGATATTGGAAGGGAATAACAGCAATTAAAAAGCTTAGCCAAGCAGCGGGAGTCAGTGAACAAACAGCAAAAGAATGGTTATCTAAACAAGCGATTTGGCAAATTTATCTACCAGCGCCCAAACGAATACAAAGACCACACTTTGTGAATATAACTCCAAACGACACCCATCAAATGGATCTTCTATATTTACCCCATGATACGATTAGACGAAAAAGATTTAAGTACGCACTTACAGTCATTGACATAGCTTCAAGATAAAAGATGCGGAACCATTAACACAAAAGAGTGCTTCTGCTGTTGCTGTCGCTATACAACTGATATATCAACGAGGACCCTTAACTTATCCTCGCATGATTCAAGTCGATGATGGAAAAGAATTTAAAGGTCAAGTGAATCAATTATTGTTAAAACATAGAGTTACCATTAAAAGAGGCATTCCGGGTGTTCACAGATCACAGGGTTTGGTTGAAAACTTTAACAAACAGTTATCTGAAAGACTTTTCTCCTACCAGTATCACAGAGAGCTGATTGACAATTCTCGCAACACAGAATGGGTTAGAAGACTGCCCTCAGTTCTACGTGCAATGAATAATGAAGAATTTAAAGGTCTAAAACCAGTACAAGCAATCAGAAAACAAACAATAAATGTTGTTGAAGGAGAGTCTTCATCAAGCAAACTATTACCATTTGGTTTGAAAGTGAGATACCTTTATTCGCCGGGAGAAGCGGAAGGGGACACTCGCATCAGGGCAACAGATCCAGTTTGGAGTGTTGATCCATATGAGATAAAAAAAATTGTGAAAATGAATCCACCCGTGTATTATTTACGAGAAACTGACACAACAAAACGACCAGCCCCCGAAGATCTTTTGTGAAGGAAGAACTGCAGATAATCCCTCCAGACACAGTTCCAGTCGCTTAATTATTTTTTAATTTAAATTAAAATGGCGGCAAGAATGGAAAAGGAAGAATCCTTACGTAAAATGGCACTGGAAGCAAGAATGGTGAAGGAAGAGTCCTTAGAAATAATGCGAAAAATATTTGATTATAATCTTGCTATTAGACTAATATTTAAGAAGATTGATTATGCCATGCTAGACAAAACCTCAAATTTTGATTGGGAATATATTAAAAAAATTCGAGCGCATTTAGCAGTAATGAAAAATAATTTGGTTGAATTGGGTGATGATATAGTTAAGCTTAACGAACTGTTTTAATCTACGCAAATACATTTGGGTTTAAAATGGAAGCTCAAAGGGAAATGGCAGAAATGGCAAAGGAAAAGTCTTTAAAATTAATGCAAGATTTATTTGAGTATCAGTATATCATTAAAGAAGTATTTGAGAAGATTGACAATCCCTGGCTAGAAAATCGCCAGACAATCGCTTTAAACCCCAAAGCTTTTATTTTGATTTATGGGTATGGGAACATGAATATTGCGAAATGACAAAAAAAATTAAAGCACATCTAGCATTAATAAATAATATTAATTTTGCTAAATTAGATGATGATATAATTGAACGTGCGATTGCTGAAAAATATAAGCCCATATGATTATACTATTCTCCAATGCCCGATTGCATATGAAAACTCTGGATTAACAAACACACGTTTTGTGTTTGTTCTATCTAATGACTTCTTTGTTACAACAGTTGTGTTGATCTCATGTAGATTAGATCGTAGTTTTACGTTGTCATGATGAAAAGTCTTATTGTCAAACAATGCTTTTTTATAGTTGTCATGGGATATGCTTGACTGCACAACACTGCGAGATATTCCCTTTGCTTTTTTAACAACTTTTTTTTGGCTTGAAAGACTGTACATTTTCGACCTCAAACCAATAAACTCCTTGATCACACCTCCAGATAATTCATCCTTCATCTTACCTAAAACCTTCTTATTAATATCTGAATGCAAAGGCGAATCTTTAGGGTAATCAGATGTGTCGTACCATCCCGCATGCCCTTTAGCTACTTCTAATTCCATGTCTTTATAGATATCTTCAGTAGGGATGTCGATTACAAAGGAATCTGTATCTGTGTAAAGTACTTTGGACTCAGGATACAAGGGTTTAAAGTAGTCGTAAAGAAATTCTAACATCAAAAGCTTCGACAGCTCTAAAACAGTAAACCCAATAAAAACGGGCTTATCCAATTTGACTTTCTTTTTTTTCATCATTATGCCAAAAAGCTGATCATGAAATCTTCTGAAGTCCTGATAATTAGGTTTTGAAGTCAACTTAATTGCAACGTTTTCTCTGGTGACCAATCTAACATCTTTACGCTTGTGCGGATTTTCCATAGTCTTTCCAAAACAGCTGTTGTTCATCAACTTGAAAAAGTCTTTTTCTGAAGCATCTGTGGATTTAGTTCTGAGATCAGTGTTCTTCATGATGTATGGTTTCATGAACTGTTCTTGATCAAAAGCAATTATACGATGAACAGCTGTCAACTTCAAACCATGTCTTAAATAAAATTGTAGAAGCCTGTAATGGCAGACATAATTTTTTTTGCCTCGAAGATTAGGCACAAGTTTAGGTGGTTCTGTCATTGACACTTTTAGACTTTCTGCCGCTAATGGATAGTCATTATGGTAATCATGAAGTTCATGAGGATATTCTAAATCAACTTCTAGAATGAGACCTCTTTTACGATCAGCTTCTAGAGTAGGTAGCCATTTTAAAAACTTTTGAATGTCTTTGAGTCCTGTGTACATTTTAAAGTTGCGTAATGGAAGTGATTGCGCCATTGCCCATCCATACAGATTGTTTGCATCTAAATACATGAGATAGTTAGACCTTTTACTTGGATCATAGTCGTCCAAGTATTTGTTGTTTGCTTTACAGTAATGGTGCGACGCCATACTGATTCCCCCACGCAATCCGTTTTCAATCATCTGAAGCATTGGCAGGTCAGACAATAAATCAATTTGTACTCCAGTAAATTTTAAGAAAGCGTCCCAGCTCATCCCAGGCGCAGAAATGTAATGCGCGGGATCCAGGCTGTAATGTTTCATGCAGGTCTTCCTATAATTTTCAAAGACGTCCGCCAACAAACAGGTATCCGCCATTAAATAGGAATCATGATAGTCTCCCATCGTTTTACACTCTAACTTCTGCCACGCATCTTGAGCATGCTGGTAATCAGAATCACTGATGTCCTTTCCTCTGAGACTAGAAAAGAACGCGCCTTTAGGCGGAAGTGTATCTTCGTCAAACCTTTGCCAACTGTTCATGTACTCATAAGGGTAAACGCCCTTTCTAACAAGAGTTGGGTCAAAATAGTGATTCTGTTATTGGGCAGGACTTTAAGGACATAGCCAGTGACTCTAATGAACCCATCATGTGTTGCATAGAGTCGTAGAAAGACATGTTATTTAAAGTGAAACACATGTACTTTTCTGATGACTGTGCAATGCATGACACCCTGAAGTCGCTGGTTACTGCTTGCATTATAAGGTGAGAGTCGTAACCTCGCAAGTTGTGAAAGAATATAGGCAGCTTCCATGTCTTTGGTTCAAACTTTAGTTGAAGATTGCATTTGTTATGTGCTGCTCCTCTAAACTTTCCACTAATGTGATCATGGTCTCTTACTGTTGGATTCTCTGCGGTGGCAACCAAGGCCGCCCCACAAATCCAACAGTGAGTGGCTGAGTCATACTGTTGTTGGTCTTCAGGCGTCATTATGATTTCAGATAAGTTTAGATTATTAGAACAGGCATTACGCACTTGCTGCATGCGTTTTAAGAAGTATTTTGCAGCATTTGGTCCTCTGTATAATTCTGGCTTTGAATGGGCGCCATCCGACCTAACAATGATGAAGGCAAATGAGCAAATCTGATGATTACTCATTAAGACTGTTTTAGGAAGTTTCTGTGGGGTTGGTCCTTCATAAGGAACAATGAGTGATTCGAAGTCTGCGTAAACAACATATGGACTAGTTTGCAACCGTTTCCAGTTCTTAAAACTAACTTTACTGCCTTCTCCGGGCGTAATTAGTTCTGTATCACAGTCAACTGGGCTAATACAATGTTTTATATGTTCGCTCGCAGCTTGAACGGACGGAATTCTTGTTAAACATTTTCTACAAAATTCTTGTTTGCTATGTTGTTTTGTAGTATGCACTAGTAATCTACTCATTGTGCGTATTAGAGTGTAGTGCAACCCATTAAGGCTTTGCATTAGGAGTAAGTCTACATGAGTTTTGGTTGGTTCGCCTATTGTTGGACTGTTCTTTGACACTCTAATTGGCAGAAGGTTGGTTTCTTCAGACCATGTGTAGACATTAACAGTTATTGGTGGATTTTGTTTTTCAAACTGATCAATTTTGTCTACAGCCATAGGAAATTCAAGGCCGTTAAAGTTAAGATTATTGGCCCACTGTAAATAGTTAGATACTCTCTCTGCATTTTTGGCAACGTGATGCAGCCTAGCAAGAACGCACCACATAAAACATTTGTCGTCTGAATTTTTTATGTTCAAAACTGCTTTCTTTGCAACTAATGTTGGAGGCAGTGGAATGTAAGCCTTGCCTACAATTGGCTCATACTTAGCCTGTCTTAATCTGATGTCTAGGACTTCACCCTCTGACCAACCAGAGCCTCTCATTTTAGCTGCTTCAGAGGCTTCATTAAACTGTGTAAGAAGTTGATCTGCCCAACCGGGTGTTAAGTCATTATGAGAAAGAATAGTCTGCTGTTTAGTTGAGACCCAGACTTCTAGATTTTCTTCGTTTATTGTTATATAGTCGATTAAAACAACTAACCTTACTTTAACTGGAGGGTTTATTGTTAGTTTACTTGGAACTTGAGAAATAGCATGTACAACGCTTGCCTGTACCTTTGTTGGATCAATAACTTCTAAAACGACCTCATTTAAAGCTTTTGACAAACGCTCTTCCTCGAGCATTGCTTCAAACAATTCATCTGAACCTTCATATATCTTATCCATGTTGAGCTTCTTTTCTAACTCAAAATATTTATTTAAATCAAAAAAATAAAAGTTAATCAGAATCAATATCAACGGTCTTTTTGTGCTTGGACTCATAAACTAAAGTATAAACGCCCTTTGGGGTTGTTAATGTGAGCTGTTTAGAACAGAGTTTAATGTTTCGTTTACTTTTTTTAAACATTCCTTTTTTATCTGGTCGGTGTCTGGTTGTTGAGAAAAAGTTGCCCTTGCCTTTCTTTGAAGATCAAACTTTTGTCTTTTGTAGTCCTCAAAATCAGCCTGTAGCGACTAAATTCTTCATCCGTGATGTTTGAGTCGGCAAGTGCTTTATCAATTGTCAGTTTGAAGGAACTAAGTTTAGCTGTTATTAGTTGAACCATAGCTGTGTGCTTTTGGAGTTTAGCTTTTATTTTTTTGCTGACAGCACTTACAGCCAATGAACACAGGCCAAGAGTTAAAGACAAACCACCTAGAGGTATAGCTACCGGTGCACCTACGCCTGTTGCTAAGAGACCTACACTTGTTCCTGCTGTTAAAGCACTAACCGCCGATGCTCCAGTATTAACATATGTAACAGCATTAAAGACAGCAGAATACCTTCGTTTGGTTTTGCTGTATTTTGAAAGGTCCTGCTCTAGTTTTTGTTGCATTTGTGTAATGTTGGTTAATCTGAAAGTTTTTATGTCTACAGCAACAGCTATCTCTTCTTTGGGCACTTTTGGATAAGTCGTAACAGACATGCTTTTTTAAAATAAAAATAATTTAGTATTGGATATCTTTCAATCTGTTATCTTGAATATTCAGCTGCGCATCATATATTAAAAACAAATGTACATTAAGTGGTTTATCACTCTCTTTTTCTTTATCAATTTGAATGTTTATTACGTCTTTAACTGTTCTCCCACTCCCATGCAACTGATTATCTTCTGTTGACCTTAGGTCAATCCATAAACCGTATTTCGTTGTTAAATATTCATCAAGTCTAACACTGTGAAGGTGTAGATCTTTAGACACAAGGTCTACTGTTGGATTTCTACACCTCCCGCCTCCAAACAATTTTCTTATTTCATCAAAATGATGATAAGGTTTAAGCCCGCTACCGTAGACTTGGTTAGGACTACCCTCAATTGAACATTGTACTTTCGTTATTTTAGGATTAATAAATTTTTCACTTTGTCTTTTGAATGGTTCTTCATCTTCACACAGCAATAAAATACCTTTAAGGGATCTTGCTGCGGCGCTAAAACTAAAGTTCCATATTGTGTCTGCCCTGCTTTTAGGATATTTTGAATGATGAATCACTCTTTCGTAATATATTGCTAATTTTGACTGATATTGTTGCTCAATCAGCCTTGCTAAGTTAGGGTTGCTAACAATGTCAAACTCTAACGAGATGTCGAAAATGCTGTACTTGGAATCAGTGTCTGTCGATCTAATGACACGTTTGTATTCATTAAAAGTTAGTTCATATGACAATCTGTCTTTTAATGCTCCTTGAAAGTATGGCGCATGCGCTTTTAACAACTCAAAATCTAAGGGTATGGAAAATCGATTTCCAAACGCATAACTTACAGCTTCATACTTGTTACCGTCTTTAGCATCTTCAGCGTCTATTCTGTGTTTTAGTGCTTCGTTATTTTCGATTCCTTGAAACGCAAGATCGGCCCTTTCATTCTCGGTTAGCCATAGATCACAATAGATTAAAATATGTCTGCATTGTGTAAAGAAAATATTTCTTGCCCCTCAAGTTTTATAGAAATTTTCTTAACGATTGCCCGTCCCAGATTCTGTACAACTGTCCTGTTTACGTCTGTTGCTGAATCAAGTTCTATTTTGAAAGTAAGCCATGCAGATCCTGGCACAATCACTTCATCTGCTCCTAGGTCTGGAAATTTGACAGTAAGAATTTGATCTGAATCAATAGTAGATGGATTATTTGGAACAATAATATTCTGTTTATTTCCCTTCACGCCAAAGGGCTCTTTCAGTCTTCTATGCGGGTCAAGAATTGAGCCATATGCTTGTGACATTTTTTTATAAAACAAAATAAAAAGTTAATTATTTAAAAACATGGCAGAAGAAGATTATGATGTTTTTGATCCTGGAGACGACATGAGTGAAATGACGCCTTTGACACATCCATTACAATCATTGCGGCGTGAATTAACAGAAAGTAAGGTCAAATCATTTTATCAAAGTTTAGGCCAAGAACCTCCTGATTTATAGACCCTAATGATTTTGAAACAAAAGATGACCATTTGTTTGTGAAAAACGAGCAAGGACAACTTGTTCAGCTTACATCTAAACCAGACCCATCAAAGTTTTTAGCAAAGACTACAATTAGACAAAGGCTCAGTGTGAGCGATCAAAATCGCCTTGGCATTGCTAAACCGCGAAGATTAGACAGTGAGGCAGTTGCTAAACTTCAAAACACACTACAGGAACTCCCAACAGATAACCAAATGCAAAACATGGAACTTAAAGATTTAAGCCCAACAGCAGACGAAATAATAGAAACCAGTTTTTCAGAAGAAACAGTATTAAAAACTATGCACGATCCGCCGCTACCTATGAGAGAAATAACGGCCCTTGATCATGCTTTGAAAAGCATCAGAGGCGAATTAACAAACAATTTAGCAAAACTGGGTGAACTAGATGAGCATATAAAAAGAGAAAAAGAAAAACTAGTTGAGGCTGATGACCACAACTTAGGACCTGGTGTTAAAGAAAGAATAACACAAAGACTAAAAGATCTTGAACAAGAGAGATCAGCAAGACTAGAAGTGTTGTCTAATAACCGAGAACAATTACGAACTCAAGTGAGCAGAATAAGAGAAACTATCCAAAGAATTTTATATGAAGACACAACGTTAGCAGAACGAATAAGAACACTGTTTAGAGAGCAAGGCGTCACATTAGCAAGTGTTATAACAGCCTTAGGATTTGCAATAAGTACACTGGTGTTGGCTATTACAGGCGGTGGTGGTGGGGAGCAGTGCCACCAGGCCCGTCGTCAGATAAATCATGGATAAAAAAACAACTCGATCACCTTGCAAACTTACTAAAAAAATTAGCCAGTAAGGCAATAGACTCTTTGCCTGGTATAATAGGGGGGATCGTTAGCTGGCTTTTGTCTGCCGCAAGTAAAGTAGTTGGCTTTATGGCTGAGCACTTATGGGCATTAGTTGTCTTAATAGTTGGGTTACTCTTTAGTAAGATAAAGACCAAGTAATCCTAGGGCAGTTAATCCAATAACAAGTGCCGTCTTTTCATATTCATGGTCATCACGAACAAAGTCCGCGTCTTCAATGGCCTTTGGGCTTTGGGCCTTGGGGATTGGATGGGGTTTTGAGGGGGCTTCTTTTTTTATTGCTATTGCTGGCTTAGAATTTATGTCGTTTTTTCCGACCTTCTCTTCATTGCCAGCCACAAGGATTTCATTATTATAGTTTATTATTGTTCCTATCTGGAGCCTGAGGTCAGAAGGTAGCATGTATAAACCAGTGCCGACAGCAAAGTCTACTTTCGATCTTGCGAATTGTAAAACATTTTGGTACCTTTTAATACTTGAAGGCAAATCAATTGCAGAATTAATGGCGTCCTCTAAATTTGCTAAATACTGTTTTTGGGCGTCAAAGCCAGTAGAAGGATCAATTATGTTTGATCTCGTTTGTGCTTGCGAACCTAGCAAACACCAAACATAAGTACGAATAGAGTCGTTTATTCGTTCTATTCCCGCTCTAGTTAGACCATTAGAAGTATCCAAAATAAATGTTGTCCATGCTGTTTTATGCTCTTGCTCTATGGACCCGAGGTGAACAGTTGTGCCTGAAGAGAAAGATGTGTAAGGAGGATTCCAATCATAGTTATACTTTCTGTGCACGCCCCAATAATAAAGGGTGCCTAAACCATGATTAAGATCCAACTTTTGTCTAAAGTCTGTCTTTGGGTCAATATCAAATTCGTTACAGATCCTTTCAAAAGCCTTGTAATCTATTCTGTTGCTGAATGGATTAAACGTTTTGTCATTTGGTAATGGCGCTTGCAGTTCAGATAAAATACGTCTGAAGGTGTAATAAAAATGAAATCTATACACTGACCTCACCAAAGGATCAGGATGATTTAAATGATCAGCATACGACACTCCACACCCAGTTGAAGCACAAAACACAGCAAAGTTTAACTGGTTCTGATAAAACTGCATCGGATGACTGAACCACACTTTCGGGATGTAGTCGTTTTTAATAGGAGGGTTAAGATAACGATCCAATGGAGTACTAACCTTTACTTGAAAGGCGTCAGACTGAGTCACAGAAATGTCGAGGGTATCAGTTGTTATATCTTTAGGACTGTAGTGCGGCCCAACAGAATATTTTGCATTAGTATATTTGAATGCACTCATTTTTAAATTTGTTTTAAAAATGTTTGTAACAATAACAACTCAAGGCAGTCCTTCGTTTTTAGAGTATGCTATTGATAATAAATGCGGAACCCGAAGGGTTGCACTCCATGAAATTTTTTACAAAGTCGTATGGTTTAATATAAGTCAATCCAAGAAGAATAATGTAATTCAAAAACTTGACCTTGGTGGAGACATAATTAGCCAGTTAACCATACCTGATGGTTATTACGGGTTTTGCTCGCTAAAAGAAGCAATGAGTAACTTCGACATTACTCTCAAACTTAACAATGCAAATCTAAAAACAATGTTGACATTCAAACATGAAAAAGAAGTAGTAGGTTACCTTTTTGATGTAGAGCTAGCTAAAATGTTAGGCTTTGCAACTGGCAATCATGGCATTCATGCCTTTCATAGATTTATAGTTACACCAGACAAAACTACTTATGAGGGAGAATATCCGCTCAATCTTGCATTACATTCATTACTCTATGTTCATTTGGACGAGCTGAGCACTGATGAAAACTTATATGATGGAAGGCCCTCAACTGTTTTAAGAGCTCTTCCATCAGGGAAAGCTGCATATTGCAATTATGAAATTATACAATTCCCTAATTTACAGTTTAAAAGATTAGCTTGTGGGAGGGTCAGATCATTTAATATAAAGATCACAGATAAAACAGGGAAAGTCGTGAAATGTGATAACCTGCACATTGTTTTAGAAATAAAATAATACGTTGTTTTAAAAAATGTCACGTGGACCAGACGATTCGGGGGTCACATTAGCGCCTGAGAGGTGTGTAACTTTAGAATTAAAAGACCTTGCAGACGTTGAGGACTTTGAACAAAACGGTGAGATAGGCACTTTATATGGTTTTGAGTACACTAAAGATGGTTATTATAAGCGCAAAGAGGTTGACGACAACAAAAGGTTTCCTAAACTAGAACAACTACGCAATCTAGAAGCAAATAATACAGGTCAGTATGAATATAAAATAGTTCGAAAAACTGACAACAAATGGCACTTAGAACCATATTTAGAATGGGACATAAAATTTGAATTCTTAAGCCCATTTACATTTTTTGACCGTCAAAAAAGTTTCAGAAAAGCATTGAACTCTGGCCCTTTACATGTAAGTCTTATGCCAGAGGACAACAGTCGAAAAGAGATCGAAATAAAGCCGTTTGGGGACAAACAGTACATCCTCCACAGAAGAGAATCGGTTTTAAAGAAAGCTTCTACAAAATTACAGTTCATTCCACGCACAAAATTAGGAGACACGTTCACAATGATATTTAAAATTTCTGTCTTAAAAGATGAGGCGAGAAATGGAGCTCTGGGCGTCAGTGACAACCTTATGGAAGGAATTCTTATTAGCTGGCAAAACTTAGACGTTGACAAACTTAAAGTTACTGTCGTCGTTCTTTACAATGGCGAGGATATTAAGGTCATAACAACAAGCAACAAAATTGATATTAGTTTAAATAGAAACGATCTTACAGAACTGAACTGGATTAATCTTACACATTTGGGCCTTATAGGGTTTTATTATACTGAACAAGTTTTGACAGAGAGTATGATAAAAACACTAACTGGTGTAAATTAAATTCTGTTTATAAAACTATGGAGCAAACGACTTTGGTGTCAATGTTAAACTTTATGATAAAAACCCCTCATTGTTCATTGATTTGTGGACAGACTGGTTGTGGAAAAACAATATTTGTCCTCGACCTATTACAAACAGTTTATCGTTATAATTTTGATCATATAGTAATTTTCTGCCCAACACTTAAATGGAACAAAGCATATCACGACAGAAGGTTTATATGGACAGATGATGACATATATTTAGTTGATCCTAGCAATAAACTGAGTGAGTGTTTAGAACATTTCTTTAGACAGTTTGAAGGAACTCAGACACTATTTATTATAGATGACTGTTCGGCAGAAAGAGACATAGTTAAAAAGAGAAACACTTTATCAAAACTGGCTTTCAGTGGAAGACATGCTGGGATAAGTGTGTGGATTTTATGTCAAAAATATAACTCAGTTTTAAAAGACTTTAGAGAACAGTTAAAGACTGTAGTTTTATTCCACATGAAAGACAGAGACGCATTTGATGAATGTATGCGTGAAAATGATGTTATTGAAAACGATCAAGAAAAACGAAGGATTAAGCAAAAACTTAAGTCTCAAAAGTTTTCTAAATTAGTGTTAAAAACAGATAATCCTACACATTATGTATGTTTGTAAAGTGTTTACTATTAGAGAACTATAAAATAGGCATTCTGGGTAAGCCGGCGGAGCAACAGCGAAACCGGCTTTAGCCGGTTGGAGCTGGCGGAGGTGGGTGAGCCAGAATGCCTATTTTATAGTTCTCTGGGTTCATTCCCATTTGGCTATGGTTCATATTTTCTTTGTGAGACTTGTTCATGTAAATGTAGTTATGCTTGGAGCATACAGTCGCTTGTGTAGTAATGCACTGTTTGCGATAAGTGAGGATGGAGATTCCTCAGTGAGGTGTCATGGATCGTGGTCATATTAGATTGTGCTCTTCATAGTAGTTGTGAAGAGAAGAGGTGGCAAATCCGCAGGTAGGGGAATTGCATTGGTGCGCACAGAGTTTATCAGAAAATGAGTTGAAATAAGGCAAAAGCGCACGTCAATGATAACCCATTGGGGTGATATTTACTAGTGATATATGCTTATAATTTGTAAACCGTGTGTTGTAAATAATTTTGGAAAACCTTGCACGTGCAGCCGTGGTGTCAGCAAATTCGGTTGTTGTTTTTTTGACCGTTGTTTTGAGACAATGCTGAGCATAGTCTTTTGCAAGGGGGAAAATTGTCACGGACAAAAAAGAAAAGCTGTAATCGTGGTCAGTCGCCAGCCAGTTCAATTGGACATAAGTTCCAAACTCAAACATCCTGGTTTCCAGGCAGACGACTTCATGTGTCGCGTCAGCCAAGTAGGCACGGCGAGGAGGCTATTTTCTAGTCCTTCACGGACACGGCACCGTCCTGCAGACAGACTGAATGGCTTGACCAACGTCTCAATAGGTCTGGCCAGACGGATCTCTGCGTCTAGGTCAGACTGATACAGCTAATGTACAAGACCAGTGCCCACAGTTAAGTCAGACGTCGCCCTGGTTAAAGTAGGAAGGGGGGAGGTATTGTGTAGTGGGGGTGAAACCAAGTTAATTAATTAAATGACCCATTGACCACCACAGAGAACAAGGCCGGTAGATGTTACGGAAGACTTTGATTATTTGCATGTCCAATGAAATTAGAGGGGAGGTAACTCGGCACAAGGTGGGAAAAATACTGACCAATGGGACTCGCCCTTTTGACAGGTAGGAAGAGAATAAGAAAGCTATGGGAGGGAGAGCGGAAAGAAAAAAAAGAAGAGACAGAGAGAGAGGTTCTGGGAGTAGGCTCTGCACGAAAAGGAAGCAGAGAGATGAGAGGAGGAGTGAAGAGAACCGAGTTGAAGCATTAGCACCATATAGAGTCTGCAGGGGAAGGACTAAGGAGAGATGTTGAGAGGGAGAGTTGCTAATTGATGAAGAAAAAAAAAAAGAAAAAAAAAAAAAAGCAACTATGTCCATTTGATAGAGCAGACCAAAGAAGAGAGAGAGAGAGAGAGAGAGAGAGAGAGAGAGAGAGAGAGAGAGAGAGAGAGAGAGTGCAGTGCGTTAGTGCAGGAAGGAAGAAAGGAGAACAGATCAATGTCTGGTAGTCACTATTCAATTTGAACCGGGGTTCGACCTCATACCTGGCAGCGCCACTTCCATCAGGCAGAACCATAGGTCAACGCCAGTAGCCTGACCAGTGCCAGCGGTCCAACCTGACCAGTGCCAGCGGTCCAACCTGACCAGTGCCAGCGGTCCAACCTGACCAGTGCCAGCAGCTGTGTTGTGACTGGTACTTGTGAAAGTGACAGTGAAAAGAAAAAAAAAGAGAAGAAAAGGAAAGACAGTGATTCGTGAATAGTTTAAGATCATCTGGCCAGGTAAAGTAGAAAGTCTATTTATACCCGGGTTAGTTATGATGATTTAGATAAATGGTTTTTAAAAAGAAATATATATATATATATATATATATATTATATATATATATATATATATATATTTGTGAAGTTCAAGGAAAGAGAGAATGTTTTATTTTTTTTTGACTCTATGCGCATTGATGTTTTCCATGTTTATGTGTAGTAAAGTTATAGACTTTACTAGTGGTTTGATGTGACGAATGCGTGATATATGAATGAGATTGTAAGCAAGCTGTGAGTGTGTTTGGGCTGTGCGCTAGTCCTTCCTCCACTGACATACCCCGAGGTTGACAATTTATTGGTCGACAGAATGTAGGAGAGAGAGAGAGAGAGAGAGAGAGAGAGAGAGAGAGAGAGAGAGAGAGAGAGAGAGAGAGAGAGAGAGAGAGGAATGACAACGACAATGGTTCTTTATTTTACAACCGTAAAAGGAATGGTTTAGTTAGCCATTTTTCATGCTTGCCGTTACTATTCTACGAAGCTAATACTGAATGGAGGAATTCATGGAGGACTTCGAGGAGAAGGCCCTGGCGTCATACCATTCTCCTCCACGCTGTTGGGGCCACTACGTGGACGACACCATGACCATCCTCAAGAAAGAGCTAGTGGAAGACTTCACTAACCATTTGCAACAGTCAACACCCTGCTATTAAATTCACTCATGAGGTGGAGGAGAACAACTCGATTGCAGTGCTAGACACACTCATTACGCGTACAGAGGACAGCCTTTCCTTCAGTGTGTACCACAAACCTACCCACACCGACCAGTACCTACAGTTTGAAAGCCACCCACCACTATAACACACACTCGAGTGATACCCTCACCCATCGGGCCAACACCATCTGCTCTACTCAGGATGCCAAAGACCAGGAAGTGGAACACCTCAAACTGGTTCTCACCATATCGGGCTATGAGAAGTGGGCATGGAACATCCCACCTAGTAAGAAGATCACACCACATCCTACCACCAAACAAGACCAAACCAGGCGTAAAGGACATGTCAATATCTCCTATGTCCGTGGTGTGACTGAAGCCTTGAGCAGGAAGATCAGGAAAACCAGCGTCTCTGTACATCCCAAACCTATCAACACCATCCGCAGCCAGCTGGTCGCCCCCAAGGACAAAACTGACAAACTGGACAAGTCTGGAGCGATCTACCAAATAGACTGTTGTGACTGTGAAAAGAACTATGTTGGGGAAACTGAGAGAAACCTTTGAAAACGCTTGACAGAACACAAAAAAAGGGAATCATCACCGGTAGGCGCCCACCTACACGCCCAGCAACATCAGTTCGATTATGACAACATCAGCGTTCTCGACCGTCACAATAGATGGTTTCAGCGTGGGGTGAAGGAGGCTATACATATTGCCGCCAACAACCCCACACTCAATCGGGACCGAGGCAGACACACCTTGCCATCGGTGTACAACACCCTCATTGTTCAGTCACATGACCAGGGTTCGACCCGTGGTCGTGTGCACTGAACTCCAGTTCACCCAGTAGCAACACCGCCGCTGAAGAAGACGGACGGAGGTCTGTTGAAAGCTCCAAGTAAGTGCTATTCCTAGCTGAGTGACCTGTCTAAATCCGGTGGTTGCTAATACTAAATGATACAATGTGTGCGTCAAAACATGACTACACAAACAAACGACATCAAGCCAAACAAACAAACAATCAAGCCAAACAAACAAACAGTAAAACCACCACCCAGAAGCGAGAGAGAGAGAGAGAGAGAGAGAGAGAGAGAGAGAGAGAGAGAGAGAGGGGAGAGAGAGATTCTTCACCCTTTTTTTGCATGTGAACCTACATATTGATCGTAGAGAGAGGCTAGTACCCTACCCAGTAAGGGCTGGACAAGCCACGTCTCACCGTATACATCTCAAGTGTAAGTGTAATTACATCTGGAAGGAATCAATGCTTGCTGAACTGTTCGCCCGTGACCGTATCCCTTGGTTTCGGTAACAGTGGTGTTTGAATCATGATGGTTCTGTTATCAAGACTTCTGAATCATTCGAACATAACAAATAAAACTGTGTACAACGGATCAAAAATAACGAGCTTCAGGCTCGTGGGCCTCGTCAGGCACGACGAAAAAACAAACAAACAAACAGACAAGCAACGGAAATAAAAGACGAGCAGGTGAAGAAGTCGTCAGTCAGTATGAAATTGAGTCAAAGAGGATGAAGATGGGAGGAGGGGAAGAGAGGATGAGGGATGGGATGAGAAGGACAACATCAAAGTATAGATATTCAATACCTCACTGACGGCAATGGCACCATTCAGTTCTGTATTCAAACACAAGCATCTGCCTCTGTCCGAATATCATGTGCACATATTCGTTTCATTCATTTCTTCCAATCTTAGACTTTCACTGACTGACACTAATTCATCCTGTTTTTTATTTTGTCACCTAGGAGACTGTCTGACACTAATTCATTCTGTTTTTATTTTGTCAACTAGGGGACTTAGAGGGCAACTACTCTGACGGAGAGACATCCCTGCAACAGAAAAAAACGAGACTTTGTTAATAATCATTTTCAACTTCCAGATAATATTTCTTTCTACTCACGTTTTTTTGTGCTTCCAAAATCATTAGGAAACCGATGCATTTTTTAATGCTTACCTTTTCCTTTCCACGTTCAGGCCTATACTGCCAATTTGATACCTTATTTTACAATTGCACTTTGTACTACAGAGGTGAGGATGACTCCCCATAGAGCACCTCTAAAACAGCCCCTAAAAATATTAGTAAAGTTGAGGCCAGTCTCTCACTCGAACCCTCTGCTGACACTGTCTGCTATCTCAGCCAGCCAGTCCAGTGAATAGCCAGTGAGCACTATTATCGTATCACGGGGAAAAATCATGCTGTTCTTGCAGTCAGTTCCAAATCATGCTTTTCCTGCAGTCAAGCCAAAATCACGCTTTTCCTGCTGTCAAGCCAAAATCACGCTTTTCCTGCAGTCAAGCCAAAATCACGCTTTTCCTGCAGTCAAGCCAAAATCACGCTTTTCCTGCAGTCAAACCCACATCACGCTTTTCCTGCAGTCAAGCCCAAATCACGCTTTTCCTGCAGTCAAGCCCAACTCACGCTTTCCCTGCACTGCACTCCCAACTGACACTGCTCAAACCTGTCAGGCAAGTTAACTTGTTAATTAAGTATTATTAATTCAGAAGAAGAGAGAAAGTGGGGGTGTGGATGGGTGGGGAGGGGAGGGGGTGTGAGTGGAGTGAGCAGGTGTGTTTGGTTGCCTTTATGGGCTTGTAGTTTGTAAGAACTGAGAGGATTGTCCTTAGTGATTTTTGTTTGTTTGTGTATGTGTGTGTATATCCAACAGAAAAACACAACCTTTCCTCGGCATACATTGAACTCTCACTCAAATCCATTCAAACCGAAAAAAAAAACTGATTTCTAATATGTTTCACGGATTATTTACTACAATATCGTCAAACATGTACAAATATGATTAATAACAAAACATATGTGGTAATTTGCATCCGGATATGTGCAGCAAAGAGAAAGATCATGTTGATGAAAGAATGGAGAAGAGAAAAAGAAGAAACTGTGGAATGGAAGAGAGAATGAGGAAAGAAATAACAAAAATGTATTAAAAAAAGTTAACTTGTTAACTGAATCACTTACCCCCTCAGGGAGTGTGAGTGGAAGCTTAAACACTTTCCACATAGTTTTACCTTAGTCTGCATTTTGAAGTTTTTACATAAGGGAAGCTTACTAGTGTTAGCTCTAGGTTTACTGACCATCCCCTTGAGTTAGACTTTAAAGTAGCTTTTACTGATGAATAATAAAGCAAAGATACTTCAAACATGTGCAGTTAATATGGTACACATGCTAACCCCCTTCCCCAGAAGAAAAATTTGTACGGAGGTAATTTTTTTCTCACAAAAATAGAATAAACACCTCAATCTCTAAATTGAGAACTTTCCTAGTTCCGTTAACATTAAATCTAAAACAAATAGAACATCACACCTTTTGATTCACACACTCGATAAGGCAATGTAACATCTTTTAAAGCACAGACTCTGTCTCTGAAAAGAAAGTTTGCGAGTCCACACGGAATGTCTATCACTTGGGCAGAGTCAGCACCAGAAAAAGTAATGTTTATTCTACATGCCAACCACATAAAGAGATCGTCACAGTATTATTTCTTGATGAGAAGGGCAATGAGAGAAAAAATACACCATTTGGGTCTACTCTATACGGTAGAGGCACAATACTTAATGTACAACACTTGATTGTAATGTCTCAATCCATCCGAGACAACATGTCTGCAAGAACATTCGTGTTGCCAGAGATTGGCTCCACACGGAACTTGAATTCTTGCAGCATCAGAGACCAGAGTAGCAACCGATTTTTTTTTTTTTTTTTTTGTCTTACTCTGTTTCAAGACGGTGAGTGCGCGGTGGTCTGTCTGAAGGACGAACTCTCGCCCCGTCAAGAACCGTTCAAGCTTTGACAGCGCCCAGACTATTGCCAGGCATTCGCGTTCTCTTGTAGAATACCTCTTGCTGTCGTAATGAACAGGATGAAAGGAGACCCTGCGATTCTCACAGAAGAACAGCTCCCAGTCCAGCAGAGCTAGCGTCAGTACGGAGCAGGAACTCGTTGTCCAGGTCCGGAAGGAGGAGGACCGGTTCCACAGACGGGACAGCTTGAATCTGCTCCAGCGCCTCCTGCACTGCGGAGACCACGTGATGGCGCCCCTCGTGGCACCCTTCGTCAGATTCGACAGCGGAGCGGTGATGGCTGCAAACTGGGGAACGTAGGGTCGGTAGCACCCAAGCAGGCCTAAGATCTGGCGGTCTTTTTTGTTTTGTTTTGGGACCCTTGCAGCTATGATTTTTTCACTTTCTCAGACTGAGTTCTCAAAAAAAAAAAAACCCTTTTGAAATCGTATGTCCTAGAACTTCTAAAGACTGAAAGCCAAGAAACATTTTGATGGCCTTGCTGTCAGTCGAAATTTCAGAAAGTTTTTGAGATATTTTTTATTTGAACAATCAACCGTTCAAAGTCAACAACATGCACTAGAATGTCATAAAAAAATCAAAGCATTGTTCTCACTCAGACACAAGTGGCACGCCATTCTCGCAAAGGTTGCAGGAGAATTTTGTAAACCGAAAGGCCTACAAATCCAGTAAAATAGTCCAAGCGGAGTTTGAAAGGCAGTCCTGTCATTGTCAGAGGGGTCAACAGGGATTTGCCAAAAGCCCTTTGCAAGATCGATTTTGAAAGCTGACAAAATAGTTCTTGCAAAAGCTTATTGGCAAATCCCTGTTCAATACTCACTGACCGCATGAAACAGTTCTGTAGTCAAACACAAGCATCTGCCTCCTCCCGAACAGTTCAATACCTCACTGACCGATATGACACCATTCAGTTCAGTAGTCAAACACTAGCATCTGCCTCCTCCCGAACAGTTCAATACCTCACTGACCGATATGACACCATTCAGTCCTGTAGTCAAACACAAGCATCTGCCTCCTCCCGAACAGAGTCAGCTTTCGCCTCCTGGGTGAGAACTCTTCAGTAGTCACAGCTACTTCCGGTTGTTGCAGTCGACCTAAAGTATCGACCACGACACACAACATTATATATATATATATATATATATATGTGTGTGTGTGTGTGTGTGTGTGTGTGTGTGTGTGTGTGTGTGTGTGACCCGCCACCACGAAACCAGTCTTCACTCGCGCGGCCTACTTCACGGCTACAACTGAAAATAGCTGGTGAGGGTCTACCTGGGGCATTTTGACTTTTTTGCAGAAATGTGTTCCTTACGCCCTGAACTTTCACGTGGCACTATCCATTTGCTCCAAAACAACCAATACATTAGTTAAAATTGAGATTTAAAAGCCTAACCTCGAATCAAAATGAACTTCTTTTAACGCAAAATGACCCATTTTCACTCGCCTAAAACTTAACGCAAACCTTACAGAACCCATCGTGTTACATACCGTTCGAAAGCGTGTGTGACGCTCTCTCGGTTTCTCTGTGTGTCATCTAAAAATAAGTATGGTAAAAAGTAAGATGTCGTTGCTAAGGAAAATATGCTGGAGATGATAGCAAAAACTTTAGAAGCCGTTTTCTCAAAATGGCCGTTGGCACAGTAACCCACTTCAAATGACCATAACTTTCTTATTTTTTTGCCCTATAGCGTTCATTTTTATATCAAATTAATCAGAAAAATCTGTAGATTTTAAATATATGTATATCTCAGAACTTTCAAAAATCGAGTTAAGACTAGTTTTGTGGTGGAAGGTCACATATAGTCATTGCAACACCAAGCTGCTCTGTAAGTTGCAGGAATGGTGCTCGGTACTTATCCTTGGAATTTATTAGTTTATTGTAATTTAGTCCCTTGCGGATTCATTCCAAGAACTGACCCTCAGCACTTGTATCTTAAGAGGTTATCTTTTTATATTTTCTACTTTTCACAATAAAATGCAGCTTGTTTTGCTCTTTTATGATTTTCTTTTGCTTCTTAGGTGGCACCTTTGGTTGTTTTTTTGAAAACTCAGCAAGCATACTACGGTATTGCACACCAGCCTTTTTCTGGGATAGCATTCTTCTTAAAACCGAAAAGGCAGAGGAGTCAAGTTACCACCTTCCGCGGTCACCGAGGAGAAACAATCAGGTTTCGAAATACCGGTATCTGACCAGGAGTTACATGTTAGTGAGTTTCCTCTCCATTGGAGATTGTCTCCCCCTTGGAGACTATAAGCTTGCTGAAGACTCATTTTGAGAAGCATTTATTATTCCCCATTCACCCACTCAAGAACATATCTACAGTGTAGATAATTCTGCTGTTAGTTAGGCAGAATTATCTACCACTGTAGATATGAATGGTTACCTCCCCCTATTTCTTCAATCTAAGACATAAGAGCAAGCTTTGTTTATAATTGAATATATAATATATAATATATATATATAATATATATATATATATATATATGCATGCAGTATTCTCAACACCAGGGGGGAGTATCACGATCCAAAATATCGACATATATATATATATATATATATATATATATATATATATATGCAGTACTTTCAACACTAGGGGGGAGGTATCACAATCCAACGGATCGCAAAGGGGCCTGTGAAGGATAGGAGAGGACAAAGACAGAGGACAGTATACAGAAATAAATTACCAGAAATAGGTCGCCAGTGGGAAGAAGCACTTCCACAGAAGCAAGAGGGGAAAACTCTAAAATCAAGAAGATGTTTCTGCACATAAGAACAAAAGTATCACCAGCCGGTCACCACGATACAGACTCAAACTTGATGAATTCTTCATTTCACAAAACAGCTGGTGCCACCTGGCTGTGCTTACCTTTCCTTTGCAGGAACAATAACACTCATAGAACGTTCACTGGAGAATGGTGATGTCTCATGTCACCTTCCACTTAAACGTAAGTCTGTCTTTTGAATGTTATGTATTTTAGCTAGGGCGGGTTTTGATTTCTGCTTGATGTCCTATGTAGACACCAAAGGCATCTTGAACAGGTTTGAATATCATTTCTATTTTTTTGCAATTCCTGCATCAGCCATCAAACTCGCCAAGTTGATTGAAGCTTGGGACGTTTCTCAAAGTGGTTCTCCATTACCAGTTTTCATCCCCAGCCGCTGGCCCCCATAGGCTGTGACTAATACAGCTCCACCCTTAGATATTCAAACGAATTTTAGCATTCTATCTCATTTCAATTTCTGACCAGCACATTGCGCTAAAGTAAAGGTCAAAATCTGCTAATTCATAGCCACGAGATCCTCTTCTTAAATTCTCTCATCTTAATCATTAATTCAGATAGCCATTAGCTTTAAATCATACGCAGTGTGGTCTCAAAACTTCGAGGATGTGGTGTAGTGTATATGGACTAGTCTGCATGCAGTGACACCTTAATGAAACTGAAACTGAAACTTAGATTTCTTACTTTCCCCTTCACCAAATGCTCTTTTCTTTTTAAAGAGAATTGATGATAAATGTTAGGAAAACTACTTGATTGTTATCAGCAGACAACCAGGATCCAGTAGCAAGCCCAATGAGCTCTTCACAGACCGAAACGCTTGTCTCCTGTGCTCCTGTTGGCCAACTCTTCATAGCAGCAAAGAAACAAAGTGCCCCCTGTGCTCCTGTTGCCCCCCCCCCCCCCCTTCATAGGACCAAAGAAACAAAGTGCCCCCTGTCCTGTTGGCCTCCCCTTCATATCACCAAGGAAATAAAGTGCCCCATGTGCTCCTGTTGGCCTCCCCGTCATAGGGCCAAAGAAGCAATGTGCCACCTGTGCTCCTGTTCGCCACACATTCTTAGGACCAAGGAAACAAAGTGCCTCCTGTGCTCCTGTTGGCCTCGTCTTCATAGCACCAAGGAAACAAAGTGCCCCCTGTGCTCCTGTTGGCCTCGCCTTCATAGCACCAAGGAAACAAAGTGCCCCCTGTGCTCCTGTTGGCCTCCCCTTCGTAGCACCAAGGAAACAAAGTACCCCCTGTGCTCCTGTTGGCCTCGCCTTCGTAGCACCAAGGAAACAAAGTGCCCCCTGTGCTCCTGTTGGCCTCCCCTTCGTAGCACCAAGGAAACAAAGTACCCCCTGTGCTCCTGTTGGCCTCGCCTTCGTAGCACCAAGGAAACAAAGTGCCCTGTGCTCCTGTTGGCCTCGCCTTCATAGGACCAAGGAACAAAGTGCCCCCTGTGCTCCTGTTGGCCTCCCCTTCGTAGCACCAAGGAAACAAAGTGTCCCCTGTGCTCCTGTTGGCTTCCCCTTCATAGGACTAGGAAACAAAGTGCCCCCTTGTGCTCCTGTTGGCCTCCCCTTCATAGGACCAAGGAAACAAAGTGCCACATGTGACCTCTTCTTCATTTGAACCAAGGAAACAAAGTGCCCCCTGTTCTCCTGCACGCAGCCGCACGCACGCACGCACGCACGCACGCACGCACACACACACACACACACACACACACACACACACACACACACACTAATGTTCACAATATCGGTGAATAATTTGCCACCAGCACGAAATGTTTCTCAGATTTAATCATGATTCACTCACCCAGGCATCCATTATAACAATCCTATTATTTTAAAAGCCTGTGCCAGAACAAAGGGGAATCATGGCAAGAGCTTGATGATTAGGGAGCAAATGGCCAAATCAAAGTGACGATCCTTGAAAGCATTCTTATAATCCCTGATATGTGTTGTCTGAAAGATTCAACCTTGAAAATTGCAAACGGCTCCAGAATCACAAACAAACTTGAATTATTTTCAGAGCATAGGGTCTTGATCCGGTGTGTGCTCTGAATCTGAGGCTTCCTTGTGTGTGACTTTCGGCGCCTTTATTTTAGACTTTATATCATTAACTCTCTTTCACTTCCTTCGACCCCCCCTCTTTCTCTCTCTGTTTTGACTGCGTGTTTGAGTCTGTCTCCGTCCCACTGTCTCTGTCTGTCTGTCTGTCTCTGTGCGTGTGGTTGTCTCCCTCTGTCTTTGTCTGTCTGTTTCTCTTTGTTTCTGTCACTGTCTCTCTCTGTCTCTGTCTCTCTCTCTGTCTCTCTCTTTCTTTGCCCCCCCCCCCCCCCTCTCCCCCTTCCTCTGTCTCTTTCTTTCCGTTCTTTTTTTACCTGGTCGACTCGCAATCAAGAAATAACTTTTTTTTGGTGCATGCAAAACATAGTACACACAGTATACACCCGTAATGCAATGCATTCGGAAACTCTACTGAACACAAAACAAGGCAAAAGCTTCAGAAACGGGGACATTTACGCAGAGTGTCGGGGAGAAATCATTCATTACTACTTCACCCTTCGTGGCTTGTATTGTGTGTGTGTCGTTTCAAGTTCAGTAGAATGTTACATTCGATATGACACAGAGGAAGCCCGTAATACATTTACTTTAGATCAGTCTTTAAACAGATGACTTGACTTTAAAATTTCAGTGATGACATTCAGGTTGGCCCTGGCCACTGGACTTGAGCTTTTTAAAAATTAAAACCTTCATGGCCAAAACTCAGTACCTCCTCCGTATTAAATCTCTCTCTCTCTCTCTGTCTCTGTCTCTGTCTGTCTGTCTCTGTCTCTGTCTGTCTGTCTCTGTCTCTGTCTCTCTGTCTCTGTCTCTCTCTCTCTCTCTCTCTCTCTCTCTCTCTCTCTCTCTCTCTCTCTTCTCAGTTGACTTCAACGCAGTGACAGTCCTGATGTGGCCCTTTGCGGTCGGCTGAGCTATAAAACATTATGTCTCTTTCTCTCGCGCGAAAGAGGAGTGTTTCCTCAGATCATTTCAATCGTCCAAATGTAGTAAAGCAAGGGTGCCCCGTTGAGTCCACACTTGTTTTCTTTGCTTATAAACGAACTGGCTATGGAACTGTCTAGTAAAGGAAAACATGGTATCTAGATAATACCTGGAACAGTTGAGGTATTTTATTACTGTTTGCTGACGATGTTATTCTTTTATCTGGAACAGTTGTAGGCTTGCAAAATCAGTTAAATGCCCTGAAAGAAGAAGCAGATCGCTTATGTTTAACAGTTAACTTGGAAAAGACATATATTGTGGTCTTCAGAGGGGTGGTCATCTATCAATGGAAAGATGTTCAAGTAGTCAATTCATATAAATATTTGGGAATGCTATATGCAACAAAATGAACTTTTCATTATGCATAGAAAGAATCTTCTAGAAAAGGGAAAAAAGGATGTCATTGAAATTCTGAAATCCTTACGAAAGCTGAGTTGTTTTGACTGTGGTATATTTTGGGAAATTTTTGATGCACATATAAAACCTCTTCGTACCTATGCAGCTGAAATGTAGGGCTTAAGTGAGAATCCACAATCTGAGAAAGTTCATACGTATGCTATGAACCGTGTCCTTCAAGTGCCAATCCGTTCATCTAACACGGAGAAATATATGGAGAAATGGGTAGATACCCTTTGTATATAATAACATTTCTGAACTGTATTAAGTACTGGTTGAAAATTTTGAAACTACCGGTCACGTTTGAGCATACAGGCCTATGGTATGATGCTTTTACAAATGGAAAGAAGGAAAAAAACTGGATTATATAAAGAAAGTTCTTTCATAACAGGTTTTGGAATCGTATGGATAACTCAGGGTGTAGGAACCGAGCCACAGTTTATAGCAGAATTCAAAGATAGACTTATTTGGTCTTTTATACAGAACTGTCATGGAATCTAAAGAAAGGTATCGCTGGTTCTTCTCATTAAAAAAAAACAAAACAACATATTTCGTTCAGAGAAGTTTCTTAATGTCAAAACAGGCAAATGATACAAACTTTTTTTTTGTATGTAAGGTTCAGTTTAAGAATTGCTCAATGTGGAGCATCTACAGAATCACCTTGTCCTGCATGTGAATATATAATTGACGACGAAGAACAATTTCTGTGTCACTGTACTGCGTAGGCTACAATAAAGTGCGGGCAAAATGCTCACTTTTCCAGTTAGGCGGAGCCAAAAAACAAGATGCTGGTTTTGTGTTATCATCTGAAGGCGATTAAAGTTGCATTTAAATGTGTAATCTTTGCTCGTGATGAAAGAAGGAGGAATAGGTTATCGGCCTGTTACCCCCTTCGTCCAAAGGCTTCTTGGTAATGGCAATAAATATCAAATTCTCTCTCTCTCTCTCTCTCTCTCTCTCTCTCTCTCTCTCTCTCTCTCTCTCTCTCTCTCTCTCTCTCCAGTTTTCGTAACACTACACGGTAACTTCACAAAAATCGCATTATTTACAAGATGCTGAAGACACGTAAGAGCGTGATTGCGAGCCATTTACAACATATGCTAGTCCTGTGTCTGACGTCATCAGTGGTCACGCCATGTCGCATGAGAGCTTTGCTGACGATACTCAGCTTCATCAGTCAGCTCCCATTGCTGAAACTGACTCACTGATTTCTCGGACGCGGGGCTGCATTGCAGACCTGAAGGACTGGATGACAACCAACAAACTACAACTAAACGACGACAAGACGGAACTCATGTTCGTGACAAAACAGCCTAACCATCCTTCTCTGCCTTCAACTGTCACTATCAATGACTGTGCTGTCTCTGTCTCCACCTCTGTCCGCAGTCTAGGGGTCATACTTGACCAATCCCTCTCCTTTGAGAAACAGGTTTCAAATATTTGCAAGATTGCCTATTTAGAACTAAGAAGAATCAGCTCTGTACGTCACCTTCTCTCTACAGATGCTACAAAAACTCTCATTTGTGCATTTGTCTTATCTAGAATAGATTACTGCAACTCACTTTTGGCCGGCCTTCCAAAATACCTGATAGAAAGATTACAGCGAATCCAAAATCATGCAGCCCGAGTCGTCTGTAGAGCAAGAAAACATGCTCACATTTCGCCTCTCCTCCACTCTCTTCACTGGTTATCTGTCTCAAACCGTATCTCGTACAAAATCTCAACTCTCACTTTCTCTGCTCTCTTTGAAAATGGACCTTCTTATCTCTCAGATCTCCTTAAAATCTACACCCCCTCTCGACAACTACGCTCCTGTGCTGACGACCGCCTTCTGCGAATGACTCGCTTCAGGACTACTACTGGTGAAAGATCTTTCTCTTTTCAAGCTCCAGCGACGTGGAACAGACTGCCAGACTGTCTCAGACATTCAGATTATATCTCTTCTTTCAAGTCTAAACTTAAAACCCATCTATTTTCTCATAATTAATCAATGCTGTGGGGAGGGGGGGGGGGGGGTACAACCTAACTCATAGCCGTCTGGGCCTTTTCAAATGTAGCGTATGTGTATGTTCTCTATTATATGTATTTGTTGTATGATTGAACGTTATAGGATTAAGTTTTTGTAGTGATATTTGAAGAATAAGTGAATGTCACATTGGTAGGATTAGGATTTGTTAGTTATTGTAGTAATAGTATTTGTAGTTGGGTATAAGGTGTATTATTGTATATGAGAAGGGTGAATGTAGTATGACTTTGTAAAGCGCTTAGAGAAATTCGTTTGATTAAGCGCTATATAAGAAATCATTATTATTATTATTATAAATGGGATAGACTATATAAGCTGCGTGGGTGAAAAAGCCAATCCCCAATGACTCGTGATCCCAGAAAAGAAGTTTCAAATACAGTTAGCAAGCCAACATGCCAGTTGCTGCCAGGCTACTTGATGTGTACAAGCATGTGTAAGAACACTGTGGTACCATACATAAACTCCATTACACCTGCCATTTGTTTCCAATAACCTTTGTGAGGTTTGCGTTTGTTACTGTGCTTTGTATTCCAGTCTCACCAACCCAATGACGATATTGCATGCGTCATAAAAAATATGACGTCGGGCCTCGAACTAAAATTGTGAGTTGGTGTTTCCAAGCTTGGCGACTTCACTGTTTTTCTTATTTGAGCTGTAGCGCTGATCTTCTGCTCCGTCAGCCTATCAAATGCAACATGATGTCTGGAGTGGGATCATGAACAATCCGATCTCTGAGTAGAAGAAAGTCTCATAGGATTTATTACACAGTTGAATTGCTCGAGTCAGTTTGGCGTCATGGCAACCGTTAGAACATGAGATTTTCTGCTGATTTCTCTGATTATAGACGCTTTGCAGTCAGTTTTAGTACGACGCTCTGAAGTCATGAGTAATTGTCATTGAGGAACACAGAGACATTTCACTACCAACATCCTAGTGCCATCGAAGTAGTGTCGCCAGAGGGCTAGACAAAGAATCAAAAGCATACCAGTGTACTGTGGTCCTTGCCGTGATCGGTGAAGACGCACAAGAGGTGTACGATGGGCTACACTTTACGGAAGGAGAGGATCAGAACGACATCGACACCGTCATGCGGAAGTTTGAAATGTTCTGCGTGGGAACAACCAACGAGGTCTTCGAGTCCAAAAGTTCCACAGGAGAAACCAGGAACCCAAGGAGACCATCGATGCCACACACACACACACACACACACACACACACACACACGCACACGCACACACACTTATACACACCACGCAGGCGCGTGCCCATATATGGAGAAGCAGCAACACCACCACCACTAGCGGTAGTAGTATCGAGATCACGTCATACGTATGTCATTTAAATGACACAATTGTCTAGAAGACATGGACCAGATACACAAGAAGCAAAAAACTAACAGCAATGCACACACAGAAACTGCAAACGAACGCTCGCATCACTTTCAACAATGCTTCCACCGAATCCTGTCTGTTCACTCGCTCTCTCCATTCCCTCCTAACCACTGACCTCCAAGCAAAACCTAACACCAAAAGCATACACACTCACACACACACACACACACACGCGCGCGCGCGCGCGCGCGCGCGCACGTACATACACACTCACTTACTCACGAACACACGCACGCACGCGCGCAACTACATATGCACATATGTACGCACGCAAACGGGCGTTTGCGCGCGCGCGAGCACACACACACACACAACACAACACACACACACACACACACAGAAAGATGTGACATTACGTGTCGTGAGGGTCACAGCGAGTTGTTCGCTCAGATCATGTCACGCTGACCAGGGCCATAGTGATAATGTCATCAGGTTGAAAGCCTGTTCCAGGCGACTGGAATTTCATGGCGTGCTTTGAAAGAGAGGCCAAGAAAGGCGGGTTTTAATGCCTGTCCTCCCTTATGGCTGAAGGATGCATTTGACCTGCGTTTAAAAACTACAAGACCAACAACAACAACAGCACAGCAACGACAATATCAACAACAACAGCGTGATTCTTCTCACTCTGGTTTAGAGCGTTTACAAATGATGTGGCGTGAAAGCAGAATTCGGAATAAAATTCTTTGTCTTGTTGCTGCTGTTGCTATTCTAATGCCAGTCTGTTCCCATGTCTCTCTGTTCTGTTTTTCAGTCTGTCCTTTGTCTGTCTGTCTGACTCTGTCTCATTCTCCATCCCGATGGTTCTGTCTGTCTGTTTGTCTGTCTGTCTGTCTGCCTGCCTGTCTGTCTCTGTCTCTGTCTGTCTGTCTGTCTATCTGTCTGTCTGTCTCTGTTTTATCGTAACATGTACAAGATGTAATGATAGTGTTAAAGCATTTACTCCTACACTGTTCTGAAATTAAAGCACTCATTACTAAAACTTTAGGGGGCGTGCTGCTACCTTATGAGCCATTATCCATTGAAAAAATTGTAAATGACTTTCAGCTTCTTAAAATTTTTTCACAAATTTTGCATTCCAGTCCTGTTGGTATTTTTCTTTGATTTGTTGATTTATTGTTGTTCTTTCCTGCGTTATTAAATTATATCTGTTAATTGTTAAGATAGTAGGACACATTGGGAATTTATTACTTTTAGATTTAAGATATTTAAAACAATCTGAATATTCTATGCAGTATGCAAGTCAATTTTTCTAACCATAACTCGAGATTACAGGATTGAACTTTTACACGGTGGCAATCCTGGGATGGCTTTCATGATTGGCTGGGCTGTGGACCGCATAACTTGAATTGATTTGCAGTCCAAATCTCTAGATACTTTATAATGTATCAGATCTGTCAATGTACTAATAGAATAGATTAATACGTGAAGGACAGAAAAGAAAGGGTGAAGGACAGATTATTCCACTATTACTAAAGGACACTATACACCATCACCACAAAAAATACAAACCCATCCAGTGACACATACCTACCCTTCCCCCCCTCCCCCCCCCCCCCCACACACACATTTCTTTATTATTCTATCCTATTTAGTTTATCTATTATTTTGTTTTAATCAATTTATTTCATTCATTTAATTTATTTTATTTTACTCTCCTATTATTTTATTTGATATTTATTTAATTTGTCTAATATCACCTTTGGGTGAACAGACGTTAAATCAAAGAACAACAACATGATAGTGTTAAGATTTGTGGCGGTTTCTCTGGTCACTTCGTTGTTCGTCAGGTGTCCTGCCTCCCCTTCTCATGTGTCTGTTACATGTCATATATGAAAAAAAAATCTTAAACAAAAACGTCACTTTTTCACGTGTGATTAAAAAAAAAATAATAAAAAAACAACAGCACCAACGTCCACACCACCACCACCACCACCACCACCAACAACAGCGACAACTGGCAAGGAGACTGGTCTGTACTTTATCACGTGCGCGCACGCACTTGTGTGTGTGTGTGTGTGTGTGTGTGTGTGTGTGTGTGTGTGTGTGTGTGTGTGTGTGTGTGTGTGCGTGCATGCGTGCGTGCGTGCGTGCGAGCGTGCGTGCGTGCGTGCGTGTGCGTGCGTGCATGTGTATGTGTGTGTGTGTTTGAGTGTGTGTGTGTGTGATGCATGCTTGTATTTTGTATTGTTTTTGTTTTGTATATGATGTTGTTGTGGGTGGCGTGGGGGCAGGGGTATGAATGGAGAGAGAGAGGGCAGGGGTATAAATGGAGAGAGAGAGGGCAGGGGTATAAATGGAGAGAGAGAGAGAGAGAGAGAGAGAGAGAGAGAGAGAGAGAGAGAGAGAGAGAGAGAAGAACGAACGAACGAACGAACGAACGAATTTTATTTTAAGAGGGTAATGGACTAAGCATGAATGCTTTTTTACATCCAGCCCTCTGGGCAAGAAAAAAAATCGATATATAGTAAAAAGCAAATCAAACAAACACACATGAAAAAATGCAACAATTGCTTGCATGAGAACCTTTGACAAAAAGAAGACAGAAGAAAAAGAAACCAATAAACACCACCACCACCACTACCAACAACAACAAGAAGAAAACAAAATGATCAGGGCAAGAAGGGGGTGAATGGAGAGAGAGAGAGAGAGAGAGAGAGAGAGAGAGAGAGAGGAGAGAGAGAGAGAGAGAGAGAGACCAACGGACCGACCGACCGACTGGCGATAGATAGTCAGAGATAAAGGAAGAGAAAGGCAATGAAGCAGACATGGAGAAACACCCGCGAAAAGCTTTGAAAAAACACATTAATGGTATAGGATGATCAGTGCAATTTGCGTAGAATTGAGTCAACTTCGAACATCACATGTTTGTTAAATTAAATCTGAATTGAGAATTTTCAATACATTTTAGGGTATAGTGCTGTCAAATCTGAGACATTCACAAGATATTTTTGAAAATAAGACTTGAATTTTTTTTAAGTTTGATTGATTTTTTTAGTTCTTGAGGAATATGGTTCCATAGCCAACCTCCGGAATACGCCAAACTAGACTTGTATAGATTAATCATTGCAAACGGGAGGTTTATTTTATGTGAATGTCGATAGTCGTTAAAAGTGAACATATTTGTTAGAGAAAGTGGAGCATTTCCATGGAGTACCTTATGCATAAAGAGTCCTTTATTGTATAGAAGTTTGGCTTTAAATGGGAGAATGCCTGATTGCTTATAGTCTGAATCTACCAGTGAGGATGGTCGACCTAACGTTGCTTTGACAGCTCGTTTGTGAAGGCTAGTTAGTGGTTTGAGTGAATTATTGCTCGCTGAGTCCCAAAGTGTTGAGGCATAGTCAATAAAAGGTTGAATGTAAGAATGAAAGAATAGTTTTCTTGCATGTAAATTTAAGAAGTTCTTAATCCTTTTTAGAAGATGTAGTTTTCTTGCAACGTTTCTACATAAAGACTCTAAGTGTTTTGACCAAGTTAGATTATTATCTATTGTTATTCCAAAGACTTTGTGACTGGTTACTTCTTCGACGTTTTCGTTAGAAATGCAAAGTACTGGCAGATTTTGGCTTAGAGTTTGACGTTTCTGTCTTGTAGTTATCATCATGAATTTAGTTTTGTGAGGATGGAGAGCCATGCGATTAAATCGTGTCCATTTAACCAAGAGATTGATGTTTTCTTGGATGTCACTGCAAACCTGTTTGGCGTCAGAATTACTTGTGTCTAAGGTTGTATCATCAGCGAACATTTCACTGTTTATTTTCAAGTACAATGGCAGATCATTGATGTATAATGAAAACAATAGAGGACCTAATACTGACCCTTGTGGGACACCAAATTTGTTGGGAAGAAAATCAGATTTGTATGTGTTTACGGACACAATTTGTTGTCTGTTGGAGAGAACAGATGAAATCAGTTTCAGTGTTTTGTATGATAGCTTATACAAAGTTAGTTTTCTGAGTAAAAGTTCATGATTTATAACGTCGAAAGCTTTTGCGAAATCTACAAAGAGAATTCCTGAAAATTGCTTGTTGTTCATGTTTAAGAGCCATCTATCTATTAATTTAGTTAGCACTGTGTGGCACGAATGGTTTTCTCTGAAGCCTGATTGATTTGGGTGGATTAAATCATATTGTTCTGCATGGGAATGGAGACACTTATTGATGTGGAGTTCTAATGGCTTAGAAAGAACTGATAGAATCGAAATAGGCCTATAATTTGATGGATCAGTAGTGTTTCCTGATTTGTATATTGGTATGATTTTCGCTTTTTTTAAAAAAAAGTATCTGGAAGGCATTGTTTATCTATACAGAGGTTGTAAATGTAAGTTAACGTTTCTGCGATAACGGGTGCAGAGAGCTTTAGAATTTTACCGTCTATACCCTCAATTCCACGAGTGGCTGTCTGTTTCAATCGCCTAAGGGACACGAAAACAGAATGAACATCTAGAAGGCTGATATCTAAATCTGAATGGATATTTTTTCCCCTGCAGTATTTTTGTAATTCTTCTAGGTCATTATCATTTGATTTATCATCATGAATTATTTGATCTGCTACTGTTGTAAAATGGTGATTTAGTTTATCGGTAGATATATCATTCGTTATGTTTGAAACAGAGGAAATATGTTTATTTGTTAATTATTATTATTATTATTATGAACATTTATGACGCCTAATCAATTGAATGCCCTAGGCGTTTACAATATCACAACAGACATCAAATCACACAATATATAACAATCATACATGAGAAAAAGGCATCAAAATCCAAAGCAAGGACACAAACTCACAAGCATGCATACACGCAAACACACACTCACACAGACACGAACGCACACAAAGCAGACACTCGCATCACACATTGCAAACGTCGGGTCACAGGGAAGACGAAGTTACCTAGGAAACAGATGAGTTTTGAGAAGGCGCTTGAATGTGGGCAGTGAGGGTGAGTATCTGAGAGAGCGAGGCAATTGATTCCAGGTAGTTGGAGCTTGATAGGCAAAGGAACGTTGACCAAAGGTTTTAGTGCGAACAGTGGGGATACTGTAGATACGAGTGTCACATGAGGAACGTAAAGCTCGAGATGGGGTGTAAAGATGTAACAGGTGGGTGAGATACTCAGGACAGGAAGACTCGATAGATTTGAAGCAGAGAGAGGCAATCTTGTAGGATATTCTTAGCTGAACAGGGAGCCAGTGGAGAGAGCGGAGCAATGGGGTAACATGGTTATATTTAGAAGTGCGGAAGATGAGACGGGCAGCATGATTCTGAACTCTTTGAAGTTTGTTGATGAGATGAGAGGGAGAGCCAGACAAAAGAGCGTTACAGTAATCCAGGCGGGATAGAACAAATGCGCAGACAAGAGCTTTTGTTGTGTTTTCTGAGAGAAGATGGCGAATAGAAGCAATTCGGCGGAGTTCAAGAAAGCAAGTGCGACAGACATTGCTGACATGCTGTTGGAAGGACAGGGTTTGATCAAGAGTTACACCGAGGTTGCGGGCAGAATGAGAGAGAGTGATAGGATGGCTTTCCATACGGCCTTGCTGTCTTTCTTTTCACTAATTAAGTTTAGAAAATATTTCTTTTTCTCTGCTCTAATGAGAGAGGTTGCTTTATTTCTTTGTTTTTTGTATTCTTCACGAGGGCCATTTTTTAAGAGGTACTCTCTTTGGTAAATAGCGTTCTGTATCTCTTTTGTAAGCCAAGGAGGTTTTATCCGATGTTTGACTCTTTTGGTTTGGAGCGGGGCATGTTTGTTGTATACACTATAGAAGATGGAATACCAAACTTCTAGAGCCTGATTGGGTTCTGTATATTGATACACTTTATTTAGAGGGGAATTTAAAAGGTCAGAGAGAAATTTGTCACTATCAAATTTTGAAAAGTTTCTAAAGGTAATCGTTTTATGGTTTAACCTTGGAATTTTGATACCCTTTTTTGACCAAGTGCAACAAATTGGGAAGTGATCACTGCATCCATAAACAGGTACACTAGTCTCAAGAATGGTTTCTGGATTTGTAACATATAAATGGTCTATCAATGTTTCAGAAATCTCAGTGACCCTTGTAGGGGTTTTGATTAGCTGTGTAAGACCAAGTGACTCAAAAACATAGTTCCACTGTTTATTTATTTTTAGTAGATCTATATTGAAATCCCCTAATATCATGATGTCTTTGGATTCATCATGTGCGTTTTCCATCATTAACGTGAAACGGTCAACCCAGTCGACATGTTCAGCTGGATTTCTGTACAGAAAACATAATAAGTATAGGCTTATTAAATTTAAGCTGGATCTCAATCCAGATTGTTTCTACGTTAAACTGCTCTAAAAAATGCATCCTCTGGAATTTTACTGACTGATGAAGATATACCATAACACCAATTTCCATGTTTTGTTTAGGATCTCTGCGAACAACATTATAACCTGGAACTGCAGTGTCATTGTTTGATATGAGACCGGACAGATGTGACTCCGAAAATCCAAATATGTGAAAATGTTTTCCCGAATTTGATATGACTGATGCTATTTCAGTCATTTTGTTAATCGCATGGTTGACATTGAGATGCCCAACTCTAAGTCCTTCTCTTTTCAGCCAAGGGTTGTTGTCTTCTGTCACATCTAATATAGTCAATATAATAACAAACTAAACACACAATGATAATAACAAGCAGACAAAGCTCTTACAGACTAACAAGTAAGATCTGACTGAAACAAATAAGAAAAAAAATTGTCAGGCAAACTGGATGACAACACAATTAATAGAAATGAAAGAAAAAAAAAATCAATTGTAGATCAATAAACAATGACGAATCCACGAAAGGACAAAAGCAAAATAAGCTGAAAATTCAAAGGCAAAAGTGTATATAGAATAATAGAATAACTTCAAAATTTCTGCAGAAATTGTACCGTAGTCCAAAAACATTACCAGTCACAATCGACTTTCTCGAGTGAGATCACGACTATAGTACATGCAGAGCCGGCAATTTCAACACGCACGCGCGCGCGCGCGCGCGCGCACACACACACACACACACACACACACACACACACACACACACACAACGCCTACGCACATGCATGCAAGCAAGCACGTACGCGACACCCACCCACCCACCCACACACACACACACACACACACACACACACACACACACAACACATACACACACACACACACACACACACACACACACACACACACACACACACACACACACCACACACACACATGTGCTCGCGCACGTGCGCGCGAGTCCCTTATCAATATTCACAGGAGCAACTTCATTCAAATCACTGTTGTGACAATAGCTGCGATGCCATCCTGCACAGTTCAAGAGCATAGGCATTTACAACATTTCCATCAGGAGCCGGATGATTAGACCTTTGACCAGGAATATTTTGTGGGTATGTTGGGTTTTGGAGGGAAGCGGAATATTCATTAGAATAATCCCGTTCATGACTAATGTGGCTAGATGGGGTGGGATTCGGTCTGCTCTGTTTACATTACTGGGGAGGGGGTTTTTTGGAAGAGAGGGATCTGCAGAACATGGTTCCATCGGAGTTGGACGGGGATTCAAAGATGGGTAGTGAAAAAGAGATGAAGGATTTGGGTAGTTTGGGGGGTAACGTGCGGCATTTCTCTGGAAATTGCGATGGAGGGAATTAGTTTGAGAAGAGAGTGGTGGGGTGGGGGTATGGTTGAATATCGTGTCATCATTTGTTATTGTTTGTGTTACACGCTTTGCTATTTGTTCTCATATGGTTATTGTGTAGTGGGATGTGTGTATCGTAAACACCCAAGGCATTCATTTCATTGGCGAATTAAATGTCCTTGATGATTGTGATGATAACAAGAACAACAACATCAACAGCAGCAGCAGCAACAACAACAGCAACTACAGTAATAATAATAATAATATAATAACAATAATAATAATGATAATAATGATGATGTATAATAATAATAATAATAATAATAAATAATAATAATAATTAAATTACTATAATAATGATAATAATGATGACGACAATGATGATACTACTACTACTACTACTACTACTACTACTACTACTACTACTACTACTACTACTTATGATAATGATGGTCATGATGGTGATGACAGTTATGATGATGGTGATGATAATCATGATGATGATGATGATACTACGACTAGTAATAACAGTAACAAGTACAATAACACCAGCAATGATAATGATAATGAAAATGATAATAAGGACACCACTACTACTACTACTACTTCTACTACTACTACTGCTACTACTACTACTGCTACTACTACTAGTACTACTACTACTACTACTACTACTCTACTACTACTACTACTATACTACTACTACTTCTGCTGCTGCTGCTGGCTGCTGCTGCTGCTGCTGCTGCTGCCGCTGCTGATTATTTATGGCGCTTAATCTTACAAAAGCCCTAAGCGCTTACAAATACAGAAAATATTAAAGATAACGTAAATGAAACCTACTACTACTACTGCTGCTATTGTTGCTGCTGCTGTTGCTTCTTCGTCTTCTTCTACTACTATTACTGAACAATCAAATCTTGTCCAACGGATTGTCAAAACACAGCATATTCGATTTCCTATTGGAAACAAATGGCGGCTTATTGTATACATAAGCAAACATGCCAGGTTCAGACACGTGCAAACAAATGTTCTATTCTAACTGGGTCAACTGCAGTGGATTTGCTACAGGTTCTGTGCGTGCAAACATTGCTGTTCATATGCACGCTTCGATAAAAACATGCCTTTCTTTAAAGTGATTTCGTGAGGAAGGCGTTACCTCGACCACAGTCGACGGAACTTTGACTAGAGATTAAGCAATGGCGACACTAACCATGCAGGAAAAGAAAGAGCCATTGGCAGGCTGGCTGGTGGAATGCCAAGCCAAAATTCTGCACGTCTTCCCTATGGTCAACACAGGGCAACATATAAACGTCAGGTCAGCCACATTCGGCAGCTTCATCTGTGGCACCGATTGCAGGCTGTTGCTGCCACCATCGGGGAACGATAGGATGGAAGACACGTATGTCAGAGCACACAGCGTGACGACCATAGCCAGCTGTTGGACTGACGTCTGTCACAGCGTGACGACCATAGCCAGCCGTTTGACTGACGTCTGTCACAGCGTGACGACTATAGCCAGCTGTTGGACTGACGTCTGTCACAGCGTGACGACTATAGCCAGCTGTTGGACTGACGTCTGTCACAGCGTGACGACCATAGCCAGCCGTTTGACTGACGTCTGTCACAGCGTGACGACTATAGCCAGCTGTTGGACTGACGTCTGTCACAGCGTGACGACCATAGCCAGCTGTTGGACTGACGTCTGTCATAGCGTGACGACCATAGCCAGCCGTTTGACTGACGTCTGTCACAGCGTGACGACTATAGCCAGCTGTTGGACTGACGTCTGTCACAGCGTGACGACCATAGCCAGCCGTTTGACTGACGTCTGTCACAGCGTGACGACCATAGACTGCTGTTGGACTGAAGTCTGTCACAGCGTGACGACCATAGCCTGCTGTTGGACTGACGTCTGTCACAGCGTGACGACCACAGCTAGCTGTTGGACTGACGTCTGTCACAGCATGACGACCATAGCCAGCTGTTGGACTGACGTCTGTCACAGCATGACGACCATAACCAGCTGTTGGACAGGCTGCCAGACATCTTCCAGTCGGCGGCATCCTCACTAAGCCCCCATGCCAGCAGCCGACTGCAGCGGGCACATCAACAACACTAAGCCACACAACAACATCAACAACACTAAACCACACAATTTCAACAACACTAAGCCACACAACATCAACAACACTAAGCCACACAACAACATCAACAACACTAAGCCACACAACAACATCAACAACACTAAGCCACACAACATCAGCAACACTAAGCCACACAACAACATCAACAAACACTAAGCCACACAACATCAACAACACTAAGCCACACAACATCAACAACACTAAGCCACACAACATCAACAACACTAAGCCACAGCCACACAACAACATCAACAACACTAAGCCACACAACAACATTAACAACACTAAGCCACACAACATCAACAACACTAAGCCACACAACATCAACAACACTAAGCCACACAACAACATCAACAACACTAAGCCACACAACATCAACACTAAGCCACACAACATCAACAACACTTGGTAATACCTGTAAAAAGAAACGATCTACTGTAAATGACTTTATACTCTCCAATGATATCGATATTCTTTGCGTAACGGAAACGTGGTTCAAGGAAAGCAGCGATGAACCAAAGCTACGTGACCTGGCCCCAGCTGGCTATACCACCAAGTCCCCCCGCCCCACCACGACCTGCGGGGCGGAATCGCCCTCGTCATCTCGGATAAGCTGCTCCCCTATTGCTCTTTTGACTCTTCTTTTGATTTTCAGCATCGGACCTTTGAACTTGGTCACCTGAAACTGTCCCTACCTAGCGCTCCTGTCACTAACATTTTTGGGATTTACAGACCGGTACCCAGCAGGAAGAACAAATTTACGCCTAGCATGTTTGTCAACGAACTTCCAGACTTTCTTGAATTTGTAAATGACCTTCCAGGAACATTGTTATTGATCAGCGACTTCAACTTCCATTTCAATAAGCCACAGTTGGATACACGCCCGAGGTGTTAGAAATTTTAGATACTTTCGGACTCCAGCAGTCCGTGAATAAAATGACGAACAAACAGGGTAACATAGTAGACTGGGTAGTCTACAGAGACAGTGATCATCTTAAATCCTCAACTGTTGACAATAACCTAGCATCGGATCATTATGCTGTGAAGTGTGAATTAGATATCGTTAGGCCCGCCGTTCCAAAGACTTACAAGGAAGTTAGGAAAATTTCTGCTATCGATATAGAGGCTTTCAAATCTGATCTGACCACGGCCATACCGAGCGAGCCAACGGCCTGTCAGCTGACCTCTGCCCTCCGTGCCACGCTTGATAAGCATGCTCCAGTGAGCAGGCGCTTGATCACTGATCACTCACTGTATCAATGGCACAACACAGTGGGTCCCGAGTTGTCGGAGGCCAAGCAGGAGAGGAGGGGGGCTGAGAGGCGATGGCGCGCCACAGGACTGACTGTGCACAGGGAAATATATCAAACTGCGAGAAATCATGTTACTGACATTGTTCATCAAGCAAAAACTTTGTTCTGTTCTTCAGAGATGTTGGCCTGTAATACGGCCAAGCAACTATTTAATGTCACAAATAGTCTCCTAGGCAAAGTCAGCTACTCCTCCCTTCCCACCATCTTCCAAACTCAAGAGCTCCCTCAAAAATTCTTAGAGTTTTTCAATGGCAAAATTGACACTATCCGTGAAAAGCTAGATTCTACTGCACCTGTACGTTCTCTGAATGACAAAGTTTACTGTGGACCTCCTTTGGCTTGTTTTAGCCCTGTTAGTCAAGACTATGTCTAAAAACTTTGTTTGCGATGCAGCCCTAAATCATGTGAACTTGATGCCATTCCCACTAACTTACTCTTTCAGTGCACTGATGACGTCCTACTCCATCTTACTCATGTTATCAATACCTCTTTGTCCTCTGGTCACGTTCCTGAAATCTTTCGGTCCGCAGTGGTACGTTGTCAAGTGCGTGAAACCTCTCACAAAAGGCATTAAACGCTTAGAGGCAAAAGGGGCGTTGCACATAGTATACAAATAGGTAATAGAACCATTAACAAGTATGCCTTACCCATCGCACACGGTCGAACTGTGTCAAGGAGGACGAAGCGGTCAGGTAACAGATGGCACCTAAGGTAGTAAGGAGTTCGGACCTGCCCAACAGCGAAAGGGGAGAGGAACATAACCACTAGGACCTCGGTGCACCAAGTGAGTGCTAAATACTCAGTCAGCTGAGGTTCTTTTGTAAACAGTCAGTGAAGAGCAGGAGTCTTGGACTCGTTCGGATGGTATTGCCGTGGGTCACTGGGTTGGTTCTATTGTCAGGCTGGTTGAACGCGCGTGGATGTTGTTATCGTAGCCCTCTTTAAGATAATTACTGTGTTAAAGTGGCCTCCGAAGTCGGCAGGAATTTTCGATGTCCATCTGGTGCCAAGTGTTTGTTTGCTAATCAATCAGGTAGGGATGTGTGTAAATGCAGATGTGTGGAGAATGTAGCGAATGGAGAATTCACAGCACTTGTGAACTAGGGGTTTGAGAAGCAGCATGGACAAAGGCATGGCCCGAAGGGGAATCCTTTGTTTCCATTCCTATATAAAGTGAGGGAGAACAACGAGAAGGAGAGGAACACACAAGAGAGAGAGAGAGAAGGCAGAGGAGAGAGAGAGAAGAGAGAAGGGCGGGCAGGACAGAGAACGGGTCGAGAGAAACGTGGTCTGGGAGATAGAAGAGACAGCAAAGTCTTAGGGAAAGACAAGCTGGAAGAGAAGAAAACTAAGTTTGAAGCCCAGAGGTGGGTGAAGACAGACAAACTGAAATTGAACCCAGAGGTGGGTGAAAGAGACGAAGAAGAAGAGTTCTACGTCGAGATCCCAGAGACGACCACGAAGACCCAGTCCTGAAACCTGGAGCCAGTCAACCAAGGGCCTCACCATCAAGCAGTGCTGAAGAAGAAGTGAAGAGACTTTCAAGAACTGTGGTGTGGTGTGAAAGCGTGGTTGTGTGTGTGAAAACCTGGCCAGGTAAGAAGTCATTTTCATTATAACCCGGGATTAGGAAGTATTGATCTTTTATGTGTTGATTTGTTCATTTTGTGTAATTGGATTTTTCATGTTTGATTATAGTAGCATAGAAATCGGATTTCTTGTGCCCAGTCGTGTTAGGAGAGAAACGAATGCGTGACATCCCATTCCCAGAGAGAGGTGAATGTTTGGTGGGCGCATGAGTGTGCATATGCGTGTATGAGTGCAAAGATAACCTTGGTGTGTTAAGCCTGACCAATAATACATCAACTTAGTGCACTTAAGCAATACCATCACGATTTCCCCCGTCCTGGGACAAAGTGGCGAGCCTGCCAGGATTGCATGGCCCAAATTAGTCTCAGGCGGGAAACAAAGTGAGTACTAGAGTAGTACTGGGGCGAAGCGTCCACTAAAGGCAATTTTAATTAGCTCTTCTAATTATTTCCTTTAGTTCTTTGAGTGTTGAGTATTGACTTGTGTGTAGGGTGGTTGTATTAATCAAAGGTCGTTCCGAGAAACGAAGAACAAGGTTCTAGTCTTAACTCTCACAGAAGCTGTGGTTTAAGATTAAGGCTCCTTTGTGTTGGGAACACTACCACTGGTTGGTGTACTCGTAACGTTTGGTCGATAAACTGTTTACTGACTTTTCCGGGTCTATAAGAGTAACTGTTTTAGTAGTGCTAAAACGACAAAATGGCTGAAGAAAGTTTTACCCCCATTGAGAAACTGATGAGTTTAGGGGAGAAACTAGGATATACAGGAGATGAACTGCGTAAGTTCATAGAGACTCAGCAGAAGACTGAGAGAGATGAAAGGGCTGAAAGAAGGAAGTTTGAAAAGGAACAGCTCGACGCTGTCAAAAGAAACTCAGAGGTCGAGGCTGAGAAACTTCGGCTTCAAACAGAATCAGCAAACGCTGAGGCCGAGAGACTTAGACTTGAAACTGCTGCATCGAGGGCGAGAGCAGAAGCGGAATCAGAGATTTTAGCCAAACAAATTGAGTTGGAAAGAATAAAATCTGAAAATCGTAGTGAAATAGACACCAGTTCTGAGTCAGTAGGCCACAGACTAAGTTGCGCACCAAGACTTAAACTCCCACTGTTCAGAGAGGAAACTGATTCGATCGATGCCTATATCAGTCAGTTTGAATCAGTTGCCGAGCACGAGGGCTGGCCCGAAGATGACTGGGCAATAAACCTGTCTGCCTTGTTGACAGGTCGTGCGTTACACACTGTTTCCACCTTACCCAAAGGTGATCAAAGGGATTTTGACAAGGTGAAACAAGCAGTACTAAAGGCATATGATTTGACTGAAGAAGGTTTTAGGCGTAAGTTTCGCGAGGCGAGAATCGAACAGGGTGAGACATACACACAGTTCGGAGTTAGACTGGATCACTATTTCAACAAGTGGGTAGAACTTAGTGGAGTGGACTGTGATTTCGAAGGCCTCAAGACACTGGTGATGAAGGAACAGATACTTGATGGTTGTGGGACGGGCCTCACAATCCACATTAAGGAAAAAGGTGCAACCACAATAGCTGAGGTACTTCAGACGGCAGAGACTTACCGGGAAGCGAGGCGTGATTTGCCTGAACAAGAGGAAAGCCCGGAAGCATATTCAGAGGATAGCAGGCTAGCACATGACTCACACGATGAGTCAGTATTGCACGCCCGTAGGCCCACGGCGTCACGTGAGCAAACAAGGGTGAAGGCCCACGTGGATAAGGCCGTAGATAGACGTACCTGCTTCTTGTGCGATAAGACAGGACACTTGGCTAGAGACTGTCGATTTAGACCTCAGAAAGCTGCAGCAATGAGGGTCAGGCCAAGTGAAAGGCAGGCAGCAAAAGATGAAAAAGATGACAGTGTTATTTTGTCTGGACTGTGCTGTGTGTTCACAGATTCAGGCGATAACATGGATGTGCACAAAGGCAGAGTAGGGGACAATGAGGTTAATGTCATTAGAGACTCTGGGTGCACTGGCGTAATGGTGAAGGAGTCCCTGGTTAAGAAGGGACAATTCACAGGTAAAACACAGAGGTGTAGACAAATAGATGGAACAGTGGCAGAATTCAAAACGGCCCTGGTGGTTATTGATACACCATTCTATAGTGGAGTCGTACAGGCTTTGGCTGTTCCAAAGCCGCGGTATGATCTGGTAATTGGAAACATTCCAGGAGCACGTGGGTATGGAGACCCAGACCGTGATTTCTGTGTTGAGTCAGCGAAAAGAAATGACGGTAGAGAAAGGCCCCAGGCGGTCACACACTCCAGAAAGCACTGGAGCGTGTCCGGTGAGACTAACCCCACTCGCTTACGGGCAGAACAAAAGGGCGATTACTCGCTCAGAAAACTGGTTGGTTTTGCTCACAGAGGGCAGAAGAAAAATGTTAAAGAGGGTACAATCGGTTTTGAGTTAGAGAACGGCATATTGTACCGAACATTTACTCATTCACATTCGGGAAAAACGAAGAAGCAGATCGTTGTACCTACGAAACGCAGAAGGGCGGTGATGTCCGAAAATCATGTGACGTCAGCCTCGGGCCATCTCGGTAGAAAGGCCACACAAAAGGTTGTGACGCGAGAGTACTACTGGCCCAGTATCCTTGGTGATGTCAGGCGCTTCTGTGCGCACTGCAACACATGTCGCAGGGACGGGGCCGTAGGCCAAAATAAAAAGGTCGTGCGAATTAGCAAGCAGTGTGTGCGTGTATCTTTTGCAGTGTCGTGTATGCGTGACGTAATTGGTTGCGGGCCACGTGTATGAAGAGAAAGGGAGAGAATTTCCGTAGAAGCATAATGTTTATCTATATATGGCCACACTACTTAGAGCTGGTGGAAGTTTCAGACTGGTGTTGATATTTGCTTGGTTTTTAGTGTGTATGTATTGATTTTTCTCTAATTTTGTTGCAAAATAAATCTTGCGTGCTTCTCTGGTGTAAGGAGGCTTATGAGAGGCCTAGATTAGAGTTGGTTTAAATGAGAGAATTGTGAGAATTTCAGCTCCTTGAATGTGTTTTAGCCAATGCAGGGCATTGTCTTGAAGTGGGGGGAATTTGTCAAGTGCGTGAAACCTCTCACAAAAGGCATTAAACGCTTAGAGGCAAAAGGGGCGTTGTACATAGTATACAAATAGGTAATAGAACCATTAACAAATATGCCTTACCCATCGCACACGGTCGAACTGTGTCAAGGAGGACGAAGCGGTCAGGTAACAGATGGCACCTAAGGTAGTAAGGAGTTCGGACCTGCCCGACAGCGAAAGGGGAGAGGAACATAACCACTAGGACCTCGGTGCACCAAGTGAGTGCTAAATACTCAGTCAGCTGAGGTTCTTTTGTAAACAGTCAGTGAAGAGCAGGAGTCTTGGACTCGTTCGGATGGTATTGCCATGGGTCACTGGGTTGGTTCTATTGTCAGGCTGGTTGAACGCGCGTGGATGTTGTTATCGTAGCCCTCTTTAAGATAATTACTGTGTTAAAGTGGCCTCCGAAGTCGGCAGGAATTTTCGATGTCCATCTGGTGCCAAGTGTTTGTTTGCTAATCAATCAGGTAGGGATGTGTGTAAATGCAGATGTGTGGAGAATGTAGCGAATGGAGAATTCACAGCACTTGTGAACTAGGGGTTTGAGAAGCAGCATGGACAAAGGCATGGCCCGAAGGGGAATCCTTTGTTTCCATTCCTATATAAAGTGAGGGAGAACAACGAGAAGGAGAGGAACACACAAGAGAGAGAGAGAGAAGGCAGAGGAGAGAGAGAGAAGAGAGAAGGGCGGGCAGGACAGAGAACGGGTCGAGAGAAACGTGGTCTGGGAGATAGAAGAGACAGCAAAGTCTTAGGGAAAGACAAGCTGGAAGAGAAGAAAACTAAGTTTGAAGCCCAGAGGTGGGTGAAGACAGACAAACTGAAATTGAACCCAGAGGTGGGTGAAAGAGACGAAGAAGAAGAGTTCTACGTCGAGATCCCAGAGACGACCACGAAGACCTAGTCCTGAAACCTGGAGCCAGTCAACCAAGGGCCTCACCATCAAGCAGTGCTGAAGAAGAAGTGAAGAGACTTTCAAGAACTGTGGTGTGGTGTGAAAGCGTGGTTGTGTGTGTGAAAACCTGGCCAGGTAAGAAGTCATTTTCATTATAACCCGGGATTAGGAAGTATTGATCTTTTATGTGTTGATTTGTTCATTTTGTGTAATTGGATTTTTCATGTTTGATTATAGTAGCATAGAAATCGGATTTCTTGTGCCCAGTCGTGTTAGGAGAGAAACGAATGCGTGACATCCCATTCCCAGAGAGAGGTGAATGTTTGGTGGGCGCATGAGTGTGCATATGCGTGTATGAGTGCAAAGATAACCTTGGTGTGTTAAGCCTGACCAATAATACATCAACTTAGTGCACTTAAGCAATACCATCACGATTTCCCCCGTCCTGGACATACGTCCATTGATCTAGAAACCTTCATTAGATAAAAATGTTTTAAAGAATTATTGGCCAGTATCAAATTTGTCATTTGTATCAAAATTATTGGAGAAGACCGTTTTGGAACAAATTCTAGAACATCTCGAAAAGAACCACCTTTTGAATCCTCATCAATCTGCTTACAGACAAGGCCATAGTTGTGAGACAGCACTCCTCCATATAGTCAATGACCTCCTCTGCAGGCTTGACGCTGGGAATGTTTCCTTATTAGCGATGTTAGACCTCTCCACAGCATTTGACACGATCGATCATAATATTTTGTTGTCACGGCTTCAAACTTCCTTTGGATTCAAAGACACAGCTCTCGACTGGATTATCTCTTACTTGACTGGACGGACTCAGACAGTGTGTGTACAGGGCAGATACTCGGACAGTTCTCCTCTTAGGTACGGTGTGCCTCAGGGTTCTGTACTGGGGCCAGTCCTTTTTGTGCTGTATGCTAGTCCTGTGTCTGACGTCATCAGTGGTCACACTATGTCGCATGAGAGCTTTGCTGATGATACTCAGCTTCATCGATCGGCTCCCATTGCTGAAACTGACTCACTGATTTCTCGGACGCGGGGCTGCATTGCAGACCTGAAGGACTGGATGACAACCAACAAACTACAACTAAACGACGACAAGACGGAACTCATGTTCGTGACAAAACAACCTAACCATCCTTCTGTGCCTTCAACTGTCACTATCAATGACTGTACTGTCTCTGTCTCCACCTCTGTCCACAGTCTAGGGGTCATTCTTGACCAATTCCTCTCCTTTGAGAAACAGGTTTCAAATATTTGCAAGATTGTTTATTTAGAACTAAGAAGAATCAGCTCCGTGCGTCACCTTCTCTCTACAGATGCTACAAAAACTCTCATTTGTGCCTTTGTCTTATCTAGAATAGATTACTGCAACTCACTTTTGGCCGGCCTTCCAAAATACCGGATAGAAAGATTACAGCGAATCCAAAATCATGCAGCCCGAGTCGTCTGTAGAGCAGGAAAATATGATCACATTTCGCCTCTACTTCACTCTCTTCACTGGCTATCTGTATCAAACCGTATCTTGTACAAAATCTCAACTCTCACTTTCTCTGCTCTCTTTGAAAATGGACCTTCTTATCTCTCAGATCTCCTTAAAATCTACACCTCCTCTCGACAACTACGCTCCTGTGCTGACGACCGCCTTCTACGAATGACTCGCTTCAGGACTACTACTGGTGAAAGATCTTTCTCTTTTCAAGCTCCAGCAACGTGGAACAGACTGCCAGACTCTCTCAGAAATTCAGATTCTATCTCTTCTTTCAAGTCTAAACTTAAAACCCATCTATTTTCTCATAATTAGTCAATGCTGTGGTGGGGGACGGGGGGGGGGGGGGGGGGGGGGGGGAGGGGGGTACAACCTAACTCATAGCCGTCTGGGCCTTTTCAAATGTAGTGTATGTGTATGTTCTCTATTACATGTATTTGTTGTATGATTGAATGTTATAGGATTTAGTTTTTGTAGTGATACTTGAAAAATAAGTGAATGTCATACTCGTAGGATTAGGATGTGTTAGTTATTGTAGTAATAGTATTTGTAGTTGGGTGTAAGGTGTACTATTGTATATGAGAAGGGTGAATGTAGTATGATTTTGTAAAGCGCTTAGAGACATTTGTTTGATTAAGCGCTATATAAGAAACCATTATTATTATTATTAACACTAAGCCACACAACATCAACAACACTAAGCCACACAACATTCACAACACTAAGCCACACAACATCAACAACACTAAGCCACCCAACAACATCAACAACACTAAGCCACACAACAACATCAACAACACTAAGCCACACAACATCAACAACACTAAGCCACACAACAACATCAACAATACTAAGCCACACAACATCAACAACACTAAGCCAGACCACCAGCAGCCTGCAGCACAGCTGGAAGAGATGTCTGCTCACACCTTAGGTTCACAGCAGTAGCGTGTCCCTATTGTCAAGCAGAACACTGTGGGTAATGGTGTGTACTAATCCCCAACGTGTGTGTTGTAATTCATGCATGGACTGTGGGTAATGTTGTGTACTAATCCGCAACGTGTGTGTTGTAATTCATGCCTGGACTGTGGGTAATGTTGTGTACTAATTCCCAACGTGTGTGTGTTGCAATTCATGCATGGACTGTGGGTAATGTTGTGTACTAATCCCCAACGTGTGTGTTGTAATTCATGCCTGGACTGTGGGTAATGTTGTTTACTAATCCCCAACGTGTGTGTGTTGTAATTCATGCCTGGACTGTGGGTAATGTTGTGTACTAATCCCCAACGTGTGTGTGTTGTAATCCATGCCTGGACTGTGGGTAATGTTGTGTACTAATCCGCAACATGTGTGTTGTAATTCATGCCTGGACTGTGGGTAATGTTGTGTACTAATCCCCAACGTGTGTGTGTTGTAATTCATGCATGGACTGTGGGTAATGTTGTGTACTAATCCCCAACGTGTGTGTTGTAATTCATGCCTGGACTGTGGGTAATGTTGTTTACTAATCCCCAACGTGTGTGTTGTAATTCATGCCTGGACTGTGGGTAATGTTGTGTACTAATCCCCAATGTGTGTGTGTTGTAATTCATGCCTGGACTGTGGGTAATGTTGTGTACTAATCCCCAACGTGTGTGTGTTGTAATTCATGCATGGACTGTGGGTAATGTTGTGTACTAATCCCCAACGTGTGTGTGTTGTAATTCATGCCTGGACTGTGGGTAATGTTGTGTACTAATCCCCAACGTGTGTGTTGTAATTCATGCCTGGACTGTGGGTAATGTTGTGTACTAATCCCCAACGTGTGTGTTGTAATTCATGCCTGGACTGTGGGTAATGTTGTGTACTAATCCCCAACGTGTGTGTTGTAATTCATGCATGGACTGTGGGTAATGTTGTTTACTAATCCCCAACGTGTGTGTGTTGTAATTCATGCCTGGACTGTGGGTAATGTTGTGTACTAATCCCCAACGTGTGTGTTGTAATTCATGCCTGGACTGTGGGTAATGTTGTGTACTAATCCCCAACGTGTGTGTTGTAATTCATGCATGGACTGTGGGTAATGTTGCGTACTAATCCCCAACGTGTGTGTATTGTAATTCATGCATGGACAGTGGAATCCGCTGCAAAGAAAGGACGTCTGTTAGACAAACAGGATTTCTGCAATGAAACACAATATCGCAGCCCGCCCCCCCCCCCCCTCCCCCCCCCTCTCGCGCCCCATCCCCATCCCCCTTCTTTTTTCACTTGTGACGAATGCACGCCTACCATGACATGGTCTGCATGGTCACGCAGTGGAACTGGTCTGTGCTGCACTCTGTTCTGTCCTTGGTAAGGTCATTCTACATGAGGCCCACGCCCATTTTCCTTGATGCTGTTTCTCAGTGCCTCTGCTCATAGGTCGCTGGAGGGCTGCACCACAGTACACAACGCATGGTCAGTGACTGCCGTCTGTCTTCCAACACCACAGTACTCAACGCACGGTCAGTGACTGCCGTCTGTCTTCCAACACCACAGTACTCAACGCACGGTCAGTGACTGCCGTCTGTTTTCCAACACCACAATACTCAACGCACGGTCAGTGACTGCCGTCTGTCTTCCAACACCACAGTTCTCAACGCACGGTTAGGACAGTGACTGCCGTCTGTTTTCCAACACCACAGTACTCAACGCACGGTTAGGACAGTGACATGCATAGAAGTCCAGGCACGGGAGACAGCATGTGTGCTTTTCTGTCTGTTATTCATGCGTGGGTGAATGTCTCTGTCTGTCTGTCTGTCTGTCTGTCTGTCTGCCTGTCTATCTGTCTGTCTGTCTCTCTGACCCCCCCCCTCTCTCTCTCTCTCTATCTCTCTCTCTTACATACACACAACACATACAAACGCGTTCGCTGACACACGCACGCACGCACACACACACACACACACACACACACACACACACACACACACACACACACACACACACACATACACACACTCACACACACAGAGGTCGCCCCCCCCTCAACGCACCCTTCCCCTCCTAAATACACTTACACACACAGCAGAGCAATACTGATCTGGGATCAGTAAATCTTTAGTGGATCCCATGGATGATCCTGTATCAAATAGAACCTTCTGACTGGATCCATATCAAGATATAACGGATCTCATTGTATGATATTTGTCTGCTTTCTAAGTTGAAGCCTTTTTAAGATTTTGCCAAGTACACCAAAGTTTATTACTTAGGACAATGTAACGAAAAAAAAAAAAAAAGTATATCATTAAGACTTATTCACACACGCGCGCTCTCGAATTCTCTCTGTCTCCCTCTGTTTCTCTCTCTCTCTCTCTCTCTCTCTCTCTCTCTCTCTCTCTCTCTCTCTCTCTCTCTCTCTCTGTGTCTATTTGTTTCTGTATCTCTGTGTATCTCTCTGTGTCTCTCTGTTTCTCTCTGTGTCTCTCCGTTTCTCTCTGTATCTCTCTGTTTTTCTCTGCATCTCTGTGTATCTCTCTGTGTCTCTCTGTTTCTCTCTGTATCTCTCTGTATCTCTGTGTCTCTCTGTTTCTCTCTGTATCTCTATGTTTCTCTCTGTGTCTCTCTGTGTCTCTCTGTATCTCTCCGTATCTCTCTGTATCTCTCTGTCTCTCTCTGTCTCTCTCTGTATCTCTTTGTATCTCTCTGTCTCTCTCTGTCTCTCTCTGTATCTCTCTGTCTCTCTCTGTATCTCTCTGTCCCTCTCTGTATTTCTCTGTATCTCTCTGTGTCTCTGCATCTCTCTGTCTCGGTCTCAACGTGTCTGCCTGCTGTCCGCCAGTTCCTCTTTGTTCTGTCTCTCAGTCTCGTCTGTCTGTCTGTCTGTCTGACTCTCTCTCTCTCTCTCTCTCTCTCTCTCTCTCTTCTCTCTCACTCTTGTTTGCATGCAAAGGCTTTTTTAAAATGCACACCCAAATACCCTTAATGCCATGGTACACGGTGAGCTAGGAAGGTAGTGTTTGTATGTAGATAGTGCAATAAAATCAATGCGCTACTGGTTCAAATTGCAAAAACTGTCACTCGCTAGACTACCAAAACAAGCAAATGAAATGGAAAAATCTAAATGATTTCAATGTACAAGAAATCGGATTGTACAAACAAATTAGGTATCTTCGATAAAACATTGTTTGGAAACATATGGCTTTTCTTTTGTTTGGTTAAATGGTGGAGTGAATTACGAGAAACTGTTTTTACTTGAACAACGCATGATTGACTGTTATAGACAAACACTGGGATAGTAAAATACTTAATAGTGACAGATATTCAACATATCGTTCTTTCAAATCCTTAGGGCAGCCTGAAAAATGTTTAACTGATATTACAATTTCTAAATTTCGCAAAGTGTTCGCGAGAGTTCGACTTGGTATTAGTGATTTGAATGTCCATCAAAGATGTATACTAAACTCTAAAAACTGTCCATTCTGTACTCAAATCGAGGGCGAAATACATTTTTTGATTGTTTGTCCATCCTATAAAGATTTGAGAGACAAATATATTTTGCCTCATACTAGAAATGTTCAAGTATCATTGCTTCTTTTGCTGCAAAATGAAAAGAGAATTGTGACTCGCTCTGTAGCTATGTTCATTTTTAAAGCACTAAAACGAAGAGAACTGCTACACAAATGCCAGAGTAATTTCGGGAAGAATATTTTGCTTTGGAAATACTGTCTTTCATAATTTTCAGTATATGCGCCGAGCGCGCGTGTGTTCTACTTTTGTTTTTGACCTCATTGCAGATAAGTCGGTGGCCTTTGCAATTAACCTATTTGAGTTGAGTTGAGTTGAGTTGACTCTCTCTCTGTCTCTGTCTCTGTCTCTCTGTCTCTGTCTCTGTCTCTGTCTGTCTGTCTGTCTGTCTGTCTGTCTCTGTCTCTGTCTCTCTCTCTCTCTCTCTCTCTCTCTCTCTCTCTCTCTCTCCCAAACTTACACATGTACGCACACATACATACACACTCATACATGTGTGTAGAGCCTCTGTCTGTCTGTCTGTCTGTCTGTCTGTCTGTCTGTCTGTCTCTCTCAAACACACACACACACAAATACACTCACACACACACACACACACACACACACACACACACACACACACACACACACACACAGAGCGAGAGAGAGAGAGAGAGAGAGAGAGAGAGAGAGAGACAGACAGACAGACAGACAGACAGACTGACAGACAGACAGACTGACAGAGACAGAGGGAGAGAGAGCGAGAGAGAGAGAGAGAGAGACAGAAGCATATATAGATTAAAAGACAGATACAGAAAGATAAATGGCTTCGTTTCCACGACTCTGAGCAGCCTTTGGCAACATCAATGCAGGCTGTTATTGTTAACAAGATAAACGAGACGCAAAGTATGACACAGTGTGGAGAAATGGTTATTCCCCACAGCCTGTGATCTAGCAGAAGATTCAAACATCGTTTGCACGCCAGCATTGCAGTCCTGCCTGGCTCACTGATGCATGTGAACATGTGCAAGAACATTGTGGTACTGTGCGTATAATTTGTTCCAGTCTGATTGCCCCCCCCCCCCCCCCCCAAACCCCAAACACTGTAGTAAACTATGCACACGTATCACTCTGACACGCACACTGACATGCATTGACATCGAGGCACAGAAAAGACCATAGGTGCATATGTCAGCATGTGCGTGACGGACCGTATTTCATGTCAGCATGTGTGTGACGGACCGTATTTCATGTCAACATGTGTGTGACGGACCGTATTTCGTCCGGTCCCATATTTTGGTGACACGTTGACCGGCACAGGTAAACCTGTAAAACCGGTTGGTCTGAGTGCCCAGCCGGTATCTCCATCCTGAGGGATGTGGAGAGACTGACCGAGGGTCAGTAGACATGTGTGTGCACTGCCAGCCGGGTGTGGGGTGCAGCACGAGCCCAGCCGCCGTCTCTGCCCCGCGAGGGGGCGTCGAGAGGCTGTCCGTGAATTGACTTTTGTATCGCCTCGTGGTCACAGTATTATTGATTATTTTCTTGTCTCTGAACATTTGTGTACACACTGTGACCTTCACATTGATGATTGTTTACACTCTTGGCACTTGCCAGTTGTTATTTAATGGATGAGAGATCATTGTATCAGTAATTTCAAGGAAACTAAAGAAGCACATGTGTGTGAAGAAAGAATGTTGTGGGATTGTGAGAAAACTCAATCATATAAAGAAGAGCTTTTTAGCAATGGATTTCAGGAGCTGCTAATGAAAGCTGAGCAGATGCTGATAGTTGATGTCAATCAGTCAGTTGATTCTTTTACCAAAGCATTGTATGGGTCGACAGCCTGCATGGTAGGACAGTTGGAAAAAGAAGGGATCACAATGACTGGTTTGACATTGAGTGTAAGCTAAAGGAAAAGAAGGTCAAGAGGCTTCTTAAAAGCTTTCAAACATGTAGATCATCTATGAACAGGACACAGAAGAAAGAAGAATCTGTGAACCAAAGAAAACAGTAGGCAGAATTAAAGAAGACTAAAAAGTGTAAGTATGAAGCAGAAAGACTACGAAAGTTAAGAGATTCAGTTCATGATTCAAAGTTGTTTTGAAATCAGTGTTCAATGATCCAATTTCAAATCAGGAAGTGCTAACAAGCATCATCAAACTTAAAACTGGTAAAAGCGCTGGTCCAGATCACATCATCAGTGAGTTATTAAAGAATGCAGAAAATACTGAGGTGAATTTTCTTGTTAGTCTGTTCAGTAAATTATTTCAAAATGAATATTTTCCTTCAGAATGGGCAAAGTCCATTAAAATTCCAATTCACAAAAAGTGATAGAAATAACCCTGATAATTACAGAGGTGGAGCATTAATTAGCGTACTAAGTAGAATGTATGCCCTTATTTTAAACAAAAAACTGACTAGATGGGTGGAAAGAGAGGGAAAGATCATTGAAGAACAGAAAGGTTTTAGGGCCAATTATTGCACAATAGATCATAATTATATTTACTTTGTATGCTTTAGTCCAGAACTATCTCCAAAGTAATAGAAGACTGTATGTCGCCTTTGTGGACTAAAAAAAAAGCCTTCGATTCTGTGAACAGGAATATTTTAAGGAAAACAGGTGTATACAGTAAGCTATACATGGCACTTAGAAGCATTTACGATTGTGTACATGTTCGCGTACGTGACTGATGTGTATATTCCGATTTTTTCGAATGTCCAAGGGGGGGGGGGGGGGGGGGGGGGGGGTCAAACAGGGCTTCCTCTTAAGCCCACAGTTGTTTTCGTTTTTATAAATGAACTTGCCATTGAGGTATAAAAATGAAGACATGGTATTCAGATGATTCCTGGGGCGATTGAATTGTTCTTGATATTGTTTGCTGATGATGTCATTCTTTTGTCCGATACCCCTCAAAATCAGCCACATGCACTTAAACAGGAAGCAGATAAGCTGCAGCTGACAGTAAACCTGGAAAAGACAAATGTTATGATTTTTCGTACTGGAGGTCACCTATCAGCACATGAAGAATGGTTTTATGGGGATAGAGAAATTACTGTCACTAACTCCTATAGATATCTGGGGATGTTTTTTTTTCTTTTTTACCAGAAGGCTAAGTTTAATGTCTTCATGGGCAGAATCAAATAGAAAAGGGAAAAGAGGTGTGGTTGAAATTTTGAAATCGTTACGAAAGTTAGGTTCTCTAGACCCAAGTCTTTTTTTTTTTTTTAAAACTTTTTGACACTCAGATAGAACCCATGTAACTTATGCAGCGGAAGTTTGGGGACTTCCTGTCAATAACTACATGGAAAAAGGTTCACATATTTGCCATTAAGCCTTTCTTTGGCATGCAAATACATTCATCAAATACTGTTTTGTATGGACAATCAGGCAGGTATCCATTGCATATAAAATCATTCGTGCAGTGTATAAAATATTGGATAAAATTAACAAGATTACCCATGTCAAGACTCTGTAGACAGCCATATCAAATGCAGTTGCTGCAAGCAGAGGAGGGGAAACAAAACTGGGCATTTCAAATCAAGAAAGCTTTAGCAGAACATGGATTTGGAACTGTTTGGATGTGCCAGGGAGTAGGATGCGAAAATGGTTGTGTATCGGAATTTAAAGATAGATTAATAGCAATTTATAAACAAAACTGCATGGAAAATAGAAAGTAGTTATAAATATAACTGTTTTTTTTTTAAAATCAGTTTTACAAACAGAAAGATATATGTCAGTTGTTACAATTAGATGGTACCCGTTCGCTGCTTGAAAATGTTACAAAGGCTTTCCCAGTGCCAGGGAAATGTAATGATTTGGGGGTAATAATTAACAAAAACTTCTAGCTCAGAAACTACAAAAGATATAACGATGAAATATAATATGATTTTTGAAGGAAATTGAATGAAGATTTTGAATCTGGGCTTCTTTTGTTTTAATTTTGATAATAAAAAAATATTTAGGCATTTAGATTTGGATAGATTTTTTTGCACGATCAAAAACATATGCATTTACCACTACAGCTTCACATCCAAAAAAGAACACAAAGCAAAAAAGTTGAAAATAAAGTTTGTATTGTCACACTACACACGTAAATGAAAGTAAAACAGTTTAGAAGTCTGTCAAGACGCTCGCACTCTATGCAGACAGGTCAGTCCACGACCACGCCCCCCTCCCCCCACCACGCCCCCTTGCTGGACTTCAACCCTCTCTTTCACTCCTCCTCTTCTCTTCTGCCCCATGTCACGCCGCGAGCAGGCCACGCTCCCCTCTCGCGCTGACTATCACATCACTGGCCACTGGCACGCAGTGCAGAGTACACACAAGGCGAGCTCGTTCGACGCTGGTAAACCAGTCAGCTGAACACACACTGAGGTCACACAGCCCGACTCAGTAACTGACGAATACGGTCAGCAATTCCATCACAATCATCATCTCACCTTCATGCTCGAGTAAGTTGTTGAATAAAAGATTATTGTCTTGTCAAAAATGATTAGCAGAGCCTGCTCAGCTGTGTAAATACGTTGATTTGGTCGCTACCCTTGTCGAAGGTTGCGCCGCCATCTTTGCAAGCGAGACGAAGTGCTGGCTGGTCATCCAGTCAGTGATGAGAATAAATGGGCTTTCCCTCACGTGTGGTCATTTGCATATCATTTTAATACTACAGACATATGAGGCTTACTACGCACACTCTATTTAAGTCCGTTAATAGAAATAGTAACGAATGAAAATTCAAGAAAAATGCATGACGTCAGTGGACGGCCCATAGGCACTGGGAAAG
>CM065720.1:88088469-88095969 GCA_033310375.1 Conus canariensis | reverse complement strand
CAAGGAGCTGGCATGGGTTCGCCAGTATCTCCAGTGGTAGCCAACCTGTACATGGAACATTTTGAAAAAGTAGCCCTTGAGACCGCTGCCAACCCTCCCAGCATGTGATACCGCTATGTGGATGACACCATGACCCGCATATAGGAGACGGAGGTTGACAGCTTCACCACTCACCTGAATTCCATCGACGACAGTATCCAATTCACTTCGGAAACTGAAGAAGAAGGGAAGATCCCGTTCCTGGACACACTCATCACCCGAACATATGACAACAGGGTGGAGACCACCGTCTATAGGAAACCCACCCACACTGACCAATATCTGAACTTTCACTCTAACCACCCCCTCCAGCACTAGAGATCTGTTGTCAACACCCTCATGCACAGAGCCTCTGTACTGTGTTCCACTAAGGAGGATGAGCTGAAAGAAGAACACATCAAGACTGCCCTTTCCGCTAATGGATGCCCTGCATGGATGTGGGGCAACTTTCGAGTTCGCTACCCTTCTTCTACAGATACGGATAGTGTGAAAGTGAGAATCCCTTACATTAAAGGAGTATCAGAGCGTCTAGCCAGGACCTTCCAACAACATGGGTGCAAAGTGTTCCACAAACCCACCAGCTCCCTACGCCAGCAACTGACCCATGTCAAAGACAAAACGGACCCCCTCAAGCAGTGTGGTGTAGTGCATCAGGTAGGGTGTCAAGACTGTACCCATACCTACATTGGCGAGACAGCAAGACCACTCACCACCCGTCTACAGGAACACCAAAACCGATCTACTTCTGCCATGCATGAACATCTACAAGCCACAGGCCACAGTTTCAGTCCCCAAGAAACCAAGATCTTATCTGCAGAGCCCTTCCTCACAAAAAGAAAAGTTAAAGAAGCCATCGAAATTAAGACCAGACGCCCCAGCCTGAACAGAGATCAAGGCTTTGAACTTCCCCCAGTCTACAATCAGATACTGACAACCGTTCACCCCACACAACAGTCGTCCCACCAGGCCTCGCTGCCACAACAGCGACAGTGAGCTCAAGAAGACAGGGCGACCCTGTCGAAATATTCTCCAAGTAAGTTTTTGATTCTGAGTCTGTAACTACTTTTCTAATGTCGAATCCAGAATCCAGACACCTATATTCTTATTTAGTTTGTACACAGTTCAATTTTAACCCTTTTCCTGCCTTCTGGTGTCCTCCTGTTCGTCTATGATGTAAATGACATGACTTGATAGCAAAAATGCAGAGAGGAGATATTTACCGACTCCCATGACCTGATGACAAACATGCAGAGAAGACGTATTTACCAACTCCCATAACTTGATGACAAATATGTAGAGAGGCCATAGTCACCATCTCCCATGACTTGATGACAAACATGTAGAGAGGACATATCTACCGACTCCCATGACTTGATGACAAACATGTAGAGAGGACATAGTCACCAATTCCCATGACTTGATGACAAACATGCAGAGAGGACATAGTTACCAACTCCCATGACTTGATGACAAACATGTAGAGAGGCCATAGTCATCATCTCCCATGACTTGATGACAAACATGTAGAGAGGACATAGTCACCATCTCCCATGACTTGATGACAAACATGCAGAGAGGACATAGTCACCATCTCCCATGACTTGATGACAAACATGCAGAGAGGACATAGTCACCAATTCCCATGACTTGATGACAAACATGTAGAGAGGCCATAGTCACCATCTCCCATGACTTGATGACAAACATGCAGAGAGGCCATAGTGACCAACTCCCATGACTTGATGACAAACATGCAGAGAGGACATAGTGACCAACTCCCATGACTTGATGACAAACATGCAGAGAGGCCATATTCACCAACTCCCATGCATGACCACAGAAGGGGAGACTCGCTCAGATTAGCTCGGCTGGTCAGCAGTTATTATCGTCAGTCGGTCGTGTCCCATGGGGTGTAATGCTGGTATCACATCGAAACAAACACCACGAACACAAGCGACATGAACACTACGACATGAACACTAGCGACATGAACACTGCCGACACGAACACTGCCGACATGAACACTGCCGACATGAACACTGCCGACATGAATCAGTAGCAACATGAATCAGTAGCAACATGAATCAGTAGCGACATGAACACTGCCGACATGAACACTGCCGACATGAACACTGCCGACATGAACACTGCCGACATGAATCAGTAGCGACATGAATCAGTAGCGACATGAATCAGTAGCGATTGAATCAGTAACGACATGAACACTGCCGACATGAACACTGCCGAAAACAAACAGTAGCGACATGAACACTATCGACATGAACGCTACCGACATGAACACTGCCGACATGAACATTGCCGACATGAACACTACAGACATGAACACTGCCGACATCAACACTGCCGACATGAACACTGCTGACATGAACACTACCGACATGAATCAGTAGCGACATGAACACTGCCGACATCAACACTGCCGACATGAACACTACCGACACGAATCAGTAGCGACATGAACACTACCGACATAAATCAGTAGCGACATGAGCACGGCCTACATGAACACTGCCGACGTGAACACTGCCGACATGAACACTACCGACAAGAACACTGCCGACATGAACACTGCCTACATGAACACTGCCGACACGAACACTGCCGACATGAACACTACCGATATGAACACTACCGACATGAACACTGCCCACATGAGCAGTGCCGATATGAATCAGTAGCGACATGAAAACTGCCGACATGAACACTACAGACATGAACACTGCCCACATGAACACTGCCGACATGAATCAGTAGCGACATGAATCAGTAGCGACATGAATCAGTAGCGACATGAACACTGCCGACATGAATCAGTAGCGACATGAACACTGCCGACATGAATCAGTAGCGACATGAACACTGCCGACATGAACACTGCCGACATGAACACTGCCAACATGAACACTGCCAACATGAACACTACCGAAATAAATCAGTAGAGACATGCACACTACTGACATGAACACTGCTGACATGATTCAGTAGCGACATGAATCATTAGCGACATGAACACTACCGACATGAACACCGCCGACATGAATCAGAAGCGACATGAACACTACTGACATGAACACTGCCGACATGAACACTACCAAAAGGAACACTGCCGACATGAACGTTACCGACATGAATCAGTAGCGACATGAACACTGCCGACATAAACAATGCCGACACGAACAATGCCGACACGAACACTACCAATATGAATACTACCGACATGAACACTGCTGACATGAACACTGCCGAGATGAATCAGTAGCGACATAAAAACTGCCGACATGAAAACTACCGACATGAAAACTACCGACATGAAAACTACCGACATGAACACAGCCCACAAGAACACTGCCGACATGAATCAGAAGCGACATGAATCAGTAGCGACATGAACACTGCCGACATGAACACTGCCGACATGAACACTACCGACTTGAACACTACCGACATGAACACTACCGACATGAATCAGTAGCGATCTGAACACTACTGACATGAACACTGCCGACATGAACACTACCGACATGAACACTACCGACATGAATCAGTAGCGACCTGAACACTACTGACATGAACACTGCCGACATGAACACTACCGACATGAACACTACCGACATGAATAATGCCGACATGAACACTACCGACATGAATCAGTAGCAGCATGAACACTGCCGACATGAACACTACTACCGACATAAACACTGCCGACACGAACACTGCCGACACGAACACTACCAATATGAACACTACCGACAAGAACACTGCTGACATGAACACTGCCGAGATGAATCAGTAGCGACATGAAAACTGCCGACATGAACACTACCAACATGAAAACTACCGACATGAACACTGCCCACAAAAACACTGCCGACATGAATCAGTAGCGACATGCATCAGTAGCGACATGAACACTGCCGACATGAACACTGCCGACATGAATCAGTAGCGACATGAACACTGCCAATATGAACACTGCGACATGAATACTGCCGACATGAACACTACCAGCATGAACACTACCGACACGAACACTGCCAACATGAACACTGCCGACATGAACACTGCCGACATGAATCAGTCGCGACATGAACACTGCCAGACATGAAAAAAGTTGCGACATGAATCAGTAGCGACATGAACACTGCGAACATGAACACTACCGACATGAACACTACCGACATGAACGAGTAGCGACATGAACACTACCGACATGAATCAGTAGCGACACGAAAACTACCAACATGAACACTACCGACACGAACACTGCCAACATGAACACTGCCGACATGAACACTGCCGACATGAACACTGCCGATATGAATCAGTCACGACATGAACACTACCAGACATGAATCAGTTGCGACATGAATCAGTAGCCACATGAACACTACGACATGAACACTACCGACATGAACACTACCGACATGAACACTGCAGATATGAACACTACCGACATGAATTCTGCCGACATGAACACTACCGAAATGAACACTGCCGAGATGAACACATACCAGCTGTACACTACCGACACGAACACTGCCGACATGAACACTGTCGACACGAACGTTGCCGACACGAACACTGCTGATATGAACACTACCGACCTGAACTCTGCCGACATGAACACTACCGAAATGAACACTGCTGAGATTAACACTACCGACATAAGTCAGTCGCGACATGAACATTGCCGACATGAACACTGCCGACACGAACACTGCGGACATGAATCAGTAGTGACATGAAAACTGCCGACATGAACACTACCGACATGAATACTACCGACATGAACACTGCCCACATGAACAGTGCCGACATGAACATTACCGACATGAACACTACCGACATGAACACTACAGACATGAAACAGTAGCGACATGAACACTACCGACATAAACACTACCGACATGAACACTACCGACATGAACGAGTAGCGACATGAACACTACCGACATGAATCATTAGCGACATGAAAATTACCAACATGAACACTACCGACACGAACACTGCGAACATGAACACTGCCGACATGAACACTGCCGACATGAATCAGTCGCGACGTGAACACTACCGGACATGAATCAGTTGCGACAATGAATAATCAGTACCCACATGAAAAACTGCGACGTGAACACTACCGACATAAACACTACCGACATGAACACTGCCGACATGAACACTACCGACATGAACGAGCAGAGCGACAATGAACACTACCGACATGAATCAGCAGCGACATGAACACTGCTGACATGAACACTGCCGACATGAATCAGTAGCGACATGAACACAACCGACATCAACACTGCAGATATGAACACTACCGACATGAACTCTGCCGACATGAACACTACCAAAATGAACACTGCTGAGATTAACACTACTGACATGAATCAGTAGCGACATAAACATTGCCGACATAAACACTGCCGACACGAACACTGCTGATATGAACACTACCGACCTGAACTCTGCCGACATGAACACTACCGAAATGAACACTGCTGAGATTAACACTACCGAAATGAATCAGTCGCGACATGAACATTGCCGACATGAACACTGACGACACGAACACTGCGGACATGAATCAGTAGCGACATGAAAACTGCCGACATGAACACTACTGACATGAACACTACCGACATGAACACTGCCCACATGAACAGTGCCGACATGAACATTACCGACATGAACACTACCGACATGAACACTACAGACATGAAACAGTAGCGACATGAACACTACCGACATGAACACTACCGACATGAACACTACCGACATGAACACTGCCGACATGAACACTGCCCACATGAACATTACCGACATGAACACTACCAACATGAACACAACAGACATGAATCAGTAGCGACAGAAAAGCTGCCGACATGAACACTACCGAAATGAACACTACCGAAATGAACACTGCCGACATGAACACTGCCGACATAAACACTGCCGACATGAACACTGCCGACATGAACATAACCGACAAGAACACTACCGACATGAACACTACCGACATGAATCAGTAGCGACAGGAAAATTGCCGACATGAACACTACCGACATGAACACTGCTGACATGAACACTGCCCACATGAACACTACCGATATGAATCTGAAGCGACATGTACAACACCGACGTGAATCAGTAGCGACATCAACACTACCGAGATGAACACTGCCGACATGAACACTACCGACATGAACACTACCGACATGAGCACTGCTGAAATGACCACTACGGAAATGAACACTACCGACATGAATCAGTAGCGACATGACCACTGCCGACATGAATCAGTAGCGACATGAACACTGCCGAAATGAACACTACCGACATGAACACTGCCGACATGAATCAGTAGCGACATGAATCAGTAGCGACATGAACACTACCGACATGAACACTGCTGACATGAACACTACTGACATGAACACTACCGACATGAATCAGTAGCGACATGAATCAGTAGCGACATGAATCAGTAGCGATATGAACACTACCGACATGAACACTGCCAACATGAACACTACCGACATGACCACTGCTGACATGAACACTGCTGACATGAACACTACCGACATGAATCAGTAGCGACATGAACACTGCCGACATGAACACTGCCGACATGAACACTGCCGATACGAACACTGCCGACACGAACACTGCCGACATGAACACTACCGATATGAAGACTAAAGATATGAACACTGCCCACATGAACACCGCGGATATGAATCAGTAGCGATATGAAAACTGCCGACATGAATACTACCGACATGAACACTGCCCACATGAACACTGCCGACATGAACATTACCGACATGAACACTACCGACATGAACACTACCGAGATGAAAACTACGGACATGAAAACTGCCGACATGAACATTGTCGACATGAACACTACCGACATAAACACTGCCGACATGAACACTGCCGACATGAACACTACCGACATGAATCAGTAGCGACATGAACACTACCGACATGAACACTACTGAAATGAATCAGTAACGACATGAACACTACCTACATGAATCAGTAGCGACATGAACACTACCGACATGAACACTGCCGACAAGAACACTACCGACATGAACACTACCGACATGAACACTGCTGAAATGAAAACTACCGACATGAACACTGCCGAAATAAATCAACAGCGACATGAACACTGCCGACATGAACGCTGCCGACATCAATCAGTAGCGACGTGAACACTAACGGCATGAACACTGCTGACATGGACACGACTGACATGAACACTACCGACATGAATACTGCTGACATGAACACTGCTGACATCAACACTACCGACCATGAACCAGTAGCGACATGAACACTACTGACATGAACACCGCCCACATGAACACTACCGACATGAACACAGCCGTCATGAACACTACCGACATGAATCAGTAGCGACCT
>CM065720.1:88065969-88083469 GCA_033310375.1 Conus canariensis | reverse complement strand
ACACACACACACACACATACGCGCACACGCTCTCTATCTTGAACCACCACTACTCTTAAACACATGTGGACATACTGATTTAGTACCGCCGATCGGTGACACACCCCCCTGCCTAAGTTTTAACTACAGGTTAAAACAAACAACAACTTCTCACTCGATCGGCGTTTTAGCCACACCCTACCTATGACACTCCAATTCTCTATCACTCATTCTGTCCTACTGTTACTTTTGATGCACTCCAAAACTTCCATCCCAACAACATCAACCTTTAAATACATCAACAACCACAGGTTACATTAATCAACCTGGACTAACTCTGCCTCACACGACCTTAACGCAGGCACTTATGGGCAGCCGTTACACAACGCACTACATATAAATTTTCATAACTGAGGGTGCTCTGATTACGCACAACTGTTGTGTAACACGTGCTACAAATACCACACCCTCAGTACCACCTTGCTACGCCAATAACACATGCATAGCTTCAATAATGTCAACCTCTCATGACTCAGGTAAATGGAACTTAAGGTTCTCTCTCTCTCTCTCTCTTTCTCTCCGGCAAGCGACTCAAGAAGTCTGCCGCCACATTGTCCTTTCCAGACACTGCCTGCACCGTAAACTGGAATGGCTGCAGCTGCAGTGCCCACCTTGTGATCCTCCCACTAGCACTCTAGACCCTACAGCTATCTTCCTGGATTTTGCCCTCAAGTGAGAATGTCGCTTGTACCTGCAAGCTGCGGTTGCCAAGTTCTTCTTTGCCAACTCATACGCCTCAGTTACCTTGTTCCTTAAGTTAACGACGTACTCTGCTGCTGTGCGGAGCTCTTGCCTTTCTGGTTGCAACCACAGATCCCTCAGTATCTGCATGGGCCTGCGCATCAGTGGCATCCTTACAAGGGGAACTCTTGACACTCTTCCCTTGTCCACAGTGCGCTGACACTGGAAGCATGACTGGCAGTACCGACGAATGTCAGCATGCATGCCTGGCCTATAGAAATGGCGACCAACTCGCTCCTTGGTTCGGGTGGTACCTAAGTGTCCAGACATGGGTACGTCGTGGCCTAGCTTCATCACCGTGGTCCGTAGCTCAGCTGGGACGCAGATCTGACTCGCTACGTCCTTGGGACCCTCAAACCGCCGGACCAGTACACCAGACTTCCGCGCGTACTCAACTCGTCCAAACTTGGTGTGGAAGTGCGTCCCTGCTTCACATGCACTCCGAGCCTTCCTCAGGGTTTCATCCTGGTCCTGCATCTGAATTAACTGCTGGGTAGAGGTGTTCAGAATGCATTCCTCGACGGGCAGTGGTACAGGTTCTTGCTGCTCCCTGGCTCTCTGCGCGCGTGTCTGCACTGCCCCTACCAACGCCGGGTCTGCGTATACAGGCACACGTGTCCAACCGGGATCTCCTACTCTCTTTGCGAAGTTTCCGATCAGGACTTCCTGCACAGGGCTATTCATGACCAAAACCTCCAACTTCCCGCGATGAATGGTGACTTCAACTCTACTACCGCCACAGGTAACACAGACCTACATCTGGACTCGGCCAACACTACTGGGACTGTCTCTCCTGTGTACGCATCTGCCGGTACTAACCACTTGGCCACTACGGTGTGTCCGGCACCAGTGTCCCGTAATCCATTGGCCGGAGACCCGTTAACTTCTACAATGCACGCAGGCTCGTACCGCTGCTCAGCGCATGGGCGACACAACGTAGGGACTACTCGAGCTTGGGGCTGGTCACAACAATGAACCGCTCCAACAGAATGGGGCTCAGGGCATTTCCTAGCGATGTGGCCTGGCTTCTTGCAGTTGAAACAGATGATGGTCGATCTAGGTCCTTCTGATCTCCTGTCCAGCTGCTGTAGTGCACCATCACTTTGTTGGGACCTCCCTGCGGGCTGGCTTCCTGCTGTTTCACGTGTATTACCCAGGTTGGGCTGGTTAACTGTTCGGTCTTGCCTCGCCTTCCTCCCCAGTCTTTTGGCCTCTGCCAAAACAGTAGCTTCCGTTGCAAGTTGTTCCACAGTTTTCGGGCATGTCTTCCGCACCTCAGGTGTGAACTCTGGAGACAATAGCTGATAAAACTGTTCCTGGAACAGCAGATCCTTTACGTCCTCTGCCACACTCTCATCCTTGTCCGCTGCCGCACACCAGAGGGAAAACCACCGCTTCATCCTTCCCAGCATCTGGCCGAAAGTCTCAGCAGCGTCCTTCTTGATGCTTCTGAACTTTTCCCGGTAGGCCTCAGCATCCAGCCTAAAGTGGCTTAACAGGGCGCCCTTTATCTGATCATAGTCGCCTAACTCATCCGCACTTAACCGCATCACCGCTTCTCTAGCCTTTCCTCTCAGCAGAGACATCAGACGTGTGGGCCATGAGGTCTTGCTCCACTTGCACATCTGGGCTACACGTTCAAATTGGGCGATGAAAGCGTTCACGTCGTCGTTCTCTCCAAACGGCTCAAGGTGGACATGCTTCGTTTCCTCCACCTCAATCAAGCGTTTCCTATGCGCTGCTTCATCCAAGGCTTGTCTCTCTTGTATGATTAGCTCTCGCTCTCTTGCCTCTAACTCGGCTTCATCCCTTCGTCTCTTGAGATCTAACTCGGCTTGCCGTGCTTGAACTTCTATTTCCCTTATTGCCCTTTCTTCCTCCATCTTCTTCCTCTGCAGTTCCAGTTCCATCTGTCTCGCTGCTTTCTCGTCTTCATCCTTCCGCTTTAACCTTTCCCTCTCCTCTTCGATCTTCTTCTGCTTCACCTCTAGTTCCCTCTGTCTATCAGCTTTCTCCTCTTCTATCTTCCTCTGCTGCATCTCTAGCTCCCTCTCATCCTTCATCTTCTGCCTCACTTTCTCCTCTTCGATCTTCTTCTGCTTCATTTCTAGCTCCCTCTGCCTAGCAGCTTTCTCCTCTTCTATCTTCCTCTGCTGCATCTCTAGCTCCCTCTGCCTAGCAGCTTCCTCCTCTTCTATCTTCCTCTGATGCATCTCTAGCTCCCTCTGCCTAGCAGCTTCCTCCTCTTCTACCTTCCTCTGCTGCATCTCTAGCTCCCTCTGCCTAGCAGCTTTCTCTTCTTCATCCCTCATCTTCTGCCTCACTTTCTCCTCCATCCGGAGCTCCAATTCTGCTTCTCTCGCCGTCTTCTCATCCTCATTACGTACTGAGTCTGTGACGAACTTGGCGAGGTCTTCCCCAGCTAAACCCATCGCCGCTCCCAACTTGGCAAACTTTGCATAAGCCCCCGTCCCCTGTTCTCGATCCACCCCCGCATCCTGGTCACTAACCTTAGGTTTGGTATCCGCCATAGGGGCCTGTGGATCCATGACACTATCAGGGTCATACTGCGGATGGGCTCGGGTGTGTTTAGACATAGGGTACCCCTACCACCACAGAGCTAGCAACGGACAGTATGCGATCTGAGCGCAACTGGAGGTTCCTGACTACGCACTAGCCCCGGAAGCAACTCAGCACAAGTACACAATACTCTCAATGTGTCACGCACCAAGCATAACTCCACCCACACTTGTGTACCTCATACATATACCCACCTGGGCTCCAACCCATACAATACTACCAATGCACTGTCTGGTCACTGACTGAATCACGTGACACCGTGTGTCCACTGTCCACTGTGCATGCGCACCAGTTACCCACAGTCACAGGCTTCACTGTCTCTGGTAGGCCGTACCCACACGATCACAGTGCACTTGCACACCGCAAGTCCATATGCACTCCCAGCACACCTTAGTGTCACAACCCTGCACACCCTCGTGCTTCCCACACACAGTCACCTGGGCTTACACTGCCCTTAATCCCCACAGGATATCCGAGCACACAGCGTGCACAGTCACGGGCCGGGTACCACTCTACCTACTCACTGGGGTATACCACATGTAAGGGACACAAAAGACACCTGGTACCCTCCGGCACCTCACCTACACTGTACGGTGTAATCACTCACACTTCCAACAACCACTCAAAGTTTATTGACCATTTATACCTCACTCACTCGGTAGCGCCAACCCATTCACACCAACACAAGTGCCCTGCCCAATGCCAATGGAAACCTGCCTGAAGTGAACAGGGACACTACGTACCACCTCCCAGGGTACTGGTACGCTCCCACCAACCACCCACTTACATTTCACACAACGTACACACCGGACACAACACCCCCCTACCTCCCTCCTAGCTACCTATCACCTACCCAGAACCGCTTATGTTACCCCGCATCTCCACCAAAGTGTCACGGTCGCTAAGCCGGACGGCCCTACCACCATTACCTACGCCTATCACACACTAGGTCAGACAACACAGCACACTAACACAGTTTTACAATCACGCACGCTTCTTTATTTCACACACACTCCATGGCGCCACCACTCACGCACATCCACAACTGCACACAAGTATCCTAATTCCCGCTGACTCACCCTACTCTACGATAATGACCCGGAAGACCCTAACCTAACCTAAAACACCAGTTGCGGTATATTACTGTGACCTGGGGACACAGCGATAGCCAGCACACGTGGTGACTAACTACTAGGGACAAGGATTTACCAAAGGGACACTAAACTCTTAACTACTGCTACCACCCACACCTCTCCCCAGGACTTACCCTTCTCTTTTAACCCGGGACCACTACCAAACTGGTCGCTGCGTCCCTAAGGGAGGCAACGACAAGTACCCTACACTGTGCTGGCCACTACGTCCTAAAAGGAGGCAGTAGCTAACACACCCTAGCCCTACTGCCTAACGCTACACCCCTTCTACCATAAACATGGGACAACCCATCCCGGCCCGGAAAGCTCCAGTCCTTCGCGCTGTACGTGGCCCCTCACAGGCTGACACCTCCCCGGAAGACTCTGCACCCCGGCGCTGACCGTGGCTTCCCGCAGTCTGACTCCTCCCTGCGATGGGCACGACACCCAACGTACACACACCAGACGCCCTCTCGACGGGTCCGGGGCTCGTAGGACGCCTCCTCCTCTGAAGGCCCCGCCGGACACCAAGGGTGGAAAAGGCCTGGTGCAGCGCCCTCTCACAGGACGCCTGAACAGGGACGAGGAACCAGTGCCGGAGAACTCCCGGAAGAGCACCGGTAGCTGGAGGAGAGCTGCCCCACAGAAGGCAGACGGCCTGGGTGGTCTCCCTCTCCCGGGAAAACAACAGATACTGGAAAGCGCCGCTCACCTGCCGGCACGCGGCAGTAGACTGCGGTAATCTGGCCCCAGCCTCAGGACGGAACAGGATACCTGCTGACACAACTGTAGGCCCCTACTGTAATGTTGCTACTACCCGAGTCATCAAGGCACATAGGCTACTTGGTAAAGCTTTAACTCTCCATCTCCCTTGCCTACTTCCCACTCGGGCATGAGAGTGACCCCTTGAATTTCGAACACATCCCCCAACCCATTACTCACTATGGGGTTATCAGACCCATTTCCTGCCAACCCTTACAACAGCAGTAAAACAATATTCTCTCTGAGCCAATCCACGCTATTACATATGAAATTATGAATCACACCCAAATCTCGGAAAAGAAAAGAAAACTAAGCGATCCCAATGCGGACTTCACGGGTCCCCTTAGGACATACTAAATAATCTAGGAAATGGGCAATTTCACAAGGAAACGTCTCCACACAATAACCAGTAGTAATACACATCTCTCAGAGAAAAAACTTATCAATTTCATCGGTTTACAGTTCCAGCATGTTCACACAAGAGAATCGGCTCGCAGCCACAATCCTTCACATTATTACCCCTCTTTGCACTGTTAATTATAATCATATATCAAAACAACATGATTTGTTCGCCAAAATTTCCATCCAGCACCTCACTCTCATGTCATCTCTTGTCAGATAACCCAGTGGTTAATCCTTGTTATGCCAACACAACCACACTTCATACAATATTACATGCTGCACATCGTCCGTTTTATCCTATCGACTGCTAAGCTACTCGCCTTAAACTTTACCTTCCCCTTCTTCCCGACTACTAAATTTCATAATGGGACTGTCTCCCCACAACCTAAGACATCTTTCTCCAACCCTATTCTGTCACAAACACATACATCCCTGCATGTGTGACGACTGTCACTTGTATTACAAAAACTTCTACCCTATGGACTCACTGTCCTGTACCAAATGCGTACGTCACAGATACAGTCCGCACGCGCACGACACCCGCGTCGGGAACCCTGACTCGTAACGAAAGTGAAAAGACACCAATATAAGTTGAATGGTTACGACCGTACCCCAGTATAAACCACTCGACCACAAATTGGCCTTGGCCTTACTACACAGTTAACCGATTCCAATGCTGTGCAGGTCAACTCCGAAATCGTTAATCAATTTCAACGAACTCCTACTATTTACAATTGAGATTGAGCACAATCATCAAACCCCTCTATGATTCACGCAGACACATCCGCACCTGACTCATTATGATCCTCAACCAAATGCAACCTCGTACTACCTTCTTATTGAACCCACTGATATTAACATGAACTAACCACAAACAATATCTACATCACCGTCCATCAACGGTCATTATATTGAACCCACATTGTCTAGCCAAACTGTCCTGAGAAAATCGAACTCAGGAACCACTATGTACATTACTTACAAAAATATACAGGAAAAAGGTGACAACTCAAACCGGCTGACAACAAATTTCAATCACGGAACCAAGACAACATCATACCAGACAACCAGTATACGCAACGAACACCATACAACTAATCCCAACATGAGACAACTACAGTACAACTCGCCATAATACCAGACAACACGACGAACTACAACACAACTAACCTAACAGATCACCAACCTGGACATACAGACGATCAACCACACCAGTTCTGCAACTGGCTGACAGTGGCTGCCAACAAGGACGACACCGACTCAGCACAGGCCAAGGGCACCCAACCCCGACGAGGACCTGGCACTAACTATGACTCGAAGTCACTCTTCAAAACTAACGGCGCTGCCGCCGCACCTACAAGGAGCACGTCCTCGAACGAACACCAGGGACCGAAGTGAAGCTACCCCAACGCATTCCGCCCTGGTCGGAATCAAGCGAACTCTACTCACCTCACAAATCAACGATTGGTCAGAGCAGTGTATCCCTCCGCAGAGCTGACACACCTGACCAACGGACTAGTTGTTGCTCGTGCAACAACACGACAATTTACCACAACAACTCACAGACTTGACAACACAACAACAGCCGATATCCTGCCCCGCCTTCTCTGGTGTAGAACCAAAGTAACAAAAGGGTAACAATTGGGAACGAAACCAACCTCCCGCTTCCATTCCATTCCTTCAATAAGTGAAGACTGGAATGAAAGAATAATGTATGTCCTATTTCCCCAGCCTCCTACCTAGCCTAATCTTTCTACCTAACCCTGAGGAACTTAACCTAACTCTAGCTAACTAAACCCCAACCTCACATACGCGCGTGCGCGCGCGCGCGCACACACACACACACACACACACACACACACACACACACACACACACACACGCGCGCGCGCGCGCGCGCGCGCGCGCGCACACGCTCTCTATCTTGAACCACCACTACTCTTAAACACATGGACATACTGATTTAGTACCGCCGATCGGTGACACACACACACACACATACACGCACGCACGTACGTACGTACGCACGCACGCACACGCACAGTGACTGGCAGTGACGGAGTAAGAACGGATATTTCCGCAAGGTTCCAGACACACACGTGAGGTGTCCGAGTGATGCTGTACTCTTGTTCCCTGAATTGTCATTGTCTGATCATGTTGGTCAAGGTTCCAGACACACGTGAGGTGTCCGAGTGATGAAATAGTCTTGTTCCCTGGGTTGTCATTGTCTGATCATGTTGGTCAAGGTTCCAGACACACACGTGAGGTGTCTGAGTGATGCTATACTCTTGTTCCCTGGGTTGTCATTGCCTGATCATGTTGGTCAAGGTTCCAGACACACACGTGAGGTGTCTGAGTGATTCTATACTCTTGTTCCCTGGGTTGTCATTGTCTGATCATGTTGGTCGAGTCTTTGAGAACTCTTTTTCTTTTTTTTTGACTGAGCAAACGCTTTTATTCACTTGTAAAAAAAATGTACAAACGGCGAACGTGAACAGAGAACAGTACTACAAACAACAAAAAGGACAGTAGAGTCAGGTTGGCGGGAATTTACCATTAATATGTTCCCTAAGCCGGACAATATAAAAAAAAAAACTTTGGTGCTGAATTTTCTAATGTTATTATGCAAGATGTCAATAACCCATTCTGGAATGATGTGATGAAACACTACAAGAAACTGTGCTCAAAGTGCTGTCCGACTACAGTACATGATTTCATGTCAGAGTGTATTCATTACAATATTAAAATTTTAAAGAGATAAAAAGTTATTTTTGTACAGGAATGGTGTAATTATGACATTTTCTTCATTAAACACTTGATTAACGAAAATGGGCATTGGATGACCTTCCATGAATTTTTAATTAAATATCAAGGTATAAGAACAAACTTTCTCTTGTATGAAGGCATAATAAATGCCATTCGCAACTATTGCCAAAACTTAATATTATCATAACTAACCAATATAAACTTTTAGACCAAAAAGCCTGGTTTTGCATTAAAAGAGGCAACAAATATGTACAAAAAACTTTAAATGAAAATAATGCCTCTCCCAATGCTATTAATACATGGAATAATCTTTTTGTAAATCTTAATTGGAAACAAATATTCCTTCATAGTTATAAAGTTTCTACTCAGACTTTCAGACTTCAGACTTTTTATTATATCCCCATATACACAAGGAAAATGTTTTTGCAGGCACGTAAAACACAAATACAAACAATTCAACGTTAATCATTAATTCAACGTCAATCTGTGGGTAAAACAGGCCTCTAAAACAAGATCACCCCTTTTCCCATGTGGTTTATGTACATGTACAAAATTAGACATTTATACCAATACAAATCCATACCCAAACATTTACACCCCCCACAAACACACACACACACACACACACACACACACACACACACACACACACACACACACACACACACACACACACACACACACACACAACACACACACACACACACACACACACACACACCACACCCAACTGCACGGTCCAAACACACACACCACTCACACATCCTCCACCACCCCCCCCTCACCCACATCACTCCACACTCCTCTCAACTTCTCCCCCCCTCCTCTCCTCCAACCCTGCTCAACCACTCTCTCAATCTTGCTGTCATAAATATGTACATAGGGGAAAAACTGGACTACAATATATGAATGACTGGAAACTGAGATGGAGGAAACAGTAAAGATGATAATAGAGAAGAGAGGGACAGACAGAGACAAACCAAACGGGGAAGGAAGAGAGCATGTGAGTTAGAGGCAGACATAGTGAAGGTGAGAAAGAGAGAGACTCAGAGAGCGACAAATCGTCGGGCAGAGAGAGAGAGAGAGAGAGAGAGGGAGAGGAGAGAGAGAGAGAGAGAGAGAGAGAGAGAGAGAGAGAGGAGAGGAGGGGTAGGGAAGAAGAGAGAGACAGACAGACAGGGTGAGACAGACAGACAGACGCACAGAGACGGAGAGCTAAAACATGGACAAAATCTAAAACGATAACCATTTAAGACCCGAAAACATACTTAACTTCTTATGCACTCTCCCCCCCCCCCCCCCCTCAAACCTTTCCCCCACCATTTACTAGCACACACAGCTTAGATGGTTCCAATGTCGACTTCTACATAGATTGCTGCCAACCCAGAAATACCTATTTCAATGCAAAATTGTTGCTTCACCATTATGTAACTTTTGTGATCATGAACAACAGACGATTACACACATGCTTTTTGACTGTAATATTGTGCAGCGGTTTTGGAGAAATCTTCAAAACCTGCTAATGGATAAATGTTAGCACTGCGCTAATCTCTTTTTTGAGAAAGAGTTAGTTCTGTTTGGAGAGAAACAAAATGTGGAAACTGACAAAGTTCTTAACTTTATTCTGCTCTTTGTCAAGTTTCATGTTTACAAATGTAAACTACAAAATAACCACCAAGACCTTCATGTTTTCCTTACAATCTTAAGCTATAGATTTAAATTGGAAAAATACTTAGCCTTTCTGAACTATGATTCAGATCAATTTGACAAAATATGGCTTCCCTATTCCTCTATCACTATCAAGCTTTATTGTGACTTTTTTTGGTAACAACTCATATATGTACCACATGGTCCCAACTTGAGTGCGTGTTTGTTCTCTTATTGTGTCTGACTTCTTCCGTGTTTTTGTACAATTATTATGCTACATATTTGATTTTTTTGTGTGTGCATGTTTGTTCAAAAACTGAAAAAAAAACTCTTTGCTAATACTTTCCTAGCACGATTATATAATTCCAACATATACATGTTGTCAGTTGTGTCAACTCATTCTCCCATTCATTCCTTCAAATACAAAGAACATCAAGACAAATGTCAGGATATTTTGAATTGAACTCTTTATTATAACAACTTATATATTTGTACATGCATGAATTTGGTTAAGTAAATACTTTGCCAAATATACGTTGAGGGATGAATGTGTGAGAAAATGAAGGAATTGTTGAGTGCAGGGATGAGAGGGGCGACATTAAATATGTGAAAAAAGGACAGTAGATCTTATCTTACATGAACAATTTACAAAGCAGCATTGATTTTACAAAATGAACAACAAACCCCATCTAACATATACACAGCACAAACCAAGCACAATATTGTGTCTGCACTGTCAGTGGCACACATTCACCTTCTTACTGGTTTGGAGTGTTGTCCTTTTTTCAGAATGTATAATAAGAGAGAGAGAGAGAGAGAGAGAGAGAGAGAGAGAGAGAGAGAGAGAGGAGAGAGAGAGAGAGAGAGAGAGAGAGAGAGAGAGAGCCCTAGATTCCTAAACTTTTCAATGCAGAACCATAGGAATCGACATCAACAGTACAAACAGATTACTTATCCAAAGAAACGATGGTTGAATTTTAGCTGCCACGCTCCTGCTCGAAATTATGTATGATGGTCGCTCTTCAAGTTCACCCAACTTGAGGCAAGAATATACACATACATAAACGTGCTCATGCAAGCACGCACACATGAATCTCAGTTCTCAATTAAAAGCTTATAATTATACCATTTGTTATCAAAATCAACACAGTTCATATTCATTTTCGCAATGCATTTTTGTACTTGATATTTGATTTGTAAATATTTCCCGAAGACAGGAGTCTTTTCAGAACTTTTCAATTGATAAAGACTCTTCTTCATAATCTCTTTAGGCTAGCGGAAATTCTCTCTCTCCCTCCCTCTCTAAACACACACACACACACACACACACACACACACACACACACACACACACACACACACACACACACACACACACACACATACACAAACATACATGCTCTTGCGTACACTAGCACTCATATTCATGTGCACATCAATACACAGACGTACGTAGATAAAACATAATTTTAACTGCTCACTTTCAGAGAGAGAGAGAGAGAGAGAGAGAGAGAGGAGAGAGAGAGAGAGAGAGAGAGAGAGAGAGAGAGAGAGAGAGAGAGAGCAGTTATGGAAAAAGAGAAAATACACACAAAAAAAAGACGGCAGCGGACAGACAGGAAGATACGAGTTGCAGGAGGCGGTAAACAAGTTTGAAGTCGGAATAGTTTGTAGCACCAGGTGTGCACGTGTTGAGTCTTTGTCAGATAGGCTGTAAACAAGTTTGAAGTCGGAATAGTTTGTAGCACCAGCTGTGCACGTGTTGAGTCTTTGTCAGATAGGCTGTAAACAAGTTTGAAGTCAGAATAGTTTGTAGCACCAGCTGGGTACTTGTTGAGTCTTACCTCGTACTACTCCCCATAGAAAGGGAACATCTGTAATGTTTGGGTTTGCTCCTTTCCTATCTATAGTGTGCTCCTTTCCTATCTAAAGTGTGCTCCTTTCCTGTCTACGGTGTGCTCCTGTCCTGTCTACAGTGTGGTCCTGTCTGTTTACAGTGTGCTCCTTTCCTGTCTACAGTGTGCTCCTTTCCCATCTACAGTTGCTCCTTTCCTGTCTACAGTGTGCTCCTTCCTCTATCGTGTGCTCCTTCCTATCTGTAGTGTGCTCCTTTTCTATCTACAGTGTGTCCTTTCCTATCTACAGTGTGCTCCTTTCCTATCTACAGTGTGCTCCTTTCCTGTCTACAGTGTGTTCCTTTCTGTCTATAGTGTGCTCCTTTCCTATCTGTAGTGTGTCCTTTCCTTTCTATAGTGTGTCCTTTCCTGTCTACAGTGTGCTCCTTTCCTGTCTACAGTGTGCTCCTTCCTGTCTATAGTGTGCTCCTTAATTATCTATAGTGTGCTCCTTTCCTATCTATAGGTACTCCTTTCCTGTATATGTGTGCTGCTTTCCTGTCTTTGTGTGCTCCTTTCCTATCTATAGTGTGCTCCTTTCCTATCTATAGCGTGCTCCTTTCCTATCTATAGCTGTGTCTCCTTTCCTACTATAGTGTGCTCCTTTCCTATCTATAGTGTGCTCCTTTCCTATCTATAGTGTGCTCCTTTCCTATCTATAGGTGCTCCTTTCTATCTATAGAGTACTCCTTTCCTATCTATAGTGTGCTCCTTTCCTATCTATAGTGTGCTCCTTTCCTATCTATAGTGTGCTCCTTCCTATCTATAGAGTACTCCTTTCCTATCTATAGTGTGCTCCTTTCCTATATGTAGTGTGCTCCTTTGCTATCTATACTGTGCTCCTTTCCTATCTACAGTGTGCTCCTTTCCTGTCTATAGTGTGCTCATTTCCTATCTATAGCATACTTATTTCCTATCTATAGTGTGCTCCTTAATTATCTATAGCGTGCTCCTTTCCTATCTATAGTGTACTCCTCTCCTATCTATAGTGTGCCGCTTTCCTATCTATAGTGTGTTCCTTTCCTATCTATACTGTGCTCCTTTCCTATCTATACTGTGCTCCTTCCTATCTATACTGTGCTCCTTTCCTATCTATAGTGTGCTCCTTTCCTATCTATAGTGTGCTCCTTTCCTATCTATAGTGTGCTCCTTTCCTATCTATAGTGTGCTCCTTTCCTATCTATAGTGTGCTCCTTTCCTGTCTATAGTTTGTTCCTTTCCTATTCATAGTTAGTAACTAAAGAAAAGATTTGACTGGTTTTGTGTGTGTGTGTGTGTGTGTGTGTGTGTGTGTGTGTGTGTGTGTGTGTGTGTGTGTGTGTGTGTGTGTGCGTGTGTGTGTCGTGCGTGCGTGCGTGCGTGCGTGCGTGCGGGGGAAGGGGATTATGGTGGCGATGGGACTGTGACTGTTTGTGGCCACATTTATAGAAACTACACGTCTGGCGGAATCTCCTCCTCCTCCTCCTCCTTCTCCTCCTCCTCCTCCTCCTCCTCCTCCTCCTCCTCCTCCTCCTCCTTCTTCTTCTTCTTCTTTTTCACACACGACATGTGCGTACACTCAAACACAAACACAGCATGTTTACTCTATACGCACGTATCCACTCCATTCATTCAAAGGACAGACTAAGGAAGCAAGAATCCACTTTTTTGTACTCCCTTTACCTAAACACAACAAAGAATTTTGCTATAACAATCAACATTAATCAATAATACAATGTTCTTTTTTGCGATCCATTTTCTTGTCATTTTACCACACCAACATTTCCAATCACTTTTCTTCTATTTTCCTCTCTGTACTGGTAACCATTGATGTGAAATTTCTTTTCTTTACTGAGATCCACTTGAGGACGCCAGTTGGACGCTGGTTGGATTCGGCAGGGAATCAATCCTATAGGCAATCCCTACAGATCGACAGGGAAATCAATGCTATAGGCAAGCCCTACAGATCGGCAAACACAGCGTAGGGAATCAATGCTATAGGCAATCCCTACAGATCGGCAACACAGCGCAGGGAATCAATGCTATAGGCAGTCCCTACCGATCGGCAACACAGCGTAGGGAATCAATGCTATTGGCAATCCCTACAGATCGGCAACATAGCATAGGGAATCAATGCTATAGGCAATCCTTATAGATCGGCAGGGAATCAATGCTATAGGCAATCCCTACAGACTGGCAGGGAATCAATGCTATAGGCAATCCCTACAGATCGGCAACATAGCGTAGGGAATCAATGCTATGGGCAATCCCTTCAGATCGGCAGAGAATCAATGCAATAGGCAATCCCTACAAATTGGCAGGGAATCAATGCTACAGGCAATCCCTACAGATCGGCAACACAGCGCACGGAATCAATGCTATAGGCAGTCCCTACAGATCGGCAACACAGCGTTGGGAATCAATGCTATAGGAAATCCCTACAGATTGGCAGGGAATGAATGCTATTGGAAATCCCTACAGATCAGCAACACAGCGTAGGGAATGAATGCTATAGGCAAATTCCTACAGAATGGCAACACAGCGTAGGGAATCAATGCTATATGCGATCCCTACAGATTGGCAACATAGCGTAGGGAATCAATGCCATAGGCAATCCCTACAGATTGGCAACACAGCATAGGGAATCAATGCTATAGGCAATCCCTACAGATCGGCAAACAGCGCAAGGAATCAATGGTATAGGCAATCCTTACAGACCGACAACACAGCGCAGGGAATCAATGCTTCAGGCAATCTCTACAGATCGGCAACACAGCGTAGGGAATCAATGCTATAGGCAATCCCTACTGAATGGCAACACAGCGTAGGGTATCAATGCTATAGGCAATCCCTACAGATTGGCAACACAGCGTAGGGAATCAATGCTATAATCAATCCGTACAGATCGGCAACACAGCGTACGGAATCAATGCTATAGGCAATCCCTACAGGTTGGCAGGGAATCAATGCTATAGGCAATCCCTATAGATTGGCAGGGAATTATTGTTATGGGCAATCCCTACAGATCGGCAACACAGCGTGGGGAATCAATGCTATAGGCAATCCCTACAGATCGGCAGGGAATCAATGCTATAGGCAATCCCTACAGATTGGAAACACACCGTAGGGAATCAATTCTCTAGGCAATACCTACAGATTGGCAACACAGTGTAGGGAATCAGTGCTATAGGCGTTCCCTACAGAATGGCAACACAGTGTAGGGAATCAAGGCTATATGCGATCCCTACAGACTGGCAACACAGCGAAGGGAATCAATGCTATAGACAATCCTTACAGACCGGCAACACAGCGCAGGGAATCAATGGTATAGGCAAACCTAACAGACCGACAACACAGCGCAGGGAATCAGTGCTTCAGGCAATCCCTACAGATCGGCAACACAGTGTAGGGAATCAATGCTATAGGCAATCCCTACAGATTGGCAACACAGCGTAGGGAATCAATGCTATAGTCAATCCGTACAGATCGGCAACACAGCGTACGGAATCAATGTTATAGGCAATCCCTACAGGTTGGCAGGGAATCAATGCTATAGGCAATCCCTATAGATTGGCAGGGAATTATTGTTATGGGCAATCCCTACAGATCGGCAACACAGCGTGGGGAATCAATGCTATAGGCAATCCCTACAGATCGGCAGGGAATCAATGCTATAGGCAATCCCTACAGATTGGAAACACACGTAGGGAATCAATTCTCTAGGCAATACCTACAGATTGGCAACACAGTGTAGGGAATCAGTGCTATAGGCGTTCCCTACAGAATGGCAACACAGCGTAGGGAATCAAGGCTATATGCGATCCCTACAGACTGGCAACACAGCGAAGGGAATCAATGCTATAGACAATCCTTACAGACCGGCAACACAGCGCAGGGAATCAATGGTATAGGCAAACCTAACAGACCGACAACACAGCGCAGGGAATCAGTGCTTCAGGCAATCCCTACAGATCGGCAACACAGTGTAGGGAATCAATGCTATAGGCAATCCCTACAGATTGGCAACACAGCGTAGGGAATTAATGCTATAGGCAATCCCTACAGATTGGCGACACAGCGTACGGAATCAATGCTATAGGCAATCCCTACAGATCGGCAACACAGCGCAGGGAAACAATGCTATAGGCAATCCCTACAGATTGGCAGGGAATCAATGCTATAGGCAATCCCTACAGATTGGCAGGGAATCAATGCTATAGGCAATCCCTACAGATCGGCAACACAGCGCAGGGAATCAATGCTATAGGCAATCCCTACAGATCGGCAGGGAATCAATTCTCTAGGCAATGCCTAGAGATTGGCAACACAGCCTAGGGAATCAATTCTCTAGGCAATCCCTACAGATTGGCAACACAGTGTAGGGAATCAATGCTATAGGTAATCCCTACAGACGGCAACACAGCACAGGGAATCAATGCTATAGGCAATCCCTACAGATTGGCAACACAGCGTAGGGAATCAATGCTATAGGCAAATCCCTACAGATTGGCAACACAGCGTAGGGAATCAATGCTAGAGGCAATCCCTACAGATCGGCAGGAATCAATTCTCTAGGCAATCTCTGCAGATCGGCAGGGAATCAATGTTATAGGCAATCCCTACAGATCGGCAACACAGCGTAATGAATCAATGCTATAGGCAATACCTACAGACCGGCAACACAGCGCAGGGAATCAATGCTATAGGCAATTCCTACAGATCGGAAGGGAATCAAGTTGTTAAGGCAATCCCTACAGATCGGCAGGGAATCAATGCTATAGGCAATCCCTACAGATCGGCAACACAGGGCAGGGAATCAATGCTATAGGCAATCCCTACAGATCGGCAGGGAATCAATGCTATAGGCATTCCCTACAGATTGGCAATACAGCGTAGGGAATCAATGCTATAGGCAATCCCTACAGATTGGCAACACAGCGTTGGGTATCAATGCTATAGGCAATCCCTACAGATTGGCGACACAGCGTAGGGAATCAATGCTATAGGCAATCCCTACAGATCGGCAACACAGCGCAGGGATTCAATGCTAAAGGCAATCCCTACAGATTGGCAGGGAATCAATGCTATAGGCAATCCCTTCAGATTGGCAGGGAATCAATGCTGTAGGCAATCCCTACAGATCGGCAACACAGGGCAGGGAATCAATGCTATAGGCAATCCCTACAGATCGGCAGGGAATCAATGCTATAGGCAATCCCTACAGATTTGGCAACACAGCGTAGGGAATCAATTCTCTAGGCAGTCCCTACAGATCGGGAACACAGTGTAGGGAATCAATGCTATAGGTAATCCCTACAGACCGGCAACACAGCACAGGGAATCACTGCTATAGGCAATCCCTACAGATCGGCAGGGAATCAATGCTATAGGCAATCCCTACAGATCGGCAGGGAATCAATTCTCTAGGGAATCCCTGCAGATCGGCAGGGAATCAATGCTATAGGCAATCCCTACAGATTGGCAGGGAATCAATGCTATAGGCAATCCCTACAGATTGGTAGGGAATCAATGCTATAGGCAATCCCTACAGATCGGCAA
>CM065720.1:88058469-88060969 GCA_033310375.1 Conus canariensis | reverse complement strand
ACACAAGCGTGCGTCAGTGTGCGTCAGTGTGCGTGTGAGTGCATGCGTAAATGCGTGCAAGTATGTGAATGTGTGTGCGCGCGTGTGTTTATGCTTGAGTGTGTGTGTGTGTGTGTGTGTGTGTGTGTTGTGTGTGTGTGTGTGTGTGTGTGTGTGTGTGTGTGTGTCCCAATTCTGTGAGCTTTGTATAAAGTTGTAGTGCACCATTCTGAATTATAGGATCTGTGGACGTAAGTCAGTGTGGCAACGGATGAGCAAAACTTGGCTACTGCTTTTTTGTTATTATATGATGCTAGATGGACAGTGTGTTCTGTCACTCCTCTACCTCTCCTAGTACAAGCCGACAATAAAGGCAAAATTCCAGATTTATCAAGGAAATGGTCGGTTCAATCTAATACAAGCCGACAATAAAGGCGAAACTCCAGATTTCTCAAGAAATGTTCGGTTCAGTCTAATACAAGCCGACAATAAGGGCAAAACTCCAAATAAGAATATAGGTTTCTGGATTCTAGATGCTAGATGGACAGTGTGTTCTGTCACTCCTCTACCTCTCCAAGTAGAAGCCGACAATAAAGGCAAAACTCCAGATTTATCAAGGAAATGGTCGGTTCAATCTAATACAAGCCGACAATAAAAGCACAACTCCAGTTTTCTCAAGGAAATGTTCGGTTCAGTCTAATACAAGCCGACAATACAGGCAAAACACCAGTTTTCTCGAGGAAATGTTCCGTTCATCCTTTCACAATACTTTCGGAAACTTTTCCATGTGAGATGTCTGAGCAATAGATCGAAACTAGGATGAGTTTCAGGTTTGTCTTCATGAAGGATGTGGACAACAGTGGCTTCTTTCCAGACCGTGGGGAGCTATTCCAACTAGGATGAGTTTCAGGTTTGTCTTCATGAAGGATGTGGACAACAGTGACTTCTTTCCAGACTACTCCAACACCAGTAATATTCATTAGAGACACTCAGCAGAGTTTTTTCATTGGTAGGTTTACACGACCGCGCGCGACCGCGCGCGTATACACACACACACACACACACACACCCACGCGCGCGCGCGCGCGCGCGCGCGCGCGCACGCACACACAGACACAGACACACAGACACACACTCTCTCTCTCAAACACACAAACACACACACACACACACACACACACACACACACACACACACACACACACACACACACACACACGCACGCACACACGCACAGACACACACACACTCTCTCTCTCTCTCTCTCAAACACACACACACACACATACACACACACACACAAACACACACACACATACACACACACACACACACACACACACACACACCACACACACACACACACACACACACACACACCGAGACTGACATGACTGTAACAATATAGATAGATAAACAAAGAGAGAGAGAGAGAGAGAGAGAGAGAGAGAGAGAGAGGAGAGAGAGAGAGAGGGAGGGAGGGGGAGAAAAAGGAGAGAGTGATTCATTGATTGATGATATTTGTTCCCAAGGGTAACAGATAAGCAGGAACAAAATTTTCCGTCCCCCATGTCTTCAGCGACTAGGGATAACACACTAACACAATTACACAATATTCAACTTATTAGAACAAAACAGTGATGATTCATGTTATGATAAAAGAAAACATGTGCACACAACACACACACACACACACACACACACACACACACACACACACACACACACACACACACACACACACAGAGTCTCCCTGTCTCTCTCCCCGACCCCTCATCCCCCCCCCATCCCCATACACAGAAACTCACACATACAGAGAGAGAGAGAGAGAGAGAGAGAGAGAGAGAGAGAGAGAGAGAGAGAGAGACAGACAGACAGACAGACAGACAGACAGGCAGACAGACAGAGAGAGATAGAGACAAAGACAGAGACAATAAGAAAGAAAGACAGACATACAGACAGACAGACCGACACACAGACAGGAAGGCAGACAGTCAGACAGACAGACAGAAACTCTCGCCCGCAGATCGAAGCACCTCTACACAGAGGCATACGCGTTCTCCCCTGCGCCTGGAATTATATGAATCCCCTACACGTGTTTTGCTTACTATGGCTGTTGGAGACAGCCAGAATGGAATAGAGGCACTATATTGCAGAGTTCTTGCACATGTTCACAGACATCAGTCAGCCGCCAGGTCTGCACTGCTGGCGTGACAACGATGTTTCTTCTGCAGAGTTCTTGGCGTGACAACGATGTTTATACTTCAGAGTTCTAGCACATGTTCACAGACATCAGTCAGCAGCCAGGATTGCAATGCTTGCGTGCCAACGATGTTTAAATATTCTCCTCCTGGATCTCAGGCCGTTGGGGATTGACATTTCTCCATACAGTGTAATACTTTGTGTCTGGTTGACGTCAGACCGTTGGGGGTTGGCATTTCTCCATACAGTGTTATACTTTGTGTCTGGTTGATGTCAGGCCGTTGGGGGGTTGGCATTTCTCCATACAGTGTTATACTTT
>CM065720.1:88020969-88050969 GCA_033310375.1 Conus canariensis | reverse complement strand
AATCACAGTGTGTCTGTTGACTGCCCAGGTAATAATCACAGTGTGTCTGATGAGTGCCCAGGTAATGATCACAGTGTCTGATGACTGCCCAGGTAATAATCACAATGTGTCTTATGACTGCCCAGGTAATGATCACAGTGTGTCTGACGACTGCACAGGTAATGATCACAGTGTGTTTGTTGACTGCCCAGTTAATGATCACAGTGTGTCTGATGACTGCTCAGGTAATGATCACAGTGTGTCTGATGACTGCCTAGGTAATGATCAGAGTGTGTCTGATGAGTGCCCATGAAATGACCACAGTGCCTGATGACTGCTCGGGTAATGATCACAGTGTGTCTGATGACTACCCAGGTAACGATCACAGTGTCTGATGACTGCCCAGGTAATGATCATTTTGTGTCTGATGACTGCCAAGGTAATGATCACAGTGCTGATGACTGCCCAGGTAATGATCACAGTGTGTCTGACGACTGCCCAGGTAATGGTCAAAGTGTGTCTGAAGACTGCCCAGGTAATGATCACAGTGTCTGATGACTGCCCACGTAATGATCACAGTGTGTCTGATGACTGGCCAGGTAATGACCACATTGTTTGATGACTGCCCAGGTAATGACCACAGTGTGTCTGATGACTGCCCAGGTAATGATCGCAGTGTGTATGATGACTGCCCGGTAATGATCACAGTGTCTGATGACTACCCAGGTAATGATCAGAGTATCTTATGACTGCCCAGTTAATGATCACAGTGTCTGATGACTGCCCACGTAATGATCACAGTATCTGATGAATGCCCTGGTAATGATGACAGTGTCCGATGACTGCCCAGGTAATGATCACAGTTTGTCTGATGACTGCCCAGGTAATGCTCACAGTTTGTCTGATGACTGCCCAGGTAATGATCACAGTGTCTGATGACTGCCCAGGTAATGATCACACTGTGTCTGATGACTGTCCAGGTAATGATCACAGTGTCTGAGGACTGCCCACGTAATGACCACAGTGTGTCTGATGACTGCCCAGGTAATGATCACAGTGTGTTTGATGACTGCCCAGGTAATGATCACATTGTGTCTGATGACTGCCCAGGTAATGATCACATTGTGTCTGATGACTGCCCAGGTATTGATCACAGTGTCTGATGACTGCCCACGTAATGATCGCAGTGTCTGATGACTGCACAGGTAATGATCACAGTGTGTTTGATGACTTCCCAGGTAATGATGACAGTGTGTCTCATGACTGCCCAGGTAATGATCACAGTGTGTATGATGACTGCCCAGCTAATGATCACAGTGTCTGATGACTGCCCGGGTAATGATCACAGTGTGTCTGATGACTGCCCAGGTAATGATCACAGTGTCTGATGTTTGCCCAGGTAATGATCACAGTGTGTCTGATGACTGCCCAGGTAATGATCACAGTGTGTCTGATGACTGCCCAGGTAATGATCACAGTGTGTCTGATGGCTGCCCAGGTAATGATCACAGTGTGTCTGATGACTACTCAGGTAATGATCACAGTGTCTGATGACTGCCCAGGTAATGATCACAGTGTCTGATGACTGCCCAGGTAATGATCACAGTGTCTGATGACTGCCCAGGTAATGATCACAGTGTCTGATGACTACACAGGTAATGATAACAGTGTCTGATGACTGGCCAGGTAATGATCACAGTGTCTGATGACTGCCCAGGTAATGTACACAGTGTCTGATGACTGCCCAGGTAATGATCACAGTGTCTGATGACTACACAGGTAATGATAACAGTGTCTGATGACTGGCCAGGTAATGATCACAGTGTCTGATGACTGCCCAGGTAATGTACACAGTGTCTGATGACTGCCCAGGTAATGATCACAGTGTGTACGATGACTGGCCAGGTAATGATCACAGTGTCTGTTGACTTCCCAGGTAATGATCACAGTGTCTGATGACTACCCAGGTAATTATCACAGTCAGGTAATGGTCACAGTGTTTCTGATAACTGCCCAGGTAAACGATCACAGTGTATGGTGACTTCTCAGGTAATGATCACAATGTCTGGTGACTTCCCAGGTAATGATCACCGTGTCTGATGACTGCCCAGTTAATGGTCACAGTTTGTCTGATGATTGCCCAGGTAATGACCAGAGTGTCTGACGATTGCCCAGGTAATGATCACAGTGTGTCTGATGACTGCCCAGGTAATAATAACAGTGTGTCTGATGACTGCCCAGGTAATGATCACAGTGTCTGATGACTGCCCATGAAATGACCACAGTGCCTGATGACTGCTCGGGTAATGATCACAGTGTGTCTGATGACTACCCAGGTAACGATCACAGTGTCTGATGACTGCCCAGGTAATGATCATTTTGTGTCTGATGACTGCCAAGGTAATGATCACAGTGCTGATGACTGCCCAGGTAATGATCACAGTGTCTGTGATGACTGCCCAGGTAATGATCACAGTGTTTGATGACTGCCCAGGTAATGATCACAGTGTGTCTTATGACTGCCAAGGTAATGGTCACAGTGCCTGATGATTGCCTAGGTAATGATCACAGTGTGTCTGATGACTGCCCAGGTAATGGTCATTGTCTGTCTGATGACTGCCCAAATAATGATCACAGTGTCTGATGACTGCCCAGGTAATGATCACAGTGTCCGGTGACTGCCCAGGTAATGATCACAGTGTCTGGTGACTGCCCAAGTAATGGTCACAGTGTCTGATGACTGCCCAGGTAATGATCACATTGTGTCTGATTACTTCCCAGGTAATGATCACAGTGTGTGTGATGACTGCCCAGGTAATGATCACAGTGTCTGATAACTGCCCAGGTAATGATCACAGTGTCTGGTGACTGCCCAGGTAATAATCACAGTGTCTGATGACTGCCCAGGTAATGATTACAGTGTCTGATGACTGCCCAGGTAATGATCACAGTGTCTGATGACTGCCCAGGTAATGATCGCAGTGTCTGGTGACTGCCCTGGTAATGATCACAGTGTCTGATGACTGCCCAGGTAATAATCACAGTGTCTGATGACTGCCCAGGTAATGATCACAATGTCTGATGTCTGCCCAGGTAATGATCACATTGTGTCTGATGACTGCCCAGGTAATGGTCACAGTGTCTTCTGCTACAGTTAGTGAACACAGTGTGTTTTGCTGCCTGATTAAAGTCGGGTAGAAGGAGGTAGCAGACATCTCTCATGTCGGATATTTTCAAACACAGTCAAGATTAATCATTTTCTTTTAAGAACAGGAACAAGAACTCAAACAAGTACAGCACAACAACAACATCAACAACACACACAGACACAAGACACAGACACAGACCACACACCACACACACACACACACACACACACACACACACACACACACACACACACACTCTCTCTCTCTCTCTCTCTCTCTCTCTCTCTCTCTTTCACAGAGAGAGAGAGAGAGAGAGAGAGAGAGAGAGAGAGAGAGAGAGAATGATATCTGAAAAAAATGCATTTCATAAAGTACAATAAGAACACATAACACCAGACAGCACACTACATTCCTGATCTTCTTACGCATGCACACAATAGCGCTCGCCAATACAGATACAAACACAGACAGACAGACAGGCCGACAAGCAGACACACACACACACACACACACACACACACACACACACACACACACACACACACACACACACACACACCGCGCGCGCGCGCGCGCGCGCAGATTACCTCCAAAATCCCTGCGTTCATTAAAACATCAACAGCAACAACGACGGCAGTGGGGTGGACCAGTGCATTGCAATACGCCACACATTGGCTGAAAACTGCTCTGTTGACAAACCGTCAACAGCAACAACGACGGCAGTGGGGTGGACCAGTGCATTGCATTACGCCACACATTGGCTGAAAACTGCTCTGTTGACAAACCGTCAACAGCAACAACGACGGCAGTGGGGTGGACCAGTGCATTGCATTACGCCACACATTGGCTGAAAACTGCTCTGTTGACAAACCGTCAACAGCAACAACGACGGCAGTGGGGTGGACCAGTGCATTGCATTACCCCACACATTGGCTGAAAACTGCTCCGTTGACAAAGCACGCTCTGCGTTGTTGACAATTGAAGCTGTCGCTGAACACTCTCTCTCTCTCTCTCTCTCTCTTCTCTCTCTTCTCTTCTCTCTCTCTCTCTCTCTCTCTACAACGTCTTTCAAGCCACACATGTAATCTTGAAGCAAAAGAATTGTAATCATTATATGTTTCATAGAGAAAAGCAGCGTAACATCGAACATATCCTATGGCCGTGGATATGCACTGGTAATACAGTTTTGGAGACAGTTTCATGATTTTCTCCAAAGAAAATATTAGCCGAAAGATAGTACCCGGGTAAGGTGTGACACACTAAGATAGCTAAATGAATACTGCCGAAAGCTAATGTCATCTCTTGATCCTCATTGGTAAGAAGAGCGTTTCCAGCCGAAAAGAAAATGCCATTACGGGTGCCCTGTACACGTTTTTGAGGTCGAAGTATAGAGATGAAGAAGTCATGCAAGGAAATCTGTGGGAGAAATAGTCTGTTAACCAGATGGCTTAAGTGCCCATTACATTACACAACAGCTCCATAGCTGCATTGGTTTCTTTGCTTGTTTCACTCCATGTCATTTTTCACTTCAGTGTGTGTGAATTTACAAGATTTACTCATTTGGCGAATTGGGGTTCCCGATCCATACAGTAACTTACAGGGCTCCTGGAAGCGCAGATCTCTGCAAGGGTTGGACCAATTCAGTTTCGCCTTTTTGAGTTAGTTTATAACAGAAAACAAATTCGTGTATTACTACTGGAAGTAATTCTCAATATGAACTGAAGGAATTCCGCCCCAGATAGATAGATAGATAGATAGATAGATAGATAGATAGATAGATAGATTAGATAGATAGATAGATAGATAGAACGTTTTAGTTTCAGTTTCACCTAGGAGGTGTCACTGCGTGCGGACTAGTCCATATACGCTATACCACATCCGCTAAATTTTGAGACCACATTGCGCATGTTTTTAAGCTGATCGACAACAATTAAGAACTAAGATGAGACAATTTAAGAAGAGGGTCTCATGGCTACGTCTTTCCAGATGTCTGTCCTACGCCCTGTCCCCAACGCGCTGGTTAAACCTTGGGTACGCACGTGACATAGGCTGTGCCATTGCTGTCATTGCATACTGGTGTTGTGAGTGTAACGTGTGCGTGTATACGTGTGTGCATGGGTGCGTGAGCACGAGCCCTGATAATAAATGAATGAGAGGATGCAAAACACGAAATTTCAACGTTCGTGCCACTGGGACGCTTACAATTTATCATTCAATGAAGGTATGTTACTTCATAGCCTGTCATCTGTAACAGTAACTTCACAGTGTTCATATTCAGTCAAAAGCCGGTGAAACTCTGATCATAAAATAAGATGAGCAGATCTTGGATCCGCTGAATAGGTCATACAGAAGGACAGAATTATTTCCCATACAGTTTTTTTTTTTTAAATATTGCTGAAGGATCCAGTACCCGCAGTTCAACCGGGATCCGTCTTGAGGTTGAGCGGTTTGTCATTGGGCCATGTTCCAACTTCTGGCGGAGTTGTAGTGGTTTTCGCTATGTTCTGCGAACAATAAACAGTGAGGTGTAGTGGTTTTCGCTATGTTCTGCGAACAATAAACAATGAGGTGTAGTGGTTTTCGCTATGTTCTGCGAACAATAAACAATGAGGTTTAGTGGTTTTCGCTATATTCTGCGAAAAATAAATAATGATACAAACGGACAGACAGACGGATTTTTAGTGGTTTTCATTATATTCTGCGAACAATAAACAATGACACAAACAGACAGACAGACGGATTTTTAGTGGTTTTCATTATATTCTGCGAACAATAAACAATGAAACAAACAGACAAACAGACGAAGTAGTAGTGGTTTTCGTTATGTTCTGCGAACAATCAACAATGACATAAACAGACAGACACACGGATTATTAGTGGTTTTCGTTATATTCTGCGAACAATAAACAATGAAACAAAGAGACAGACAGACGAAGTAGTAGTGGTTTTCGTTATATTCTGCGAACAATAAACAATGAAACAAAGAGACAGACAGACGAAGTAGTAGTGGTTTTTGTTATATTCTGCGAACAATAAACAATGAAACAAAGAGACAGACAGACGAAGTAGTAGTGGTTTTTGTTATATTCTGCGAACAATAAACAATGAAACAAAGAGACAGACAGACGAAGTAGTAGTGGTTTTTGTTATATTCTGCGAACAATAGACAATAAAACAAACAGACAGACATACGCATCTGAAAACAGAATGTCCATGGCAGAGGAAGTATATATATGGCAGGAGTGTATGATTCTCCTTCTTTCTGCTCTGTTTACATTCCGCTGCATCTTTAACACAAACAAGAGAGGTGGTGCCAGTTAGGGCGCGATATCATGGAAGGAAACCGTTTCTTTTTGTTATTATTTTTTCATCAAACGTAAATAGTAACGTGACCTGACAGAATAAAAAGATAAACGAGCCATCACCACAACAAATGTTGCTTGCAGTTCTTTTACTATGGGAACAAAAGTTATTAACATTTCTTTTCATTCACTGTTTTCATCTCCCTATCCTACTTCATATTATCTTTACACACATATAATTAATACATACACGATAAAACACGTCCTAGAAATGTCCTCAGAATGTCAGTATTAAAGGAGAGAGAGAGAGAGAGAGAGAGAGAGAGAGAGAGAGAGAGAGAGAGAGAGAGAGAGAGAGATAGTCGATTGATCTCTCTCTCTCTCTCACACACACGCGCACACACATACACACCATACAGACACACACACACACACACACACACACACACACACACACACACACACACACACACACACACACACACACACACACACACACACACACACACACACACACTGAGGAAATAGGAGCTTCTGCTGACATTTTTTTTATGTGTCAACAATAGTCTGAGAACGTTACTTTTGTAACGGAAGCTCGAAGAACTAAAACTTAACTGACATAAAATGATGTCTCTATGTATTTTTGAATGGCGAGGAATAATATTTTATTATCATTTTGTTGCCATGACGTTGTTGCGTCGCGTTTATTGCCAAAACTGATCAACCGTCTTATTTGTTGCTTTTGTTTCTGTCGTTTGTCTTCTTCTTATTGCTCGCAGTGTCTTCTTCTTCTCTTCTTCTTCTTCTTCTTTCTTCTTCTTCTTCTTCTTCTTCTTCTTCTTCTTCTCTTCTTCTCTCCTCCTCCTCCTCCTCCTCCTCCTCCTCCTCCGTGGGACTCATCAGGGACCAAACTAGAGGGCTGCTCAACTAGTTCTTCCAGTTCCAATTATGTCCTTTGTGTTTGAAGGCTTGAGTCTGCCAATGTTTCCTTGTCCATGTTGCAGAGTTGTCTGACGTTATATGCTCTGTGTCTCTCTTCGTCTCTTTTCCTACATAGTACCCTAGAGGACTGTTTAGAACAATCACAATAGTGTTGTATGGCCACACCAAACAGCCTTCTTTCAGCCACTGATTTCAGTATATTTTCACATGGTCCGATATGCTGCTTGACATGTCGACACACTGCGCATTGGTGATATGGTCTCTGATATTTCGTAACACCTCATTTTAATGGCTTTGGATTCTTCATTCCAGTTCCGGCTTGAGAGTCCATGTCCGCGTTTTAGCCTAGGCAGTGCAGATATTGTCTTTCCATCCATGTTTAGCCTAGGCAGTGCTGATATTGTCTTTCCATCCCATGTTTAGCCTAGGCAGTGCTGATATTGTCTTTCCATCCATGTTTTATCCTAGGCAGTGCTGATATTGTCTTTCCATCCATGTTTTAGCCTAGGCAGTGCTGATATTGTCTTTCCATCCATGTTTTAGCCTAGGCAGTGCTGATATTGTCTTTCCATCCATGTTTTAGCCTAGGCAGTGCTGATATTGTCTTTCCATCCATGTTTTAGCCTAGGCAGTGCCGATATTGTCTTTCCATCCCTGTTTTAGCCTAGGCAGTGCTGATATTGTCTTTCCAGCCATGTTTAGCCTAGGCAGTGCTGATATTGTCTTTCCATCCATGTTTTAGCCTAGGCAGTGCTGATATTTTCTTCGCTGTCCTCGAGAGTATCTCTGCTTTGGATCACTCATTATTAATTATAGATCCAAAGTAATTTAGCTCTTATTCAATTGTTTTGCTCCTCCTTCTTTGGCCAAGGTTTAATTCTAAACCAAGTCAATCTCTTACGGGACATATTCTTAGGAAGCCAGCAGCCAGGCTTACCAGGCAGAGCTGGAACTTGCGTGAAGAAGGAAGCTTGCATGATCCAGAATTTGGTGTAACAGAGAGATATAGGAGAAAAGCAGAAAGAAAAAGGAGGCCAGCTGGACAGAGAAAGACAGCTTAGAGTCAAGAACACAGAAAGACAGCTCAGAGTCAAGAACACAGAAAGACAGCTCAGAGTCAAGAACACAGAAAGACAGCCCAGAGTCAAGAACACATAAACACAGCTCAGAATCAAGAACACAGAAAGACAGCTTAGAGTCAAGAACACAGAAAGACAGCTCAGAGTCAAGAACACAGAAAGACAGCTCAGAGTCAAGAACACAGAAAGACAGCTTAGAGTCAAGAGCACAGAAAGACAGCTCAGAGTCAAAAACACAGAAAGACAGCTCAGAGTCAAAAACACAGAAAGACAGCTCAGAGTCAAGAACACAGAAGTGTTGTGGATGAGTTATGCTCCCTTGAGGGCTGAAAGGCCTAAGGAAGTCAGTCAGGAAACGGAACGATCGCCATAGGTTTTAGTTCGAAATCGAGGGATATTGAGCAGAATGTTGTCGGTAGAAAAACGCAACTGCCAAGAAGGAACATAGAGATGAAGGAGATCGGAAAGGTAGGAAGCAGCTAAGCCATTCAAAGATTTAAAGCAGAGTAGGGACAGTTTGTAGTGTAGTAGTTTGTAGTTAGAAGATTTTGGCGATGAAACAGAAGATTTAAAGCACAGTAAAGACAGTTTCTAGAGTAGCAGTTGGTAGATGGAAGAAGAAAAAGATCTTGACGATGAAGCACAAGATTTAAAGGAGAGTAAAGACAGCAGCTCTAGTAGTGTAGTAATTTGTAGTTAGAAGAAGAAGAAGAAGAAGAAGAAGAAGAAGAAGAAGAAGAAGAAGAAGAAGAAGAAGAATGAATGAATGAATGAATCTTTAATGGGTTGAGAATTAGGCTCATTGAAGGCCTTTTTACAATTCTGCCCAACAACAACTACAATTTAAAAAAGTAAGGTAACATCAATATAACGATTTCATGCTTAAAATCTCTCTCTCTCTCTCTCTCTCTCTCTCTCTCTCTCTCTCTCTCTCTGTCCTCACCGCCCCCCCCCTCTCTCTCTCTCTCACGCACACACACACACACACACACACACACACACACACACACACACACACACACACACACACACACACACACACATCTCAATCAACTGCATCGTTTATCAGCAGTACACTTTTTTTTGTCTCCGGTAAGTATGTATAGTCAGGCTAATGTCTACGCATAGGTCAGTCATGAGTATCAAAAAGAAGTAACTTTACTTCATTTTTGAAAGCTGATAATTGGGAAATATTCCTGTGTTTTGCTGGAAGTGTGTTCCATTCTTTACAGCCACAGAAGGAGAAACTTGTTTTGAATAAATCTAAATTAGCTTTAGGAATAATGAATCTGAGCGAATCATGATGGTGATGTAAATGTACTATTGATTTTAAATAATCTGGGCATGCGTCATGAACAATTTTGTGCATAAGAATCAGAGTGTTGAATGTTATACATGAGTGAAGAGGCAGTATTCTATTGTACCTAAATACATCACGCATAGAAGGATCGGATTGTTTCTGACAGCTGATCATCTTAATGGCTCGTTTTTGTAATGAACAAAGTGGTTTTAAAGTAGATGGCACACATTTACCCCAGATAATAGAGCAGCAGTCTAATCGAGCCTGAACAAAAGCAAAATAATACATTTTTCGTGAATGTTCGTTGATAAAGTGTTTTATCTGTGACAGCTGGAACACACAACACGAGATTTGTTTGATTAGGTTATGGATCTGATCGTGCCAGGAAAGATTTTCATCGATGACGATGCCTAATAATTTGTGCTTTGTAACTTGTTTTATTGTTTTATCTTTGTACATTATTTTTAATTTTGCTTCTTTTATGACTTGTCTTTTTTGACGTGCACATATTAACATAGACTCGGTTTTATGAGGATGAACAAGCATGTCATTTGAATCACACCAGCCTTCCACTGATTTCATGCTTGCATTTAAATGATAATTAATTTCATCGATGCTATGACTAGAGTATTGTAAAGATGTATCATCAGCGAACAAATCACACACTGCATTTTGAATTGATAAAGGGAGATCATTTATGTAGAGGGAGAACAACAGGGGACCTAAGATTGACCCCTGTGGCACGCCTCTTGGCAACAGTCTTTTAGAAGAAATAACACCTCGTGAAAAAACAGATTGCGTACGGTTCGACAAATAAGATCTAAAAATGATTCCGTATTGTTGTCGACGCCGTAAACATCAAGCTTTTTTAGCAGTATATTGTGATTAATTAAATCAAAAGCCTTTGTTAAATCAATAAAAACTACACCAACTGCTTTCCTGTTGTTGATATCTTTTAGCCACAAATTTGTGATCCGACACAAAGCCGTTTTACATGAATGTAGTTTCCTAAATCCTGACTGATTGATATACAACAGTTTATGTTTCTCAATAAAAGATGATAGATGGTGATGGATATGACGTTCTAATGGCTTTGAGACGGACGATAGCAGCGAAATTGGTCTGTAGTTATTTGGATCATCTAAATTCCCTTTTTTGTGCAGAGGGATAATTTTTGCATGTTTAAATGCTTCTGGAAAGTAATGTTTAGATAAGCATAGATTAAAGAGGTATGTAAGAGAATCTACAATATATGGTACAGATAGTTTTAATATCTTGGGACTGATTCCATCAAAGCTGTATGAACTTTTATTTTTCAAAGTTGATAGATATAAAAACACTTCATTAACAGATATTAGGGGGATAGAAAACTTTGCGTGCATATTTCTTGCATCACAAAATTTCTGTAAATTCGCAGTGTCAAAAATGCTAGTTTTATCTTTCCCTATGTTTAGCTTGTTACCAATATTGGCAAAATGATCATTTAGTGTTTCTACTGGAATGGAACATTCCTGTCTTGATGAACGCGGTCCGGTAAGTTTATTAATAGCTTTCCAAACAGAGGCTCCGTTGTTTTTATTTTGGACCAACTTTCTGAAAGAATCACATTTAGACTTTCTAATCATGTACTTCACAATGTTGCGTTTTCTCTTATACTCTTTGTCAGAGCCTACACTTTTTAAATTGTCCCTCTCGTCCATGGCATTCAGAATATCCTGAGTGAGCCAGACAGGCAGGATATCTGATTTGACTCGCCTCTGGATCAATGGGATGTGTTTGTCGACAATATTCAGAAAGGTTCTCGTCCAAAAGGCAAGGGCATCATCTGGATCGGTGTAGCTATAGGAAAAGGCAAGGAAATGAGATCAGATTGAAAAGCGTGTAAGTTGAAGTTTTTGAATGAACGAAATGTGATTACCAAATGACTTGCTTTTGGAATTTTAAAACCTTTTTTGTTCCAAGTTACGCAAACAGCATTGTGGTCACTTGCACCAGTAGGCGGTACACATATTTCTGTAAGTACAGCAATGTTCGACGAATATATGTGGTCTATAAGGGTATTAGATTTTGAAGTAACTCTAGTCGGTAAAGAAATGCACTGATGAAGATTATATGAATTAGCAATGTTGGACCATTGAGAACAAGACTGAAACAGATCTATATTGAAATCTCCCAATAATAGTATTTCTGTTTTCAAAAGCCATACTGTGTCCATCATCTCACAAAAATCGTTATACCAGCTGGACTTACTTTTAGGATGTCTGTATACAAATCCGACAAGAATTGACGCTAATGTCTTACTTTTTGACTGAATTTCAAGCCACGTTATTTCAATATTTTTGTGACAAAGATCGTTACGAATTTTGTATGGGACATCTTTTTGGACGTAGACAGCAATACCTGTTTCAAGAATATTTTCAGGATTTCTCCGGACTATTGAGTATCCAGGAATGGATATGGAATTGTCACCAACGCGGCTGTTTGTCCATGCCTCAGAAAATCCAAAGACATGGAAAGGTTTATGATTATTATGAATGATTTTTGATACGTCAGACATTTTGTTTATGAGATGACAAATATTTAGGTGACCTATGCGCAGACCGTCATTGACGGGCCAGTCTGATACATTCACATTGGTTGACATTAGTGAATGGAGGGAAGCAGCGCTACCTGGAGATATACAGAATTACCACGTGAAATAGAGAGGATACGGAAATAATCAGTTCAGGATAATTATAGTTCAACTAAGCGCATTGGTCATTTCATGGCTCACAATGGACACTCAAGTTGCAGGGAAGTCCTGATGATTGCTAATGAGTGGAATAGCATGCAATCCGAACCCCTACTAAATAAGAGAATTAATTTGGGGGTGGGGCATCAGAGGGGGAAAGCAGTCTGCTGAGAAACAGAGAGGCAGGCTGGAAAAGGGAGTTGGATGTCCGGGAAACAGGTCAACATTTATATTTTGGTGACCAAGACTTGAATCACAGAACTGATTTACTTGGTCTAAATTGTGACTGTCGTTTCTTCTGTTTGATGACCGCGAGTAGATGTTGTAGCGCCGCCCCACACGGTGAGGGGACGTCTGTTGAAACACACGGTGAGCGGCGGCTACAGGGTTGTCATGGTGAGCGGCAGCTGGACGGTAATCATGGCGAGGGGCGCCTGCACGGTAGTCATGGCGAGGGGCGCCTGCATGGTGGTCACTGTGAGCGGCGCCTGCACCGTAGTCACAGTGAGCGGCGCCTGCAGGATAGACACAGTGAGCGGCGCCTGCAGGGTAGTTACGGTGAGCGGTGCCTGCAGGGTAGTTACGGTGAGCGGCGCCTGCAGGGTAGTTATGGTGAGCGGCGCCTGCAGGGTAGTTACGGTGAGCGGCGCCTGCAGGGTAGTTACGGTGAACGGTGCCTGCAGGTAGTTACGGTGAACGGCGCCTAAGAAGAAGAAGAAAGAAGAAGAAGAAGAAGAAAATCTTGACGATGAAGCAGAAGATTTAAAGCAGAGCAAAGACAGTTTGTAGTGTAGTAGTTTGTAGTTAGAAGAACAAGAAGATCTTGAGGATGAACCAGCAGAAGAAAAAGATCTGAAGAAGACAAAGAAGAAAGAAGAAGAAGAAGAAGAAGAAGAAAGAAGAAGAAGAAGAAGAAGAAGGTTTGAAGAAGAAGAAGAAGAAGAAGAAGAGAAGAAGAAGAAGAAGAAGAAGATATTGACGATAAAGCAGAAGAAGCAAGATCAAACAAGAGTTAGAAGCAAAAGAAGCAGATGCACCATCATCAGTAAGAGTACAAAAGTAAAGAAAGAAGAAGAAGAAGAAGAAGAAGAAGAAGAAGAAGAAGAAGAAAAACAACAACAACAACAACAAGGAGGAGAAGAAGAAGAAGAAGAAGAAGAAGAAGAAGAGAGAAGAAGAAGAAAAAACAACAACAACAACAAGGAGAAGAAGAAGAAGAAGAAGAAGAAGAAGAAGAAGAAGAAGAAGAAGAAGAAGAAAAAGAAGAAGAAGACTGATTAATTGATTGATTGATTGATTGTGATTGACAAGAATCTTTAATACGTAAAGAATTAGGAACACTTAATGCCTTTTTACAATTCTACCCACTAATAATTAAACAAGGGAAGGTTAAATCAACAACAACAACAACAACAAACAAAAACCAAACGCTACAACATGAAACAACGACCAATCAATAATGATTCGACAACACAACTAACAACGTATTCTTAGAGAAAGAGAGAGAGAGAGAGAGAGAGGAGAGAGAGAGAGAGAGAGAGAGAGAGAGAGAGAGAGGTGTGTGTGTGTGTGTGTGTGTGTGTGTGTAGTGAGAGAGAGAGAGAGAGAGAGAGAGAGAGAGAGAGAAAGAGAGAGAGAGATAGAGAGAGAATTAAACGCACACAAACACACACACATACACACACACGCACGCACGCACGCACGCACGCACGCACGCACGCACGCACGCACACACACACACACACACACACACACACACACACACACACACACACACACAGGAGAAGAAGAAGAAGAAGAAGAAGAAGAAGAAGAAGAAGAAGAAGAAGAGAAGGAGGAGGAGGAGGAGGAGAGGAGGAAGAGGAGGAAGAGGAGAGAAAGTAAAATGAGAAGGAGAAGGAGGACGAGGAGCAACAACAGGAGGAGGAAGAAGAGAAAGAAGAAGAAAAACAAGTGGAGGAAGAAAACAAAAGAGACAAGGAAAGGGTACTCTAGAGAACATGGAGGGGGAGGCATGAATGATGATGGTGGTGATGGTGGTTGTGGGGGTGGTGGAGCAAGAGGAGGAAGAGGAGAAGGAAGAGGAGGAAGAGGCTATCAAACAGAAAACTTCACCAAGAAAAAGAATACCTCCCACCGTTGAATGTACTGGCATTCACTAACAACATTACAGGTATGAATAGGCCTGCATGGCATTCATTGACAACATTACAGGGATGCAGAGGCCTGCACGGCATTCACTGACATTACAGGGTTTGCAGAGGCCTGCACGGCATTCACTGATAATATTACAGGGGTGCAGAGGCCTGCACGGCATTCACTGACAACAACATTACAGGGATGCAGAGGCCTGCACGGCATTCACTGACAACAACATTACAGGGATACAGAGGCCTGCACGGCATTCACTGACAATATTACGGGGATGCAGAGGGCTGCGTGGCATTCACTGACATTACAGGGATGCAGAGGCTTGCACGACATACAGTGACAACATGACAGAGATGCAGAGGCCTGCACGGCATTCATGACAACAACATTACAGGGATGCAGAGGGCTGCGTAACATTCACTGACAACATTACATGGACGCAGTGGCCATAACGGCATTGACTGACAACAACATTACAGGGATGCAGAGGCCTGCGCGGCATTCACTGACAACAACATTACAGGGATGCAGATCCCTGTACGGCATGCACTGACAACAACATTACAGGGATGCAGACGTCTGCACGACATTCACTGACAACATTACAGGGATGCAGAGGCCTGCACGGCATTCACGAACAACATTACAGGGATGTAGAGGCCTGCACGGCATTCACTGAGATCAACATTACAGGGATGCAGAGGCCTGCACGGCATTCACTGAAAACATTACAGGGATGGAGAGGCCTGTACGGCATTCACGGACAAAATTACAGGGATGCAGAGGCCTGCACGGCATTCACTGACAACATTACAAGGATGCAGAGGTCTGCACGGCATTCACTGACAACATTACAGGGATGCAGAGGCCTGCACGGCATTCACTGACGACAACATTACAGGGATGCAGAAGCCTGCATGGCATTCACTGACATCATTACAGGTATGCAGAGGCCTGCACGGCATTCACTGGCAACAACATCACAGAGATGCAGAGGCCTGCACGACATCACTGAGAACATTACAGTGATGCAGAGGACTGCACGGCATACATAACAACAACATTACAGGGATGCAGAGGCCTGTACGGCATTCACGGACAACAACATCCCAAGGATACAGAAGCTTCCCCGGCATTCACTGACAACAACATTTCAGGGATGCAGAGGGCTGCACGGCATTTACTGACAACATTACAGGGATGCAGAGGCCTGCAAGGCATTCACTGAAAACATTACAGGGATACAGAGGTCTGCACGACATTCACTGACAAAATTACAGGGATGCAGAGTGCTGCATGGCATTCACTGACAACAACATTACAGTGATCCAGAGGCCTGCACGGCATTCACTAACAACAACATTACAAGGATGCAGAGGCCTGCACGGCATTCACTGACAACAACATTACAGGGATGCAGAGGACTGCATGGCACTCATGACAACAACATTACAGGGATACAGAGGCCTGCACGGCATTCACTGACAACATTACAGGGATGCAGAGGCCTGCATGACATTCATGACAGCAACATTACATGGGTGCAGAGGCCTGCACGGCATTCATGACAACAACATTACAGGGATGCAGAGGCCTGCACGGCATTCATGACAACAACATTACAGGGATGCAGAGGCCTGCACGGCATTCACTGACAACAACATTACAGGGTTGCAGAAGCCTGCACGGCATTCAATGACAACAACATTGCAGGGATGCAGATGTCTGCGCCACATTTACTGACAACATTATAGGGATGCAGAGGCCTGCACGGCTTTCAGCGACAACATTACAGGGACGCAGAGGCCTGCACGGCATTCGTTCACAACAACATTACAGGGATGCAGAGGCTTGCAGGACATTCAGTTACAACATTACAGGGACGCAGGGGCCTGCATGGCATTCGTTGACAACAACGTTACAGAGATGCAGAGGCCTGCACGGCATTCACTTACAACATTACAGGGACGCAGAGGCCTGCACGGCATTCGCTGACAACAACATTACAGGGAAGCAGAGGCTTGCACGGCATTCACTGACAACAACATTACAGGGATGCAGAGACCTGGACAGCATTCACTGACAACAACATTACAGGGATGCAGAGGCCTGCACGGCATTCACATACAACATTACAGGGATGCAGACGTCTTCATGGCATTCACTGACAACAACATTACAGGGATGTATAGGGCTGCACGGCGTTCACTGACAACAACATTACAGCGATCCAGAGTTCTGCATGTCATTCACTGATCACATTACATGGATGCAGAGGCCATCACGGCATTCACTGACAACAACATTATAGGGATGCAGAGGTCTGCATGGCATTCACTGACAATATTACAGGGATGCAGAGGCCTGCATGGCATTCACTGACAACATTACAGGGATGCAGAGGCCTGCACGGCATTCACTGACAACATTACAGGGATGCAGAGGCCTGCTTGGCATTGACTGACAACAGCATTACATGGATGCAGAGTCCTGCATGGCATTCATTGACAACAACATTACAGGGATGCAGAGGCCTGCATAACATTCACTGACAACAACATTACAGGGATGCAGAGGCCTGCACTGCATTTACTGACAACATTACAGGGATGCAAAGACCTGCACAGCATTCACTGAGACCAATACAGGGATGCAGAGGCTCGCACGGCATTCATTGACAACATTACAGGGATGCAGAGGCCTGCACGGCATTCACTGACAACACCAATACAGGGATGCAGAGGCCTGCACGGTATTCACTGACAACATTACAGGAGATGTAGAGGCCTGCACGGCATTCACTGACAACATTACAGGAATGCAGTCACCTGCACGGCATTCACTGACAACATTACAGGGATGCAGAGGCCTTCACCGTATTCACTGACGACATTACAGAGATGCAGAGGCCTGCACGGCATTCACTGACGACATTACAGGAATGCAGAGGCCTGCACGGCATTCACTGACAACATTACAGGGATGCAGAGGCCTGCTTGGCATTGACTGACAACAGCATTACATGGATGCAGAGTCCTGCATGGCATTCATTGACAACAACATTACAGGGATGCAGAGGCCTGCATAACATTCACTGACAACAACATTACAGGGATGCAGAGGCCTGCACTGCATTTACTGACAACATTACAGGGATGCAAAGACCTGCACAGCATTCACTGAGACCAATACAGGGATGCAGAGGCTCGCACGGCATTCATTGACAACATTACAGGGATGCAGAGGCCTGCACGGCATTCACTGACAACACCAATACAGGGATGCAGAGGCCTGCACGGTATTCACTGACAACATTACAGGGATGTAGAGGCCTGCACGGCATTCACTGACAACATTACAGGAATGCAGTCACCTGCACGGCATTCACTGACAACATTACAGGGATGCAGAGGCCTTCACCGTATTCACTGACGACATTACAGAGATGCAGAGGCCTGCACGGCATTCACTGACGAAGAACAGAAATGGTTTGCAATTTCTTGCTCCTTCTGTGGCCGCCTGTATGTTGGAGAAACCTACAGAACCCTCAACGACCGTTTCACAGAACACCTACGAGCAGTCCGTCTCGGTTACAATACACCAATTGCAAACCATTTCTGTTCTTCTGGCCACAACCTCTCCCACATGCAGATTGCTGCAGTCTGGTAAAATTCATCTTCCTCTATAAGACGTAAAGAACAAGAGTCCCTCCTTATTCACAAACTTGGCACTATCCACCCAAATGGAATCAATATCAAACACTGACTTTCCTCTATAACAGCCCTTTGTTCTTACTTATCTTGATTTTGTCTCTTAACATTATTATTACTATTTTTATTTACTTTATCCCCCCCCCCCAGTCCTTCTGCTCTTGGCCCATTTCTCTCTTCTTCCCTACCCTCCTTCTATACCCCCCCCCCTCATCCCTTCCAACTCTCTCCTTCCTTCCCCCTCAATCCTTGCTGAACACTTTTCATCTTCAAGCAGTATTCACTTTTCAGCTTTTTGGCAGTGCTCACTTCCTCACTTCCCCATTTCTCCCTGCCCACTGTCACCATTCCCACTTGTCCCTCTGAGCAAAGAAGGTTTTAAACCGAAGCGCCCTCATCCACCTCTTCCTCAAGGACCTGCTACCATACCCCAGGCAAGTTGTCTTATCGATCCAGGTCCTGCAGTCAACCAACTATTTGTGACAAGAATAGAAACTTATGCGAGTCAGAAACAAGCGTACACGCAGAAAACAGTAAAAGAGAGAGAGAGAGAGAGAGAGAGAGGAGAGAGAGAGAGAGAGAGAGAGAGAGAGGAGAGAGAGAAGACAAGACAAGACAAGACAAAGTTCTTATTTACGAGGATAATAGATAAGCACTGATGTGCTTTTTTACATCCAGTCCTCGCCCTGAGTAGGGTCAACAATATAAAATAAAAGGTAACAAAGGAAGCATGCAAAAAGTGACTGGAACTACAGTACAATACGGGATTAAAATTAAAAAGAGAGAGAGAGAGAGAGAGAGAGAGAGAGAGAGAGAGAGAGAGAGAGAGACGCAGGAGCGAAGGGAGTGCGGGGTAAGTCTGCAGAGAGAGAGAGAGAGAGAGAGAGAGAGAGAGAGAGAGAGAGAGAGAGAGAGAGAGAGAGAGGGTGGGGAGAAAGAGGCGAGAGTGGGTGCGATAAGAGAGCATGTTTAGAACAATCTGACAATCAAAAAATTCCAAAGAGATACAAGACAATCGATTTTGAAGCACCCGGGAGGGGGGGGGGGGGGATAGAAAATAAAGCACAAATGGAGATGGGAAATGCATAATGATAGCCCAGTCGCCACGGGTAGTAGGGGATGTCATATGGATAATAAATCAAGTTATTCCAGCAGAACCGTGAGAGAGAGAGAGAGAGAGAGAGAGAGAGAGAGAGAGAGAGAGAGAGAGAGAGAGAGAGAGAGAGAGAGAGAACGAACGAACGAACGAACGAATCTTTTTTAATGAGGGATAAAGAATAAGCACAATACAGGCTTTTTTACATCTTACTCTCGATGAAGCACAAAAAATAATGACAATATGTGACTTCAAAATCGACGAACCATCTAGATAGTGAAAAGAATATTAGCTTGCAATACAAAAGGCAATCCAAAAATATGACAGTCAACTTTTCACACACACACACACACACACACACACACACACACACACACACACACACACACACACAAAGATAAAGAGAAAACAACTTTGCAAATACATTCAACAACAAACAAAAAAATAGAGAAGAAGAAGAAGAAGAAGAAGAAGAAGAAGAAGAAGAAGAAGAAGAAGGAGAGAAATGAAGGACGTCAATGAAAGGTGGACAGGTGAACAGTATGTCATGACAAGATATAGAGAAGGGGTAACGAAGGAACACAAATGAACATTCAAATACATTTAAACATCATTTGTACTTGAATCCATACAATAATTTTGAAAACGTATAAAGAAGGTTGCATGATGTTATCATTAGTCACACTGTTTAGGAAGCGTAGCATCAGATATGAGAAGTATTGTTTTTTGAAAACGTTTAAACTAGAAATTACATTAAATGAAGACACTAGGTCATTCCACAAACAACCACCGGAGTAAATGAGGCTAGATTTAAAAAGATCAATCCTCGGTAGGGGTATCTGAATCTTTCTGACATTGCGAATCAGGTTCGTTTTAAATTTGTTTTTCAAAGTTGGTGGTGCATGATTGGACATTATCTTAAACATGAAAATTGCTTTGTTATAAGTGAGTTTCCATTTTAGAGGCAAAATGTCTAAACGTTTATAATCAGAGGGAGTTACAGTTGTAGATTTGAGAAGAACGAGTTTCACAGCCCGTCTATGAAGACTGAAGAGTGGTTTTAATACGTTATAACTGGCCGAATCCCACAATGTAGAAGAGTAATTCAAATGAGATTCAATGTACGAAGTAAAAAACAGCTTACGACAATGTTGGTCTAAGAAATATTTTAGTTTTGAAAGCTGGTGAATCTTTTGAGAGAGAAGTTTGTAAAGCATTGTGACATGAGAAGACCATGACAAATTATTGTCTACGATGACACCAAGGACTTTATGATGATCAACTTCTTCAACTATTTCATTATTTATACTAAGAGATAGGGAATCATAAGAAATATTTTGACGCTTTTGTCTGGTGGTTATTATCAAGTACTTCGTTTTCTGAGGATGGAGACACATATGATTGAGTTCAGACCATATGATTAATTTGTTTATACTTTCTTGTAAACTTGCAAATATATTTTCAATTTTTTATGACTACAGTGTATTGTGGTGTCATCAGCGAACATTTCACAGAGACTATCAATGAATAGAGGTAAATCGTTTATTTATATGGAAAATAAGATAGGTCCGAGTACTGACCCTTGAGGCACACCATGACTAATGGATAATGTAGGAGATACAGATACATTTACTGAGACCATTTGCTTTCTATCGGAAAGAAATGAAGATAGGAGTTCTAACGAATTCTCTGATAAGTTGTATATCTTTTAGCTTTTTAAGAAGAAGATTGCGGTCAATAACATCAAAGGCTTTCATAAACTCTACCATGAGAACACCTGTAATTTTGTCGTTATTTATATTAGTAAGCCATTGATCAACTAGGTTTGTCAGTGCTGTTTGGCACGAGTGATTAGCCCTAAAACCGGATTGGTCTTGATGAAATAAATTGAAAGAATTGAAGTGATCGAGAATATGTTTATTTAGATGGTTTTCCAATGGTTTAGACAGTACAGACAAAATAGAAATGGGCCTGTAGTTAGACGGATCGGTGTGATCACCTGTTTTATAGATCGGCGTTACTCTAGCAATTTTAAAAGCCTTGGGGAACTGATTTTTAGAAATGCAGAGATTGTATATATAAGTAAGTGTTTCAGCAATTACAGGGGCTGACAGTTTGAGAATCTTTCCGTCAATGCCATCAAGGCCAGTAGTACTACTTTGCTTTAAGTGAGTAAGAGCATTACATACTTCGTGTACACATAACAACGAATATCTAGACATGTTGTGATATTTTTGGATTGACAAAAATTCAGAAGAACATCTAAATCGTTTTGTGAGGATCTGTTTCTTTTTATGGTGAAATTGGCAATATTGCAGAAGTGTGTATTCAACATTTCAACTGATACATCTTTCGGTGTTGTAGCACGAGCGTTAGAATTTTTATTGCTAAGCTGATTGATAGCCTTCCAAACTGATCGGTTGTCTGTTTTAGAGTAAATAAGATCTTTAAAATATTTCTTTTTGGCTGAGCGTTTTAAATAGTTAACAAGATTTCTTTGTTTCATAAATTCTATACGATTACCTGATGCTAGAAGTGAGTCTCTTAAATCCATGGATTTTTCTATATCACTTGTTATCCAAGGCTTTTTATGGGTACTTTTGACACGAATTGTTTTTAATGGAGCGTGCTTATTGTAAACATTGAGAAAAGTGTGATACCAAACTTCTAAGGCTTCATCGGGATTTGTGAACTGATACACAGAGGAAAGTGAGGAATTCATCAGATCTGTAAGGAACAAGTCTTTATCAAAGCCTGAAAAGTTCCTGTACGTAATATACTTGTGATGATTTAGGGGGATTTTAACGCCTCGTTTAGACCAAGTAAAACAGACAGGGGAGTGATCGCTGCATCCAAAAACTGGTGAACATATTTCTATTATGGTACGTACAGAAGATGTGTAAACATGGTCAATGAGAGTTTGGGAAGTAGCAGTGATTCGTGTTGGCTTATCGATTAACTGAGTCAGATTAAAAGAAGTGTAGGTTTGAATCCAGGATTTGTTCGCTTTCAAAAGATCAATGTTAAAATCACCCAGTAGAATAATTTCGTTTGAGAGTAAGGACGCCTCCTCCATCATTAGAGTAAAGTTATCTATCCAGTCAGCATGTTCTGCTGGGTTTCTGTAAATAAAGCCTAAGAGAATCGGTTTGGAAGTTTTAAACTGTAATTCTATCCATAGTGATTCTATATGATATTTTTCGAGCGAAGCGGCTCGATTAAATTTAATAGATTCGTGAACATAAACAAGTAAACCTGTTTCTCTTGGTCTGGAAGGGTCATTTCGAACAAAGTTATAACCAGGTAAAATTAATTCTGTGTCAGAAATATGGTGTGTTAATCTTGTTTCCGCAAAACCAAATAAATGGAAACAATTACCATGATTATATAAAACACGAGACACGTCGCATATCTTATTAATCAAACTGTTAATGTTCAGAAATCCAACCTTAAGGCCATCTGCAGATGGCCAGACTTCTTTCGTTCGCAACATCTTGACGCAATAGCAAAGCAGGAATATAAATTGCAAGAAAAAAGTAATACCAAATACCAACAAGGGATATTGTAATACCAAACAATTTAGTAACAAGTCAACAATGAGTAAAAAAATCAACAGACACGTAATCAAAAATACAAAAGAAAATGGAACGTATATTATGTGCGCAGTTATTTAAATTAAAAGATCAATGAAGGCTAATAGCTGTCTACAGTTAAGTAAGCAACAGAAACACACACACACACACACACACACACACACACACACACACACACACACACACACACACACACACAGAGAAAAATCCCGAAAGCAGTCAAAAACAAACAAACAAAAACAAAAACAAAAAAACCAACTGACAACTGTCGTATCAGCAGGAGCAATCGTACGAATTATGATGACAAAGCCAAGAACAGTCATCTTGGTCCGGCAAGTCTGTGGGTGCTCCATTCAATTCATGCTCATTCTAACATCGATTACGGACCTAATCCCTCACCAACCCCCATCCCTTAACAAATATACACACTCGCGCGTGGCCACTTATTAAAGCACGCTTACCCATTATACTTAGGGACAAGAATATGCACACAATTCGTCACATCACAATCATCAGGGAAATAAAAAGAAAACATTCAACGACAAATATACAGTTCATGACACATTTTTAAATCATCATTACAGCAAAAGTTATGAGAAAACATGATGACATTGAAATAATGTACTTTACATATTAATTAGGATAAGAAGAGAAAGAGTGCTGTTGAGACAAAAGATGCGATGCCATTTTCAATAATTGTTCAGCATAAGGGTGAACAGGGTTTGGAGTGCTGAAATTGGTCATTCCAGGCGATCTGTTTGGTTGGGAGAGTGGATGATTACGTGCGGGGTTTTGATGACAGAAAGAATGTGAAACAATGTTGTGAAAATTATCTGCAGGGAGGGGGTTACTATGGACAACTTGCATTGGGAGAGGGTTGCGGACATCATGGGCTGGTCGGGGGTCATGGGTAGAAAGTGTTGGGAAGGGTTGATAGTGGATATGATTGGGTGGTAAGGGGTCACTTTGAAATCCCTTGGAAACTGATCGTTGAGGTAAAGGGGGGAAATGTTGAAGGGAAGAGCTGGCGGAAAATCTTCAGAGGCTAAGTGATAGTTGGTGCGTTCCTGACTGCTTGGGACATTTGAAAAATTAGAGTGATCGAATGACGATGAGTTGGAGAGTGACAATGGGGTATAATTTAATTGCCTTCGTTGTGAAGTTCTTGCAGAGGCTTTTGGATGACTGACCTGATCAGGAGGAAAATGTTCAGCATGATGTCCATTTCGCCACAGGCTTTTCAAGTTGTTTGAAAGCCTTCCAGTACCTCGAATGTTGAGTTGAATTGTATCAGTATACAAAGTTTTATCAGCTTCAAAAGCAGGGAAATTATCAATAAAAGTAACTTCATGCTGGTCACACGCTTCTTTTAGATTACGATTTGACGGTAAAATGGTGTTGTTGAAGGAATGTTTGCCTCTGGCTGGTAGGATGGAGCTAAGACTCACACGTGCAGAAGGAAACTTGTGTTTACATAAGATAATGATGTTAGACCATGCACTGACAGATACTGGACCTGATGGACATGAATTAATGCCAACATGTAATATAACATTTTTCACATTCGGACAAACAGACAGGGAAGACAGCCATGAATGAATATCTTCAATGGACACTCCAGGAACACAAATCTTGAATGGTCTTTCATAACTAGGAAATAAACGTTTGGGATTAATGAAACGTATTATAGAGTCACCAACGAGCAGTACAGTCGTTTCATTAGAAATGGACATACGACAAAGCGTGTCGATAGGAGACGACTTGGAGACAGCATCTGGCTGGTTCACATGAACGTATTCTTCTTTTTTTGACGATGGGGATTTGGGATTTACAGAATCTGTGTTATCTGTGTCTGACAAAAGAGTGAAGGGATTACTAGTCTGGACAGCGTATTGCATGGATTCTGTCTTGTTGTTGTTGGGTAGATGAGGAGGGAGACAAGTGGAAATGTTTGCCTCGCCATGTCGATTAGAAAGGCTATCAGAAGCCTGTAACTCAACATCTGATGTCATCTCGGAAGATGTGATGGGCACTGCGTTGGTTTTAGTTACGGTGTTCCCTAGGACGCTGACCTCAGCAACAGCATTGTAATTAGGTTGTAAGAGTGGTAACGCTTCAGTTTGCATTCCAACAGTGTGGACAGAGGTGTATTGGGGTTGTGAGAAAGATTTTGATTCTGTTTATATTCCAACATTGTGGAAAGAGGTATCAACGTTTGATAAACTTGAACTTGTTTGTGTTTCGGTCGTAACAAACTCTCTCTGGTATGATTTCACTTTTTTCATTTGAGACTGCAGTGACCCTAGGTGGGTTTTGATACAATTATTTTCTTTCAGCAGTTGTTTGTTGGTTGTTTCTAAATTTATTATTTTATTCTTAAGATCATCTAATTTGTCACAGATAGAATTAAACTTGTCACATATGTTAGCACGTAGTTCATTTTTAGCTGCAGTTTTTATATCTTCAGTCACTGAATTGATAGCTTCAGGGGAGAGGTCTACAGCGGACATGGAGTTCACAGTCTGTTCCAGCTGAGTCATTCTCCGTTTTAAATGGGTAGATGGCGTGGAACTGGATTGTCCTTGGCTAGTCTTATACAGAGAACGTTGACATTGGAGACGAGTTCGTCTGCTGACCGGAGACTTCCCTTTTTTGCTTTTGGTTTAAGTTCCTGTGTCTCGGATTGAATCACTGATGGAGTAGGAGGGAAGATCACGACACCATCATGTGTTGACTCATCAGGGCTGGAGTTCAACAGTAAATGAGAACGCACAGGAAGAGCTGAGTTACGATTTCCATTTGAGACAGATCAATGTTAGGTTGATTAGAGGCACAGGATAAGAAATTGAACCGATAAAGGTTAGTGGTGTTTCAAGTAAAGACTGAGACAGCTTTTGAATATTGCTATTGACCAAAAAATTGGAAATAAATTGTTTTAAAATTTCGCATTCAGAAGTATCCCATTCCGGGCAGTCGATCCCTTGGCAGAGTAGCGTTCCATGTGACTGCACAGTGAAATAGAGAGTCAGAGTGATGGACTTGGCTGATGCACAGCAGATACGGAAGACGGATTTTGCAAGGGCTTGGGGCGGGGGGAAGGGATAATAGCTGACGACGAAACGTAAGGCGAGTCATGGTGGTCATATTCGGAGAAGTGGAAAGAAACTTCGCTGTTATTGTCGATCGCGGAATAGCGGAACAGAAGGCAGTTTCTCCATATGGTAAGTTCATTAGAGCTACAGTGAAATCGTTTTTGAAAATTGTCCATGGTGGGCTTTAATTTATTCCCATCCTGTTCGTCTTTTTCAGACACGGAACTGGCCATGTTAACACACACAGGAACACATTCTACGCCACATACTAAAGTACTCACAGCACCGGACCGTCATGACTTGAAGGAACAAAAAATCACATGACGTTTACTGTTGCGGTATCCATCAACACTGTATTGCAGTTGAAGAAGAGAAATCCAAAGCGAAAACACTTGACACCACCACACTACAATACACTGTACACTACGCACACCACAAGGTCGTGCACAAACGTTGATGCTTGACTTCAGATGACGAGGTGATCGCCAAACTGCGCGGAATCGAAACGCACTTTTCACGAGAAAAATATATTGACTTGCGCAGAATTAAGTCGTCAGTTTGAATATGATGCTCTAAATATGACTTGGTGAAGAATCAATTAATAATTAACAGAAAAATGACATTTTCTTTGACAAGCGCCACATAAGCAACCTTCTTAATCGTGAGCACCTCTCAGACCCGAGAGAGAGAGAGAGAGAGAGAGAGAGAGAGAGAGAGAGAGAGAGAGAGAGAGAGAGAGAGAGAGAGAGACTTGACACTTTGACACTTTGATATTTTATTGTCATTACCAAAGAGGTCTTTTGACAAGGGGGGAGAGGTAACAGAACAAAAACATTTCCCTCTTCCTTTCCTGCAAACAAATAGTACACTTTCATTCCTAGTGTGTATCAAATCCAAAATTAACAAAAACAAATAAATTCGTAACATTTCGTTATGTCCTCACCTCACGCACAGGAGTAATGCAGTAAGGTTTAAAAAAAAAAAAGCACCTTAAGACTGACTCGACCATCCGCTGAATCAAATGATGACATTGTATTTTACTGATGTCTTCAACATGAAAAAAAAAAGACTGACTCGACCATCCACTCAATCAAATGATGACATTGTATCTTACAGATCTCTTCAACATGCGATGAATGATAACATTCATTCAGATATCTCTTATAATGTATTATCTTCAATTTTACTATTCTTCATCCGTCTAATTTTCAATGCTTCCGCGATGAATTTCGCAACTGATTTTATTACTTTTTTCAAAATGGAGTGACTGACGGCGGAGAACGAAGCAAAATTTAGAAAGAGAGGGTGTTAGTTACCGCCAATGACATTGACAAACAAAGCACATGACAAGACACGATGCATTTCAACCACTTGGGTCTTCTTCAGGCGAAAAAATAAATCACATTTAACGTTTAAGACAGTACAAACAAAGAACGAAAATGACTCATCTGTTGTTAGTCCATGTGGTGGGGAGAATAGCCGCTAGGCGGAAATGACAAGGGGGATTATGGGAGAGGAAAAGGAGGGGGGGGGGGTTCGTGGGGGGAGGGGGGGTTGTGTGATACGATAGGGTTGTGTGTCTAGTTTAGTGGGGTGGTGTGATATCTTTGTGACGGTTGTGATAATGGTGGATTGATAATAATGGTAAGGGAGGGGGGGGGGGGCAAACTGGAAAAAAAAATTATATATAGAAGGGGTAAATAAGTACATGAACAGAAGAAACTTAAAAAAAAAAAAAAAAAAAGTTTAGGTGAATAAAATAAATGATTTCGCTGGGTGATGAAAGAGGTGGTGGTAGTTATGCGTGGGTAGTTGTGAAAGGTGTGTGGGTAATGTTAATGAGGGAGGGAAGGGGATGGAAGATAAATGGGTGATAAGGTATGATTGGGAGGGGGGGGTGAGAAAAAAAAAGGAGGAGGGTAATGTGTGTGTGTGTGGGGGGCGGGGGGGGGGGGGGGGGGGGGGGGGGGGGGGGGGAGGAAGGGGGGCAAGAGAAGGAGAGCTCATATCTCTTCATCCACTATGGGGTGGGGGTGGGGGTGGGGGTGGGAGGTTGGGCGGTTCATATTAATTGTGTTGTTTAAAAAAGTAAACAATGCTGTGGGATGATGTTCATTGTAACAGGTGAAATAATGTGTTGGCATCAATATGCTGCTGTTTGTTGAGAGAAGATAGCAATGATCAATGAAAAACAGGGTATCATGTGTTGCACACACACACACACACACACACACACACACACACACACACACACACACACACACACACACACACACATACACACACAAAAAGGGGGGGGGGGACACATGTAAACAATGTTCTAGGTGAGTTAAGATCGTGTGATCATAGTGAGACTAACTGTGGAAAATTTTCACACACATATTCATACACACACACACACACACACACACACACACACACACACACACACACACACACACACACGCACACACACACACACACACACACACACAAAAAGAGGGGTAAAAATTATTAACATTAATCAGTCACTGATGGGTGATGATCATATGAGATCAACGGTAGTGTAGGAAGAGATTCTTCTCCGTTCCCTTAGGCAGGAATGGTGGAGGTACTGGCAAGGGCTTCTGTATGGTGAAGGCCCTTCAGTGGTCAATAAGGTTTTGCATTCATCAGTGTGTTGGCAGGCCAGGATTCTTCTTTTGGTGTTGTTGGGACTGTTCCACCGTCATTGGGGCTGCATGGATGAATTGCAGACCCGCCAGGGTGGAGTATTGCAGAGATGTTATGTCATAGTCTGGAGTGCCCGGTTCTCAGTATCACAATGATGGTCTTCTTCTTCGTTTACTTAGGTCGGAATCCTGGAGGTACTGACGGAGGCTGCTGTATGGTGAAGACCCTCCAGTGGTCAGTATGGTTTTGCACTCATTGGTGAGTTGGCAGGCCAGGTTTCCACTTTGGGCCAAGCTAGGAATGCTCTGCTGTCTCTGGGGCTGCACTGCATTGATGGTTTGAAAGACTCACAGGTGTGGAGTATAGTGGATCTGTGATGTTGAGGTCAGGGGAGCCTTATCCTCAGTCCAACAATGTTCACTTGGTCTGATTTGGGCGTCCGGTAGTATGCATCCCTCTTGTTGAAGTCTGGGTGCTGCTCAAGTCATCTTCCTATTTGTCTCCTTGGAAATATTTTAGATTTATTCCAAGGAGACTACCTTTTACAGTTGGAGCTGCTGTCCTTCCTTTGTCAGTTGGTCAGCTTCTTCATTTCCATATAGTGCCGTGTGAAGGTATTCACTGGATGGGAGTATTTTCAGTGACTGATAATGGTAATAATTTTAAATCAGTAGTACCAAGGTGGTGACCATTGTTATACAAGTGGAAAAATGCAGTGGTGATGGTGCAATGGTGCAAGGTGGGGGGGGGGGGAGGGGGGGGCATAGGAAAATAGCAATGACCTGTGGGTGATGCTCACTGGCATGGGTGAGATCAATAATACTGTAGTGTAGGATGATAGTCACTGAGGTAAGTGGAATAATAAGGTGGCATTGGTATAATATTGCAGGTTGAGAAAGTGGGTGGAGGGGGGTTGGGGTAGATGACTGGTGGGTGATGGTCATGTTTCATTGGAGATACTGTAGGATGATGATAATTGTTGGTATAAGTGGGATGATGTTGTGGCATGGTGTAAAGTGCCGGTGGGGGAATGGGGCAGGTGTTTAAAGATGGGTGGATGATGATGATGGTAAAGGTGTAGGTATGGTCATAGTTGTGTAGGATGATGGTCATTTTTGTAAAAGGAGTAGGAGAGTGCATTAGTAAGTGTGATAATGCCAGTGGGGGAGTAAAGGAAATGAATATAAAGGCTGATGGATGTTGATAGCTGTGATGAGATCTACA
>CM065720.1:88010969-88018469 GCA_033310375.1 Conus canariensis | reverse complement strand
AAAAAACAAAAATTATCAGAAGGGTAGGCCCAGTAGTCGACCCTCCCACCTCCAAACTCCCCCCCCCCCCCCCCCCCCCCGTAACACCCCCCCCTTTCCCCCCCCCCCCCCCCCGCCCCCCCCCCCCCCCCCCCCTCACACCCCCCCCCCCCCCCGATCCCAACCCAAGTACATGATTACACCGGTCCCTCACTGCAACAACAACCCACTATATATTCCACAAAATCACACACCCACCCACACCACATTAACTTGCAGTACCCCCCCCCCCCCCCCTTTCCTTTTTTTTTTTTTTTTCACTGACCACTTCCTTTCCTTTGTCCCCATTGTATCTTGTATCTCATGATCACCCCTAGACATACAGGTATGCTTGGATGCATGTACATGTGTTTGTCGGGTGTGTGTGTGTGTGTGTGTGTGTGTGTGTGTGTGTGTGTGTGTGTGTGTGTGTGTGTGTGTGTGTGTGTGTGTGTGTGTGTGTGTGTGTGTGTGTGTGTGTGTGTGTGTGGTGTGTGTGTGTGTGTGTTTTGTGTGTGTCCCCCTTTTTTTTTTTTTTTCTCTTTTTTTCCTTTTTCTTTTCCCCCACATTCCCATATATGACCACCATCATCATTACATTATTACCACCACTCATAAGATATAAGATGTCCTATGTATAACATTTTTTTTTTTTAACTCAACTGGCATTATCATGCCAATGCCATCATGTTATTTCACCTATGGCAATGAACAACATCCTATAGCACTGTTTATCCCACTCAAGACAATGACCAATTATCCATTATTCTTCATCCCTTTTTTTTTTTTTTTGGACATGTGTGTATATGTTTGCATATGTGTTTGTGTGGATGTGCCTGTGTACATATGTACCTGCCCATATACGATGTGTGCGTGCATGTATTACGCATGCCCGTGTGTGTGTGAGACGGTGATAATTTCATCTATGGATACAACCTTTACCACCAACCGAGTCATTTATCATTGCCCCCCCCCCCCCCCCCCCAAAGTTGCTGTTGTTGTTGTTGTTGGTGGTGGTGGTGTGGTTTTTTTTTTTATTTTTTTTTTTTAAACTCAACTGGCATTATCATGCCAATGCCATCATGCTATTTCACTTATGGCAATGAACAACATCCTATAGCACTGTTTACCCCACTCAAGACAATGACCAATTATCCATTATTCTTCATCCCTTTTTTTTTTTTTTTTTCCAATGCCATGACATTATTTCACTTATAACGACTGCCACCCCCCTACAGTACTGTAGATCTCATCACAGCTATCAACATCCATCAGTCTTTATAATCATTTCCTTTACTCCCCCACTGGCATTATCACACTTACTAATGCACTCTCCTACTCCTTTTACAAAAATGACCATCATCCTACACAACTATGACCATACCTACACCTTTACCATCATCATCATCCACCCATCTTTAAACACCTGCCCCATTCCCCCACCGGCACTTTACACCATGCCACAACATCATCCCACTTATACCAACAATTATCATCATCCTACAGTATCTCCAATGAAACATGACCATCACCCACCAGTCATCTACCCCAACCCCCTCCACCCACTTTCTCAACCTGCAATATTATACCAATGCCACCTTATTATTCCACTTACCTCAGTGATTATCATCCTACACTACAGTACCATTGATCTCACCCATGCCAGTGAGCATCACCCACAGGTCATTGGTATTTTCCTATGCCCCCCACCTTGCACCATTGCACCATCACCACTGCATTTTTCCACTTGTATAACAATGGTCACCACCTTGGTACTACTGATTTAAAATTATTACCATTATCAGTCACTGAAAATACTCCCATCCAGTGAATACCTTCACACGGCACTATATGGAAATGAAGAAGCTGACCAACTGACAAAGGAAGGACAGCAGCCCCAACTGTAAAAGGTAGTCTCCTTGGAATAAATCTAAAATATTTCCAAGGAGACAAATAGGAAGATGACTTGAGCAGCACCCAGACTTCAACAAGAGGGATGCATACTACCGGACGCCCAAATCAGACCAAGTGAACATTGTTGGACTGAGGATAAGGCTCCCCTGACCTCAACATCACAGATCCACTATACTCCACACCTGTGAGTCTTTCAAACCATCAATGCAGTGCAGCCCCAGAGACAGCAGAGCATTCCTAGCTTGGCCCAAAGTGGAAACCTGGCCTGCCAACTCACCAATGAGTGCAAAACCATACTGACCACTGGAGGGTCTTCACCATACAGCAGCCTCCGTCAGTACCTCCAGGATTCCGACCTAAGTAAACGAAGAAGAAGACCATCATTGTGATACTGAGAACCGGGCACTCCAGACTATGACATAACATCTCTGCAATACTCCACCCTGGCGGGTCTGCAATTCATCCATGCAGCCCCAATGACGGTGGAACAGTCCCAACAACACCAAAAGAAGAATCCTGGCCTGCCAACACACTGATGAATGCAAAACCTTATTGACCACTGAAGGGCCTTCACCATACAGAAGCCCTTGCCAGTACCTCCACCATTCCTGCCTAAGGGAACGGAGAAGAATCTCTTCCTACACTACTGTTGATCTCATATGATCATCACCCATCAGTGACTGATTAATGATAATAATTTTTACCCCTCTCTTTGTTGTTGTGTGTGTGTGTGTGTGTGTGTGTGTGTGTGTGTGTGTGTGTGTGTGTGTGTGTGTGTGTGTGTGTATGAATATGTGTGTGAAAATTTTCCACAGTTAGTCTCACTATGATCACACGATCTTAACTCACCTAGAACATTGTTTACATGTGTCCCCCCCCCCTTTTGTGTGTGTGTGTGTGTGTGTGTGTGTGTGTTGTGTGTGTGTGTGTGTGTGTGTGTGTGTGTGTGTGTGTGTGTGTGGCAACACATGATACCCTGTTTTTCATTGATCACTGCTATCTTCTCTCAACAAACAGCAGCATATTGATGCCAACACATTATTTCACCTGTTACAATGAACATCATCCCACAGCATTGTTTACTTTTTTAAACAACACAATTAATATGAACCGCCCAACCTCCCATCCCCACCCCCACCCCCACCCCTTCCTTTCCCCCCCCCCCCCCCACACACACATTACCCTCCTCCTTTTTTTTTTCTCACCCCCCCTCCCAATCATACCTTATCACCCATTTATCTTCCATCCCCTTCCCTCCCTCATTAACATTACCCACACACCTTTCACAACTACCCACGCATAACTACCACCACCTCTTTCATCACCCAGCGAAATCATTTATTTTATTCACCTAAACTTTTTTTTTTTTTTTAAATTTCTTCTGTTCATGTACTTATTTACCCCTTCTATATATAATTTTTTTTTCCAGTTTGCCCCCCCCCCCCCCCCCCCCCCCCTTACCATTATTATCAATCCACCATTATCACAACAGTCACAAAGATATCACACCACCCCACTAAACTAGACACACAACCCTATCGTATCACACAACCCCCCCTCCCCCCACGAACCCCCCCCCTCCTTTTCCTCTCCCATAATCCCCTTGTCATTTCCGCCTAGCGGCTATTCTCCCCACCACATGGACTAACAACAGATGAGTCATTTTCGTTCTTTGTTTGTACTGTCTTAAATGTTAAATGTGATTTATTTTTTCGCCTGAAGAAGACCCAAGTGGTTGAAATGCATCGTGTCTTGTCATGTGCTTTGTTTGTCAATGTCATTGGCGGTAACTAACACCCTCTCTTTCTAATTTTTTTTATGATTTTATTACAATTTCATCATCTGATGATAACACATCAGCGACATTTTGTCTTTTCGCTATATCTAACTGGAAAAATGAACAGTTTGTCCGCACTTCATTATAAGCAGTACAGTGGAACAGAAAGTGTTCTTCGTCATCAATAATATGTCTACATGCAGGACAAGGAGATTCTGTGGATGTTTCACATTCAAACCATCTTTTGTTCGCATTAAAACCTAAAGTCCTCAACCTAAATCTTGCGTAATTTATTCTGTGCCATTTATCTGTTATGACATTGAGAAACTTTTCAGAATGAAACACATTCTTAAATGAGAAAAACCAGCGATAATTTTCTTTACTTTCCATATACGAGTGCCAATTCTGTTTAAAAGAACAAATAAGCCTGTCTTTAAATTCCGCAATGAACTGTTGCTCATTTCCTACTTCCTGAGTCATCCACACTATTCCAAAACCCTGTTCTGAAAGGACTTTCTTTACTTTATAAGCCCAGTTTTCTTTACCTTTTTCCATTTCTAGTAGCATCATATCATAGGCTTGCCTGCTCAAACGGGACTGGGGTAGCTTCAAGATCTTCAACCAATATTTAATACATTTCACAAATGTACTTATATACAAAGGGTATCTGCCCATTTCTCCATATAAGACGGTGTTGGATGAATGAATAGGTACTTGGAGGAAACGCTTCATAGCAAACGTATGAACTTTTTCCATCTGCGAATTTTCATGTAAGCCCCAAATTTCAGCTGCATAAGTAAGAAGAGGTTTTATCTGTGTATCAAACATTTTCCAAAATATACCACAGTCTGTACAGTTCAGTTTTCTCAGGGGTTTCAGAATTTCAATAGTACCTTTTTTCCCTTTTCTCAGACATTCTTCCCATGCGTAACGGAAAGTTAATTTTGTTGAAAATATCATTCAAAGATATTTATATGAATTAACTACTTGAACATCTGCATTTCCATACGACCATTTTTCATACACTGATAGGTGGCCACCCATTCTAAAGACCACTATATTCGTCTTATCCAAGTTAACTGATAAACCTAAGCGGTCTGCTTCTTCTTTCAATACATTTAGTTGGTTTGGCAAACCTACAACTGTCCCGGACAGAATAACAACATCATCAGCATACAGTAGTAAAACTAATTCAACTGCTCCAGGTATCATCTGGATACCATGTCTTCCTTTGCGGGACAATTCCACCGCCAGTTCGTTTATGAAAAAAGAAAACAACTGTGGACTCCACAAGCATCCTTGTTTTACTCCATTTGGACAATCAAAATAATGTGAATACTCACTCTTCACACGCACACATGCAAGCACTGAGTTGTATACTCCTCTAATGGCCATGTACAGTTTACTATTAACACCACTTTTACGGAGTACATTCCACAGAGCATTCCGATTTACCGAGTCAAAGGCCTTCTTGAAATCTACAAATGCAATGTAGAGCTTCGATTTGCAGAGTAGATGTTTCTGATTCAAAGAATATAGTGTAAATATATGGTCTATGGTGCTGTAACTGGTTCTAAAACCTGCTTGTTCTTCCACTATTTTTTCTTCAGTTTCAGCCCATTCAGTTAATCTTGCATTTAGTATGTAAGTGTAGATTTTACTTAAAATGCTGGTAAGTGATACTCCACGACAGTTGTCGGGATTGTTCACGTCTCCTTTGTTTTTTGTAAATTGGTACAATTATAGATTTAGCCCATTCTGATGGAAAGATACCATTATCAAAAAGTTGAGTGAATAAATGAACAAGAAAATTGATTACAGTTAAGTTTGCATTCTTCAACATTTCTGCTATGATTTTATCTGGTCCTGCACTCTTTCCTAATTTTAAATGTTTAATACCAGCAACGACTTCTTCACTGGAAATAGGTTGATTAAATAATGGCTCAATTTCATTTTCTTCTACCATACTAGTTTCTTCTTCCTTACATGTATTATCAAAACTATGAAAAACGTTCCAAAAATGGTCTTGCCACTGTTGAACTGAGATTTCGTTATACACAAAACTCTTTTTGTTTATAGATCTTATCACTGACCAGAACATTTTAGAATCATTGACTGAATTTTTTAGTTTCTTTAACCTACTTTCTTTAAACTCCAGTTCCTTTGTTTTCCTTAGCGTAACATACTCTTTACGTGATACAGCGTATTCTTCTCTTTTCTTACTTTTATCCTTGGCTGTTTTGCATCTCTGAAATCTTTTTAATAACCTTTTAACTTCCCGTTTCTTTCGTTCGCACTCATTATCAAACCAGTCATTGTATGTTCTGCTGCCTCTACAAATAACTCGAACCATACAAGCTGCGGCTCCGCACAAAGCACTGACAAATTTATCTAGACTCTCATTCACGTTAATTTGTAATAACTGACGCGCTTTTTGCATGCTGTCTAGAAATTCCTCACCTTCAAGTTCATTTTTGAATATACCAGCATATTCATCAGCCCAGACAATTTTTTCTTCACATTGTTCGGCTGAATACCTCTTCTCCAGTTTACAACAATTACTTTTCCATATTCCTTCAACTGGTAAATGCCATGAATAAATGCAATCACCAATATGTAAATCAAAGTTTGACAACAAGCCATTGTGAACCAGTACGTAATCGATCACACTACATCCATTTGGAGACACAAAAGTATATTCACCTTCACTATCACCATCACAAAAACCATTTAAAATGCTCAAGTCGAACATATGAGAGAGAGGAGAGAGAGAGAGAGAGAGAGAGAGAGAGAGAGAGAGAGAGAGAGAGAAGAGAGAGAGAGAGAGAGAGTCACATAATATAAGCATAGACAGAATGACAAGAGCGCGGGAGGTAGTAGGAAACACACACACACACACACACACACACAACACACACACACACACACACACACACACACACACACACACACACACACACACGTACTCATATAAGACATACTTACTAAACAAAATAACATACATGTGCATTTCAAGTACAAAAACACTTTCTAAATAGTCAGGTACATACATAAGGCAAAGAGGGTGGTGGTGATTGGTGGTGGATTTATGGCGGAGTATGCAAGTACTGGCACATAAGATGGTTGAAATAATGGTGTTTGAAGGTTGATATGCATTGGCGTTGTTTGGTTGATTCAGGGAGCGAGTTCCATTGACAGGAACCTGAATATGTTAAACTGGATTTGAATAAGTCAATTCTAGGAACAGGGACATGAAGTTTGGGTAGAGTCCTTGAGGAATTTATTGCGAATCTGTTAACTAATGTTGAGGGTGCCTTCCCAGACACAATCTTGTGCATTATGATTCCTTTGTTGTATTCTAATCTCAGACTTAATGGGAGAACTTGAATCTTTTTATAGTCCGAGTCCAGAAGACTACTGCTTTTTAGGAGGACTAATTTGAGTGCTCGCTTGTGTAGGCTTAACAATGGTTTGAGGGTGTTAGCGCAAGCACAGTCCCATAGAGTAGATCCATAGTCTATGTATGATTGAATATGAGACTGGAAAAAGAGCTTGCGTGAATGCAGGTCGAGGAAGCGTTTGACTTTGGAGAGTTGATAAACTTTCTGTGAAACTTTTTTGCATAGTGAGGTTATGTGAGCTTGCCAACTCATATTGTTATCAATTGTTATTCCTAGCACTTTGAGGCATGTAACCTGTTCAACGGGTTCATTTTTAAGATGTACAGGAGGAAACTTAATAGTGAGATTTTGTCTTTTTTGCCTGGTTGTGATAAGCATGGATTTAGTTTT
>CM065720.1:88000969-88003469 GCA_033310375.1 Conus canariensis | reverse complement strand
GACTATAGACAGCTAGTAATGAAGAGGAACGCGGGGACTATTGACAGCTAGTAGTGAAGAGGAACGGGGGGACTATTGACAGCTAGTAGTGAAGAGGATCGGGGGGACTATTGACAGCTAGTGGTGCAGACAAACGGGGGGAGGGGAGGGGGTGGGGGTGGGGGGCTATTGTCATCTGGTAGTGAAGCGGAACGGGGGAGGGGCTATTGGCATCTGGTAAGGAAGCGGAACGGGGGGGGGGAGGGGGGGGGGGGGGGGGACTATTGACAGCTAGTAGTGAAGCGGAACGGGGGAGGGGCTATTGGCATCTGGTAAGGAAGCGGAACGGGGGGGGGGGGGGGGGGGGACTATTGACAGCTAGTAGTGAAGAGGAATGGGGGGGGGGGGACTATTGAAGCTAGTAGTGAAGAGGAACGCGGGGACTACTGAAGCTAGTAGTGAAGAGGAATGGGGGGGAGGGGACTATTGACAGCTAGTAATGAAGAGGAACGGGGGACTATTGACAGCTAGTAGTGAAGAGGAATGGGGGGGGGGGGGGGGACTATTGCATACATCTAGTAGTAAAGAGGAAGGGGGGGACTATTGACAGCTAGTAGTGAAGAGGAACGGGGGGACTACTGACAGCTAGTCTTGCAGAGGAACGGGGGGAATATTGACATCTAGTACTGAAGAGGAATGGGGGGGGGGGACTATTGACAGCCAGTAATGAAGAGGAATGGGGGGGGGACTATTGACAGCTAGTAGTGAAGAGGAATGGGGGGACTATTGACAGCTAGTGTGACAGAGGAACGGGGAGGTGGGGGGGGGGCTATTGACAGCTAGTGGTGCAGAGGATCAGGGGGGACTATTGACAGCTAGTGGTGCAGAGGAACAGGGGGGACTATTGACAGCTAGTAGTGAAGAGGAATGGGGGGTGGTGGGGGGGCTATTGACAGCTAGTTGTGAAGAGGAACGGGGGGACTATTGACAGCTAATGTTGCAGAGGAACGGGGGGGGGGGGGGTGGTGGTGGTGGTGGGGGACTATTGACAGCTAGTGGTGCAGAGGAACATGGGGGACTACTGACAGCTTGTAGTGAAGAGGAACGGGGCGACTGTGGACAGCTAGTAGTGAAGATAAACAGGGGGGGGGGGGGGGGGGGGGACTATTGACATCTAGTAGTGAAGAGGAACGCGGGGACTATTGACAGCTAGTCGTGAAGAGGAATGGGGGGACTATTGACAGCTAGTGGTGCCGAGGAACGGGGGGAGGGGGCGGAACTATTGACAGCTAGTAGTGAAGAGGAATGGGGGGGACTATTGACAGCTAGTGGTGCAGAGGAACGGGGGGTTGGGGGGGGGGGGTTGGGGGGGAACTATTGACAGGTAGTAGTGAAGAGGAATGGGGGTGGGGGGTACTATTGACAGCTAGTTGTGCAGACGAACGGGGGGACTACTGACAGCTAGTAGTGAAGAGGAACGGGGCGACTATGGACAGCTAGTAGTGAAGATAAACCGGGGGGGGGGGGGGGGGGACTATTGACAGCTAGTAGTGAAGAGGAACGTGGGGACTATTGACAGCTAGTAGTGAAGAGGGAATGGGGGGGGGGACTATTGACAGCTAGTGGTACAGGGGAACGGGGGGGGGGGGGGGACTATTGACAGCTAGTAGTGAAGAGGAATGGGGGGGGGGGGGAACTATTGACAGCTAGTAATGAAGAGGAACGCGGGGACTATTGACAGCTAGTAGTGTCTAATTAGCCCCCACCCCCTTCCCTCTTATGCTCATGATAGAAGAGAGTGAGAGTGACGAATATCAATATGTTGGGTTCCATAGTGACGACGATGAATATGTTGGGTTCCATAGTGATGACGATGAATATGTTGGGTTCCATAGTGATGAAGAGGAATATGTTGGGTTCCATAGTGATGACGAGGAATATGTTGGGTTCCATAGTGATGAAGCTGAATATGCTGGGTTCCATAGTGATGAAGCTGAATATGTTGGGTTCCATAGTGATGAAGATGGATATGTTGGGTTCCATAGTGATGAAGATGATTACGTTGGCTTCCATAGTGATGAGGATGAATATGTTGGGTTCCATAGTGATGTCGAGGAATAGGCTGGGTATCATAGTGATGAAGATGAATATGTTGGGTTCTATAGTGATGAAGATGAATATGCTGGGTTCCATTCGATTCCAGAAACCGCACGACCAGGCTGTGATCTGCGCTTTCTTTCTAAATACATCCCGACCGATTCCGAGAATTAGATACCTGACACTAGACAGGATATTCCAGTACATATCACGAAGATGCCTGGATGCATGGGTACTCTGCTTTCGATGAGAGCTGACAGCCATGTCCCTCCCACTTTCACCTTCATCCCCTATTCCCAAACTCGTAGAAATGAATGCCTCTGGTGGGAATCGAACCCATAACCTCCGAGCCTCTAGTTCTACTAACCATTTTACGACAGCAATTAGTAGTGTCACTTCTCTCTCTCTCTCTCTCTCTCTCTCT
>CM065720.1:87955969-87998469 GCA_033310375.1 Conus canariensis | reverse complement strand
CAAGTCTGACCCTAGGGTAGGTTGCCCTACCCAAGCACCAAGGGGTGAGAGGGAAAAGGGGAGAACCCGAGAAAAAAACCCTAGCCAGACGCAGCTAAGAGCCACTCTGATTCGCCTCGCAGAACTTGTCCTAACCAACAACACCTTTACCTTCCTTGGCGACACTTTCAAGCAAATCAGTGGTGTCGTCATGGGCACCAAAATGGGCCCCAGCTACGCATGCCTTTTCATGGGACACTTTGAACACAACTTCCTGCAACAATACCATGGTTCTATCCCTGAATTCTATAAACGCTACATCGACGATGGACTTGGTGCCACCTCCATGCCCATCAGTGATCTCCATGTCTTCATCACAGCAGTCCAGAACTTTCATCCAACAATCAAGTTCACCTACGAAATATCTGAAAAGTGCATCACTTTCCTTGACATGAGTCTCTCCATCACTGATAGTGGACTCTCCACTTCCATCCACTACAAACCTACGGACTCCCACTCTTATCTCGACTACAGATCGTCACATAATCCCAGTACCAAAACCAGCATACCCTACTCTCAGTTCTTGAGATTCCGCAGACTCTGCTCTGAGAACTCTGTCTTTGATGTAAAAGCCCTTGAAATGAAACAGTTCTTCCTCAAACGCCACTACCCCGAAGACATCATTGATCATGCTCTCCAGAAAGTCCAGCTCATCACTCGCCTACAGGCTCTGGAATCGAACCCCAGGAATCAACCAGAGACAGACCTGTTGTCAGCCTGCTCAACCACCCTTCTGTCCACCAGGTGCGCAAAATTCTCCAAACCAACTGGAACATCCTTCAGTCTTGTGCTCACTCGGCTATTTTTTTCCCAGCCAGCTCTAGTTGCCTACAAACAGGACAAGAATATCCATGACATGCTTGTGCGTTCCAGTCTCCAGCCTCACAGATGTAACTCTTCTGTAGGCACAAGCCGTGCAATATACCCAACTGCAAGACCTGCCCCTTCATCTGTACTGCCATTGAAGTGAAAGGACCCAGTTCACGCATGACTGTCTCCAGATTCTTCAACTGCCAAACCACTAACCTGATCTACATCACCCACTGCACCGTTTTGCTCTAAACTTTACATTGGCGAGACCAGACGCACTTTGACTGTCAGATTCAAGGAACACCTTGCTGACATTAAATACAACTGGGACAAACCAGTAGCCAAGCACTTCAACCTCCCCAGCCATTCCGCACACAATGCAAGAGTGAAGGGCTTGTGGCTCATGAACACTAGTGACTCTAGAGACAGGAAGGATATTTGAGTCTCACCTGATTCAAAAACTGGGCACCAGAAATCCAGCTGGTATCAATGAAAAAGCGTAGCAATTCTCTGTACTTCCTTTTCCCAAGCCAAATCAGGTGGACAATGCCCTATTTTTCCCTTTCCCCTTTACTACTTAACTGTGTATGGTTGGTCTGCATCAGTGGCCTCTTCGTGACCTTAGAGCCTGGCGCCTACTGGGATGATCGTTTGAGAGCCTATATCTTTTGCCAGGAGTTTCTGAGTAGGGTTAGCTCCCCAGTCTCCTGTCTTTCAAAAATTTTTTTATTGTATTTATTTTTTCTCTTTTTACTTACTTTTGTATCTACCCTCTCCTTCCTACCCACCTTGGCCCCCTTCTTTTCCCTCCCCCCCTCCTCTTCTCTTTCTTCCCTTCTTCCTTTTTCCCCTCTCCCCCCTTTCACCCCCCCCCTTCAACCTCTCCCTACCCTCTACCCCTTTCCCTCTCGCTCCCTTCCCTCCTCTGTCCTGGTTCCTTTTCAGTCGTCTCCCAGTAGGGCTCCTTCTTCCTTTGCGTTCCTTCTCTTTACATTCCTTCTTACATCCTGTCTCTCTACTTTTGTCTGGTCGCCCCTTAGTAGGGCCCTTCTACAGGACCTCTCGAGGCTTCTCTTCCTCCTTCTCCCCTTAGCACTTTTCTCAGGCATCTCCCTTTTAGGGCCCTCATACGGGTCCTCTCTTTACGTTTCTTCCTACTTTCCCCTCCCCCTTCCCCCCCCCCCCCTTTTTTGTGGTCATTGTGAGTGTTGTTAGCGTCTCTTATCATGACCTCATATCTATCTTTTTCGTTAATGCTCTGATTTTTGCCTTTTTTCTGTTGCGCCACCATAGCACCACGTATCTCCCTATTGTGTACCCAAATGTCTTAATGTATACCTTGTTTGTACATTTATTCATTTACTCTCCATAGTAACACCCCCCCCCCCTCTTTTTTTTTTCCTTAGGTATGTGTGTGTTTATGTGGTTGTGTGTGTGCGTATGAGCGCGTGTATGTGTGTGTGTGTGTGCGTGTGTGTTCGTGCGCGCGCACGCACTTGTATGTATGTGTGTGTGTGGTTTTGTGTGTGTGTGTGGTTGTGCCCGCGCGCAAGAGCTCTTTCGTGTGTGTGTGTGTGTGGGGGGGGGGGGGGGGGAGCCCAGCAGCTCTTAGCTGCGTCTGGCTAGGGCTTTTTTTCTTGGGGTTCTCCCGTTTTCCCTCTCACCCCTTGGTGCTTGGGTAGGGCAACCTACCCTAGGGTCAGACTTGGGTCGGGTGCTTTAGGCGGCTGACCCCCCCTCTCCCCCCCCCCCCCCCCCCCTTGTCATTCACAATGCTTCCTTTTGCATATTGTATTCTATTTTTTGTGTTTTCTCTTGTTCATTTCATTCATATGCAGCACACCCACTACTTACAATCACACCCTCCCCCTCCTCTCACTCTCCTTCCCCTCCCCGTCCTCTTCTCTCTCTCACTCTCCACTCTTCCTCTACTTCCATTCTCTCTCTCTCTCTCTCTCTCTCTCTCTTTCTTTCTCTCTCTCTCTCTCTCTCTCTCTCTCTCATTTTCCTCCTCCTCTCTTAACTCTACCCTCTTTCCTCGTGCCCTATTCCTCGAACTCAACTCACTCTCTCTCTCCCACTGTCCCTCTGTCTACTTCATTCACCACTTTGGCTTCACAAGGGGAGTATTGCGCTTGTTAATGTCTGTACTGTGTTTATTTTTTTGTCGCTGAGGAAGGCATATTGCCGAAAATTTCTTGTCCTGTTTTGTGTCGTTCATTAAAACTGCGTTACTTCACACTTTGTTTTGTGTGCTCTTCTGCTTTTTCGTCTTGTTCCGGTAACGCTGCAGTTTGTTTCATTTGCCTTATTTACAAAACAAACAAACAACCCGTAATGTTTCACCCCACCCCCTTTTTTTCTTCAAAAGAAAGGAAATCACTGGTATCCCTCTTCTTATTGCATACGTTTTCATCATCGCCACTATCATCACTAGTATTACCATTATCACCACTATTATCATGGTCATTGTCACGGAAGGGAAAGTGAGAGGTGCATGTGGAAATATATGTAGTCTGTCTCCTTGTGTGTTCAGAAGGCGTGTATGTTGTTTGTATAACTAATAACTTCACTCTCTCTCACTCACACCTTGCGACAACAGACCAGTCAGGTATGGAGGAGTTTACACATTTAGTGCACCATGAGGATGAGGGGGAAAAAGGACTTTCCTTATAATACTATGTTATAATAGTTTCCACTACACTAGGGATGTCACATCAAATATGAGTGAACAAATAAATCAATCTCCCTCAGGTGGCACTAAGCAGATTCCATCCGCCTGCTGGTTCAAAGGAATACATAAAACACTTCCTTTTCAGCAGAACTGTCCCATAAACAAAATGTAGAAGACAGTTATAATATACATTCCTGCTGTCAAAGACACAAATATATTGTCAATCTTACAGATATATTAGCTACTACTAATTAGACCCATAGGCCTCTCTCAATGGGAGAACATCAGCAGATTTCTCAACTCCCACTGGCTCTTTCACAACACATCCAAAATCCTGATACTTCACGCAATCAGAAATACATCAATTTTCCCAAAACATGTCATCATACATTACAAGCGAACTCCAGACTTGTCCTGAAAAATAATGATAATTTTCCTGAAACATAAAATAGTTTACAGGACAAATATAAGTTGCTGACACAAAAGCAACTTGCGAATCAGTCTTTGACCAGTTCTGGAAAAGGTGCTGTCAGGGAAAAAAAACCTGTGCACAAATACTTTAAAGAAATATATATTCCGACCTTATTCCTGCCGTGAAGAGGGAAGGAAGCGTGGCGGTAGTCCGTACCGCAGAAGAGAACACACCACGATACAAAGCCCAATCTCATGTGCTGCGCACAGAGGAGAAAACAGGTCACTGAGTCATAAGTAGCCCACTCCTGCGACTAGGCACCAAGGGGAGGGGGTGGGGGGTGTAGTTCGACATCTTCTCACTGAGGCGTAGTGAAGGAAGCTGGCCCGGTGATACACAGCTCTCAAAAGAAGAAGGACCGCAAAACTGGGTCAGGCGACTGCGGGGGAAAAATGTCGGCTGCTACCGCTCAGGGAAGTGGGAGGCAGCTCAGAGACAGCCTGCAGCGCTCACCAGGGTGGATCCTCGTCCCGGTCAAGGTCTCACGTCAGAGCATGATAAAATAATCCCTTCTAGGAGGGGGTTAAAGAAGAATCATGCTGTGGTCAGCAAGCGACAGCGCGTCTGACAGCGGCAGTGGTCGGGGCTCGTCTGTTCGAAACTGAAAAGAGTTCACTGACCGAACAAACTATAAGGGAGGTAATCCTAGTCACCTTACGTCATTATACAAGCGGCCGATGCGCCGATCGTGCCTGTGACAGTCATCATTACTATTTCAACTCCCATGATCTCCTCCTTAACGGTTTCGTTTTCATGCAACAGCAATTTTCGCTGCATATGAGAAGAAAAGTGGTTTCTTGTTCTTCATTTTCATTGACCTAAATGTTTGTTTTTGCCTGAAGAAGACCCAAGAGGTCGAAATGCTTTGTGTTTTGTCCTGTAATCTGTTTGTCTGTGTCTGTGGTGGTAACTAACCCCGTTTCTTTTAAAATGTTGCTTCATTTTCCGCCATCAGTCACCTCGTTTTGAAACAAACTTTAGTAGTAAAATGATGTCCAAGGAGTTTTTTTTTTACACATCTTCAGTGATAATCGAAAATGGTCAAATCATTCAACCGCAATTCCTAGCTTTTCGCGAACAAAACCTATTATATATGATGAGATGTTACCTTTTATGAACAAAAAAATTCTCCCTCCACAGCAAAAGAAGAACAGGTGCTGGTTACCAAGACCATTACAATGCTATCTCTTCTGCCCTGCCCTCAAAAGCGTCATCACCAATGAACTCATGAAGCCCATTTCTGTCTTAACCCCAAACACACAAACCCGACAATCCAGATCGAACCGTCGTTTCAGCCTGTTTTTGTCTCTGATGTGTGTGTGTGTGTCCTTCATTTAACGTCTATCCACTATTCGTGATATTAGACCAAAAAAAAAAAAAAAAGAAAAAAAAAAAGTGAATGTGTACGGAAGTAATTGCGAGCGTGCACATAATGTGTGTATGTGTATATGTATGGATGCACGTGCACGCGAATGTGTGTGTGCGTGTGAGTGTGTGCGCGCGCGTGTGTGCGTGTGTGTGTGTGTGTGTGTGTGTGTGTGTGCGTGTGTGTGTGAGTATGTGTGCCTGTGTGTGTGAGTGAGAGAGTTGTGGATGTGTAAGTGTGTGAATATCTTTACACAAGTCATAAGTGAAGATTAACATGAAACAAAATACTTATAACCAACAACTAACTTATCAATTAAAGTCAAAACGGATGACAGTACTAAAAAAAAAAGGGAAAAAAAAAGGAAAAAAAAGAATAAACAAACAAAATCCTTTGCTTCCCCCCCCCCCCCCCCCCATTTTATCCACCCCACCCCCCTTCCTTTCTTATCCCCGCAAATAAAGTTAATAAAAATATTATAAGTATTTTCCAATAGGGGTGCGCTCTAAGTGTACAAAGAATTCGTACGTTAAAGCTGGTGACTGAAAAATGGCCTGCACAGTATTTTGCTTCAATACTGGAATGATTTTTTTCATATCATTGCATGAAACAATATGAATTGGAGTAATTTTGTTTCCACATACGCAAACTACGTTTTTTACATATTTTGTTTTAAATGCATTAAGTTTCCACCTGTGCATTAATGAGAGTAATTTTCTATTAAGATTAAAATTCTCTTTGATTCTTTTAATATCAAACTGTTCTTTATAAACGTGATCTACCATACTATATTCGAAAGCTTTCCAGATATGCGACTTAACTAAGTTACACTGTTCATGTACTGATAAGGGGAAATCAAACAGTTCTGAACCAAAACTATTTTTGGCTCCACGTTTAGCTGCCCTGTCTACTTTTTCATTATAATGAAAAGAACAATGTGAAGGAATCCAACAAAAAACTACATGGGTTCCTCTTGCAATCAACATGTGTATCATACAAATTATCTCTATGACCATTTCAGGTCTTGTGTGCAATTGAGAAACTTTTAATGCCTGAAGAGCTGATTTAGAATCAACACAGAACAGAATTTGAAATATTGTTTTTGGAAAGTTTAAAAGATAATTTAAAGCCAGGAGTATCGCTGTTAATTCTGCTGTAAATATCGATTTGTTAATTCCGATATAAAATGATTTCTCTACTCTTAAGTCTGGTATTAAGAATGCACAACCTGTTTGTTTATCAATGCACGAACCGTCTGTGTATATTTTCAAATAATTTGAATAGTTCTTTTCAATATGGCATTTGATACAGCTTTGCTAACATGTTTATGTTTTCATCTTTTTTCATATTAGTATGTTCAATATCAAAATGTGCTTTATTAAGCTCCCATGGTGGTATAGGAGAAAATAACGGTCTAATGGATAGAGCATCGTTATCGATTAGAACTCCAGAATCAGTAATACTTTTTGACGTGTACGTTGCCAGTGTTTTTTGAGAAGCTATAGATTTTGCTCTTTTAGGAAAATCAATATCTGACCTCATTTTTATTTCAGATCTAATGTGCGTTTTATTAGTTGTACTCTTGATAACAAGTTTACAACAGCTAACTCTCTGTATTCATCTAAGGGAAGCATCTGCGCTTCATAATACGTACGAGAAGATGATGCATGCACCGGAAGGCCAAGTGCTAATTTCAATGCCTTGCATTCAATACTTTCAAGCTTTTTCAATAGGTATTTGGGAGCGCTAAAGATTACTTCTTGGGCATATGTTATTTTCGACCTCATTAAAGATTTACATAGAGTTATCAATGTAGATGAATTCTGTCCCCATTTTTCTTTAGAAATAATTTTAAGGAAATTTAATATTTTCCTCGCCTTTGTTAATAAGTATTCAATATGAGCGTTCCATGATAGTTTAGATGTGAAATGGACTCCTAGGAATTTAACTTCTGTCACGTATTTAAGAGGTGTTTCGCCCAATGTAAAAACAGGCAGTTTTTCTGGATTATTGCCACTATTGAAAAGAATTATATTTGTTTTTTCAACAGATAAGTTCAATCCATTTAACTTCATGTATTCCGACATCCTATTTAGTTCGTCTTGATAGATCTTTCTGATGGAACTTATATCACGCTGTGGAGTTTTCTTTTTAAGAGTTACTTCCATCCACATGCAAATGTCGTCTGCATATTGAACGAGAACTACCTTTTTAGATAACTTATTTGGCAAATCATACAATAGCAATGAGAAAAGAAGCGGAGCTAACACTGACCCTTGTGGGATTCCCATTGACAGAGTTCTACTGGTGGAATATGATTTTCCTACTCTTGTTTGTATTACCCTATCTTTCAGAAAGCATTTAACATAATTGTATACATTTCCTGATAGTCCAATATTTTTAAGTTTGTTTAATAGCTGTGAATGCCACACTTGATCGTAAGCCTTGGTTATGTCAAAAAATGTAGCCAGGACACATTTACGTCTTGCAAATTGTTTCTTTATATTTGTTGATAATTTCACTAATATTTCTGTAGTAGATCTCCCTTTACGAAAGCCAGCTTGATTAATAGGAATGATGTCATTTTTTCGCAGTAATATGCTAGTCTATTCAAAACAATTCTTTCTGATAGTTTACAGACGTGTGATGTTAATGCTATAGGTCTGTAATTTTTAGGATCACTAGAAGACTTTCCTTGTTTATGAACTGGTACAACAATTGTCTGTTTCCATATTTTGAGCATGTCGCTACTATTCCAGCAAGTACTTAGCAAAGCATGAAGAAAAACTACAAGATTTTCAGGTAAATTCTTTAGCATCTGATTAGATATTGCATCTAAACCAACTGATGATTTCCGTATTGGAATGGCTCTAATGGCTTCTTTTACTTCATATACAGTTATAGGAGCATTAATGTTTATGCTATTATCAGGTGGTGGATCATCATATGTTATATTACTTTCTTCTTTTTCTCTGTAAGTTCGGTCAGTGTTCGTTAGACCTCAGGACGGCTGACTTCAGCGAATAAGTTTACAAAAACTTCTGCTTTCTCTTTAGTAGTGGGCAGATTGTTATATCTATTTTTATGGGATACTGTGGTGATGTCAATCCATTTTTCATAGCTTTCAGTTCTTCCCATACTTTCCCCATATCCTTACAATGTTTTACTTCAGAGTTACAGAAATCATCCCAATGTTTCAATTTTGCATATTCTATTGCATCATCACTTTCTTTACCCGTCTTTTTCATTTTTTCATGATTACTTGCTGATCTTTTTTTACAATATATCTTAAATCTTTCTTTTTTCTTGTTATTTGCGCGTTCACATTCCTTGTTCCACCACACATTTCCATTGTGTTTTTTAGATTTTTTTGTTTTTTATTTTTCGGATCGATTTATCTGCTGCTGTTAGGATAAATCTGCAGAATTTATCATACTGATTGTCTATATTTTCTTCAGTAGAATAATCTAAATCTATGTTTTTAAGGATGTCTTTGAACAGTGACCAATCTGCACACTTGTAATTATACTTTGGAATAACATCTTCTGTGTTTTCTTCTTCTTCTGCTATGTTATTTAAAGATATTATGACTGGAATATGATCTGATCCTAAAGAGTCATCTCCCGTTTCCCACACTGCGTTGACTACCAATGATGGAGATACAAAAGTTAAATCAATGGCTGAGGGATTATGGGTAGATATATCTGGAATACGAGTTATGTTTCCATTATTCAGTATGTAAAGAATAGAATCCGCTATGTTATCTAACAAACGATTATTAGAAATATAGGAACAACTCTTATCCCAGAAAGGGGCATGTGCATTAAAATCACCCCCAATAACCCACTTATCCGTTTGATCTTGGAACCCTTTCAACCATTCAGTGTTCTTAATATCAGGACCTTTTGGAAGATAAATTGAAGCAACATTAAGAATCAAGGATGAAGTGAACTTAACCATAGCTGCACAGCATGACACAGAGGAAATATTATACACTGGTGGAGTTCTTTCACAAAAGTCCAGGTCTTCACGCACATAAATGGCTGTTTGCACTCTGTCTCCACATTGTTCGTAAACCGGAGGGTGGTAAAATCCAGGTAGATATGGTAATTTATCACAGCTCACATTTAAAGATTGTAGTAATAAAACATGAAACTTATTTGCTACTAGATATTGATTTAAGTATGATAGATTTTTCGTTATAGAACGACAATTCCACTGTAGAAATGTAATGTTTGGCTTTTTATGTGCTTTCATTTATATATCACAATAATTGATATCATTTAGACATTAACTATCTTAGAGATGACTATAGATGAAAACAGAAAATCTTGATGATTGACTGTAAACAGCTGAGAGTCAAAGTACGACCAGTTTAGTAGAACCAAGGACGTGGAAAAGGCGGAGGGTGAAAACCTTGGCAACTGTAACGAAAGGCTGCGGGTCTCCTCCGTGGCTTTTCCCAAAACATTCCATGCAGGTGTTTGCCCAGGGTCCTCGCGATGGTGCTCGCTCCTCTGGTCGTGGGGTGAACGTCGTCAGCTGTCAGTACTCTTCTGTCTTCCATCCTCAACTCGTTAAAGGAGACGAAAGTAATGTCGTTTTCTGTCTGTAGTTTCTGTCTTGTCATTGCGTTGAACAGATCTTTCTTAATGTCTAGTGTTTTATTTTTGACAGGAGCCACTTGACTTACTACGATTTTGGCTTTGGGAAATTGACCTTTGGCCTCCTTGACGCATTTCTGCATTTCCGTGCTGCATTTCTCCGGATCTTTCCCCTTCAAATCGTTCACTCCTACATGCAGAACTACACATTCGGGTTCAGGATTCAGAGATACTTTTGCCTCGTTCAGAGCGCGTGTGCAATGCTCAATCTGATACGCTTTTCTCTTTGCCACCTGCAGACCGTATGACAGGCCAAGTCTCCGTGCATCAACCTTCTTCATGATACTGTCATGTATCAGGAGGGCACGTGGCAAGTCGCCACCAGATGTAGAAACAGAATGGGATACGTTTTTCTTTGTTGTGCCAGACTGTTTTTCTTTGACGTTTTGTTTGTGTGGAGACTTGGAGTTTTCTATCTTTTGTTCCACAGATGTGTTACGCAATTTCGCAGAACCTTGTTTGACGTTGCTTTGATTCTTTACGTCACAATTCAGTTTTTGTTCTTTGTGGTTTTGTTTCATTTGGTTATTTTCTTTGCTTGGCCTAATGTACGGCTCGCACAATTCATCCACGCCCTTGTTGTGTTGGGAAGGAGATTTTGCCGGCAGCGATGTTGATGCAACTTTTGCATAAGAGCGGTGAGGCGTTGCGAAGGATGTTTCGGTCGATTCGGTCTGAATGGCGACACTTTCGCTTTTCGTTATCTTGAGATTCGATTCAATTATTTTGGTCTGTTTTTCAACTATTTTCTCTAGACTCAAGATTCGTTCGCTCAGAGTCATTATGAGAGCTTTGAGATCGTCCGTGTTACTTCCCGCTTCTCTTTTCTGGCTGTCTTCTGCGGGGCCTTTATTGTCGGCAGGCGTACCGGACATTTTTGTTTGGGTTACTAAACGGTCACCCCCGCTTCGAATATTCGATTGGCTTGTTACAGTCGACTGAACATTTTGCAAACTGCTGTTAGTTTTTTCTATTGGCAAAGTTGATGGCTTACCTCTTGCATTTCTTGTTTTTGTCATCCTGGTCATCATTTTTTTAAACTTTACAAAAAACTCAGCTAGCTTCTGCTCTAGTTGTTGACCGTGGCCGCCATCTTGCAGTGTGTCTTGTGTTCTTGGAATCTCAGTCTCTGTTTCGGGCACCTTCGACACCAACCATGCTTCTACATCTTCCAACGGTTCAGCTTTCCTGCCAGTCCTCATCGTTTCCACTTCATAATGTACAGATTTTAAGCAGCTTCCGAGGAAAATTTCCTGACTTCTTCAAAAATTTTTTTGATGACCGTGTAGAAGACACATCACGTTGCAAATCTGATGTTCCACAGTGTACACCATTTGTTTCTATTCTTCACCCAAGTTTTCGATTTATGTATGAAACTTCAGACACCTCTCTTTCAATTTTGGATATCCCTCTCAGCCCACTCACAGCCCCTGACAACCTGCTTTCTACAAGACTATGGGTAGGCATCCATATCTAATGTATCTATTTAGCCATCCATGCACTGCAAAGGGCAGTATACCCTTTTACCAGTTCCTAGGTCCTTGATGTATGTGGAGTGCTGACCAGAACTTTGAGGCGAAGGTGCTCCAAATGGCAATTTTTTTTTCAAGACGCGTGATTATTCACAGGCCATTGTTTATGAAGTTCTTCTGTCTGCCACTTAGACGCCTTGATGTCCAAATCAGGCGCAAGCAACAAAGACCAGCTGGTAGGAGGCAAAATTAGTCTGAGAATCAACCTCCAAGCTGAAAACTACGCATGTAATGTAATCGGGATGTAGAACCTGCCCCTTCATTGCCGGCATCTACGTCATCACTGGCCCCAGAGGAGAATTCAAAGTCCAATCCCATTTCACCTGTCAGTCCCCCGGCTTGGCGTATGCACTGAGCATTGCCAACATCTATGTCATCAATGGCCCAGAGGAAAATTCAAAGTCCAATCCCATTTAACCTGTCAGTCCACCGGTTTGGCGTAAGCACTGGAATGCTGCCTCTGCTCAATGCTGTATGTGGAGGAAAGATACAGCACCCTCAACGATCTCTTTGTTGAGAACCCCTGGGCCATCGAGTTGTCTCATCCAATGCCAGTGGGCCGTTATCTCAGTCTAGAAAAAGCGTTTCTCAGTTCCAGAACGAAAGTTCACAGAGTCAACAATCATCTACCGCATTAGCATCACAATTCGTGGTGGAGACATTTCTCAAAACTGACTTTTTATTTTCCATCGTTTCGTCTCTGAGCCATTCTGTCTTTTTACCCAATTTGTCCTCCATCCTTTGCCCTTCCACCTCCTAACTCCCTCCACACACACACACACACACACACACACACCACACACACACACACACACACACACACACACACACTCGCTCTTTCTCTCTTTCCACCATCACTGTATTCACAACGCATGGTCGTGAAACTAACAGGACCACCATCCAAGTACGCCTATGCATAGACAAATACATATGTGACAATCCAAACAAAGCTACTCTCAAAGAATCCCCCACCCCCTTCCCTCCAGATACATCCTCAACAGTCCCTTTGATAGAATCCTCCTCCCCCTTCCTCCAGATACATCCTCAAGAGTCCCTTTGATAGAATCCTCCTTCCCCTCCTCCTCCAGATACATCCTCAACAGTCCCTTTGATAGACTCCTCCTCCCCCTGCCACCAGATACATCCTCAACAGTCCCTTTGATAGAATCCTCTTCCCCCTCCCTCCCTCCAGATACATCCTCAACAGTCCCTTTGATAGAATCCTCCTACCCCACCCCCCTCCAGATACATCCTCAACAGTCCCTTTGATAGAATCCTCCTCCCCCTCCCTCCAGATACATCCTCAAGAGTCACTTTAATAGAATCCTCTTACCCCCCCCCCCTCCAGATACATCCTCAAGAGTCCCTTTGATAGACTCCTCCTACTCCCTCCCTCCAGATACATCCTCAATAGTCCCTTTGATAGAATCCTCCTACCCCCCTCTCCCTCCAGATACATCCTCAAGAGTCCCTGTGATAGTATCCTCCTACCCCCCCCCTCCCTCCAGATACACCCTCAAGTGTCCCTTTGATAGACTCCTCCTCCCCCTCCCTCCCTCCAAATACATCCTCAAGAGTCCCTTTGATAGTATCCTCCTCCCCCCTCCCTCCAGATACATCCTCAAGAGTCCCTTTGATAGACTCCTCCTCCTACTCCCTCCCTCCAGATACACCCTCAAGAGTCCCTTTGATAGAATCCTCCTACCCCCCCACCTCCAGATACATCCTCAAGAGTCCCTTTGATAGAATCCTCCTCCCTCCTCCCTCCAGATACATCCTCAAGAGTCCCTTTGATAGAATCCCCCCCCCTCCAGATACATCCTCAATAGTCCTTTTGATAGAATCCTCCTCCCCCTTCCTCCAGATACATCCTCAACAGTCCCTTTGATAGAATCCTCCCCCCCCCCTCCAGATACATCCTCAAGAGTCCCTTTGATAGAATCCTCCTCCCCCTCCCTCCTGATACACCCTCAAGAGCCCCTTTGATAGAATCCTCCTTCCCCTCCCTCCAGATACATCCTCAAGAGTCCCTTTCATAGACTCCTCCTACCCCTCCCTCCCTCCAGATACATCCTCAAGAGTCCCTTTGATATAATCCTCCTTCCCCTCCCTCCAGATACACCCTCAAGAGTCCCTTTGATAGAATCCTCCTTCCCCTCCCTCCAGATACATCCTCAAGAGTCCCTTTGATAGACTCCTCCTCCCCCTCCCTCCAGATGCACCCTTAAGAGTCCCTTTGATAGACTCCTCCTTCCCCTCCCTCCAGATACACCCTTAAGAGTCCCTTTGATAGACTCCTCCTTCCCCTCCCTCCAGATACACCCTCAAGAGTCCCTTTGATAGAATCCTCCTTCCCCTCCCTCCAGATACATCCTCAAGAGTCCCTTTGATAGAATCCTCCTCCCCCTCCCTCCAGATACATCCAAAGAGTCCCTTTGATAGACTCCTCCCCTTCCCTCCAGATACATCCTCAAGAGTCCCTTTGATAGTATCCTCCTCCACCCTCCCTCCAGATACATCCTCAAGAGTCCCTTTGATAGACTCCTCCTCCTACTCCCCCCCTCCAGATACATCCTCAAGAGTCCCTTTGATAGAATCCTCCTACCCCCCCCCCCCCACCTCCAGATACATCCTCAAGAGTCCCTTTGATAGAATCCTCCTCCCTCCTCCCTCCAGATACATCCTCAAGAGTCCCTTTGATAGAATCCCCCCCCCCCCCTCCAGATACATCCTCAATAGTCCTTTTGATAGAATCCTCCTCCCCCTTCCTCCAGATACATCCTCAACAGTCCCTTTGATAGAATCCTCCCCCCCCCCCCCTCCAGATACATCCTCAAGAGTCCCTTTGATAGAATCCTCCTCCCCCTCCCTCCTGATACACCCTCAAGAGCCCCTTTGATAGAATCCTCCTCCCCCTCCCTCCCTCCAGATACATCCTCAAGAGTCCCTTTGATAGAATCCTCCTTCCCCTCCCTCCAGATACATCCTCAAGAGTCCCTTTCATAGACTCCTCCTACCCCTCCCTCCCTCCAGATACATCCTCAAGAGTCCCTTTGATATAATCCTCCTTCCCCTCCCTCCAGATACACCCTCAAGAGTCCCTTTGATAGAATCCTCCTTCCCCTCCCTCCAGATACATCCTCAAGAGTCCCTTTGATAGATTCCTCCTCCCCCTCCCTCCAGATACACCCTTAAGAGTCCCTTTGATAGACTCCTCCTTCCCCTCCCTCCAGATACACCCTTAAGAGTCCCTTTGATAGACTCCTCCTTCCCCTCCCTCCAGATGCACCCTTAAGAGTCCCTTTGATAGACTCCTCCTTCCCCTCCCTCCAGATACACCCTTAAGAGTCCCTTTGATAGACTCCTCCTTCCCCTCCCTCCAGATACACCCTCAAGAGTCCCTTTGATAGAATCCTCCTTCCCCTCCCTCCAGATACATCCTCAAGAGTCCCTTTGATAGAATCCTCCTCCCCCTCCCTCCAGATACATCCAAAGAGTCTCTTTGATAGACTCCTCCCCTTCCCTCCAGATACATCCTCAAGAGTCCCTTTAAAGAAGACAGACCTTAATGTGTCACTCTCTTCCTCTTTCTTCACCACCCTACAGTTTCTCTCTGATCTGCTCTTTCTTTGCAACCCTACAGTTTCTCTCTGATCTGCCCCTTTCTTCACCACCCTACAGTTTCTCCCTCATCTGCCTCTTTCTTCACCACCCTACAGTTTCTCTCTCATCTGCCTCTTTCTTCACCACCCTACAGTTTCTGATCTGCCTCTTTCTTCACCACCCTACTGTTTCTCTCTCATCTGCCTCTTTCTTCACCACCCTACTGTTTCTCTCTGATCTGCCTCTTTCTTCACCACCCTACAGTTTCTGATCTGCCTCTTTTTTTCACCACCCTACTGTTTCTCTCTGATCTGCCTCTTTCTTCACCACCCTACAGTTTCTGATCTGCCTCTTTCTTCACCACCCTACTGTTTCTCTCTCATCTGCCTCTTTCTTCGCCACCCTACAGTTTCTCTCTCATCTGCCTCTTTCTTCACCACCCTACAGTTTCTCTCTCATCTGCCTCTTTCTTTACCACCCTACAGTTTCTCTCTCATCTGCCTCTTTCTTTACCATCCTACAGTTTCTCTCTCATCTGCCTCTTTCTTCACCACCCTACAGTTTCTCTCTCATCTGCCTCTTTCTTCACCACCCTACAGTAGCTCTCTCATCTGCCTCTTTCTTTATCACCCTACAGTTTCTCTCTGATCTGCCTCTTTTTTCACCACCATGCTGTTTCTCTCTGATCTGCCTCTTTCTTCACCACCCTACAGTTTCTCTCTGATCTGCCCTCTTTCTTCACCACCCTACAGTTTCTCTCTGATCTGCCTCTTTCTTCACCACCCTACAGTTTCTCTTTCATCTGCCTCTTTCTTCACCACCCTACAGTTTCTCTCTTATCTGCCTCTTTCTTCACCACCCTACAGTTTATCTCTCATCTGCCTCTTTCTTCACCACCCTACAGTTTCTCTCTGATCTGCCTCTTGCTTCGCCACCATGCTGTTTCTCTCTGATCTGCCTCTTTCTTCACCACCCTACAGTTTCTCTCTCATCTGCCTCTTTCTTCACCACCCTACAGTTTCTCTCTGATATGCCTCTTTCTTCACCACCATGCTGTTTCTCTCTCATCTGCCTCTTTCTTCACCACCCTACAGTTTCTCCCTCATCTGCCTCTTTCTTCACCACCCTACAGTTTCTCTCTGATCTGCCTCTTTCTTCACCACCATGCTGTTTCTCTCTCATCTGCCTCTTTCTTCACCACCCTACAGTTTCTCTCTCATCTGCCTCTTTCTTCACCACCCTACAGTTTCTCTCTCGTCTGCCTCTTTCTTCGCCACCCTACAGTTTCTCTCTCGTCTGCCTCTTTCTTCGCCACCCTACAGTTTCTCTCTGATCTGCCTCTTTCTTCACCACTATGCTGTTTCTCTCTGATCTGCCTCTTTCTTCGCCACCCTACAGTTTCTCTCTGATCTGCCTCTTTCTTCACCACCCTACAGTTTCTCTCTTATCTGCCTCTTTCTTCACCACCCTACAGTTTATCTCTCATCTGCCTCTTTCTTCACCACCCTACAGTTTCTCTCTGATCTGCCTCTTTCTTCACCACCCTACAGTTTCTCTCTGATCTGCCTCTTGCTTCGCCACCATGCTGTTTCTCTCTGATCTGCCTCTTTCTTCACCACCCTACAGTTTCTCTCTCATCTGCCTCTTTCTTCACCACCCTACAGTTTCTCTCTGATCTGCCTCTTTCTTCACCACCATGCTGTTTCTCTCTCATCTGCCTCTTTCTTCACCACCCTACAGTTTCTCTCTCATCTGCCTCTTTCTTCACCACCCTACAGTTTCTCTCTCATCTGCCTCTTTCTTCACCACCCTACAGTTTCTCTCTCATCTGCCTCTTTCTTCACCACCATGCTGTTTCTCTCTGATCTGCCTCTTTCTTCACCACCCTACAGTTTCTCTCTCATCTGCCTCTTTCTTCACCACAATGCTGTTTCTCTCTGCCTCTTTCTTCACCACCATACTGTTTCTCTCTGAACTGCCTCTTTCTTCACCACCCTACAGTTTCTCTTTGATCTGCCTCTTTCTTCACCACCCTACAGTTTCTCTCTCATCTGCCTCTTTCTTCACCACCCTACAGTTTACCTCTCACCTGCCACTTTCTTCACCACTCTACAGTTTATCTCTCACCTGCCTCTTTCTTCACCACCCTACAGTTTTTCTCTCATCTGCCTCTTTCTTCACCACCCTAGAGTTTATCTCTCATCTGCCTCTTTCTTCACCACCCTACAGTTTATCTCTCACCTGCCTCTTTCTTCACCACCCTACTGTTTCTCTCTTATCTGCCTCTTTCTTCACCACCCTACTGTTTCTCTCTTATCTGCCTCTTTCTTCACCACCCTACAGTTTCTCTCTTATCTGCCTCTTTCTTCACCACCCTACAGTTTATCTCTCATCTGCCTCTTTCTTCACCACCCTACAGTTTCTCTCTGATCTGCCTCTTGCTTCGCCACCATGCTGTTTCTCTCTGATCTGCCTCTTTCTTCACCACCCTACAGTTTCTCTCTCATCTGCCTCTTTCTTCACCACCCTACAGTTTCTCTCTGATCTGCCTCTTTCTTCACCACCATGCTGTTTCTCTCTGATCTGCCTCTTTTTTCCCCACCATGCTGTTTCTCTCTGATCTGCCTCTTTCTTCGCCACCCTACAGTTTCTCTCTGATCTGCCTCTTTCTTCACCACCATGCTGTTTCTCTCTGATCTGCCTCTTTCTTCGCCACCCTTCAGTTTCTCTCTGATCTGCCTCTTTCTTCACCACCATGCTGTTTCTCTCTGATCTGCCTCTTTCTTCGCCACCCTACAGTTTCTCTCTGATCTGCCTCTTTCTTCACCACCATGCTCTTTCTCTCTGATCTGCCTCTTTCTTCACCACCATGCTCTTTGTCTCTGATCTGCCTCTTTCTTCACCACCATGCTGTTTCTCTCTGCCACTTTCTTCACCACCATACTGTTTCTCTCTGCCACTTTCTTCACCACCATGCTGTTTCGTTTATTCTCGCTCCGTGTTCTCTTTCTGTCTCTCTTTTTCCTTATCTCCATCTCTGTACGTTTGTCTCTCTGTCTGTCTGTCTCTCGTTATCTCTCTCTCTCTCTCCTCTCTCTCTCTCTCTCTCTCTCTCTCTCTCTCTATCTATCTATCTATCTATCTATCTGTCTCTTCAAATTGTTATGCAGGAAGCTTTTATCATATGGTATAACAGGAAATACCTTCCAACTGATAACATTCCTAGAATACCGTCAACAAATCGTTTGTGTCGACAACAATTTATCAGAGAAGCTACCTATCCAACATGGCGTACTGTCACGGTCGCTAAGCCGGACGGCCCTACCACCCCTACCCACGCCTATCACACCCTAGGTCAGACAACACAGCACACTAACAGTTTTACAATCACGCACGCTTCTTTATTTCACACACACTCCATGGCGCCACCACTCCCGCACATCCACAACTGCACACAAGTATCCCAATTCCCGCTGACTCACCCTACTCTACTATAAAGACCTGGAAGACCCTAACCTAACCTAAAACACCAGTTGCGGTATATCACTGTGACCTGGGGACACAGCGATAGCCCGCACACGTGGTGACTAACTACTAGGGACAAGGATTTACCAAAGGGACTCTAATCTCTTAACGACCGCTACCACCCACACCTCTCCCCAGGACTCACCCTTCTCTTTTAACCCGGGACCACTACCAAACTGGTCGCTGCGTCCCTAAGGGAGGCAACGACAAGTACCCTACACTGTGCCGGCCACTACGTCCTAAAAGGAGGCAGTAGCTAACACCCCTAACCCTACTACCTAACGCTACACCCCTTCTATCACAAACATGGGGCAACCCATCCCGGCCCGGAAAGCTCCAGTCCTCGGCGCTGTACGTGGCCCCTCACAGGCTGACACCTCCCCGAAGACTCTGCACCCCGGCGCTGTCCGTGGCTCCTCCGCGGGCCGACACCCTCCCCGAAGACTCTGCACCCCGGCGCTGACCGTGGCCTCCCGCAGTCTGACTCCTCCCCGCGATGGGCACGACACCCAACGCACACACACCAGACGCCCTCTCGACGGGTCCGGGGCTCGTAGGACGCCTCCTCCTCTGAAGGCCCCGTCGGACACTGAGGGTGAAAAAAGGCCTGGTGCAGCGCCCTCTCACAGGACGCCTGAACAGGGAAGAGGAACCAGTGCCGGAGAACTCCCGGAAGAGCACCGGTAGCTGGAGGAGAGCTGCCCCACAGAAGGCAGCCGGCCTGGGTGGTCTCCCTCTCCCGGGAAAACAACAGGTACTGGAAAGCGCCGCTCACCTGCCGGCACGCGGCAGTAGACTGAGGTGGTCTGGCCCCAGCCTCAGGACGGAGCAGGATACCTGCTGACACAACTGTAGGCCCCTACTGTAATGTTGCTACTACCCGAGTCATCAAGGCACATAGGCTACTTGGTAAAGCTTTAACTCTCCATCTCCCTTGCCTACTTCCCACTCGGGCATGAGAGTGACCCCTTGAATTTCGAACACATCCCCCAACCCATTACTCACTTTGGGGTTATCAGACCCATTTCCTGCCAACCCTTACAACAGCGGTAAAGCAATACTCTCCCTGAGCCAATCCACGCTATTACATATGAAATTATGAATCACACCCAATTCTCGGAGAAATAAACCAATCTAAGCGATCCACCACGGACTCCATGGGCCCCCTTAGGACATACTAAATAATCTAGGAAATGGCCAATTTCACAAGGAAATGTCTCCACACAATAACCAGTAGTAATACACATCTCTCAGAGGAAAAAACAAAACAAAACAAAAAAAACTTAATTTTTAGCGGTTCACAGTTCCAGCATTTTCACACAAGAGAATCGGCTCGCAGCCACAATCCTTCACATTATTACCCCTCTTTGCACTGTCAATTATAATCATATATCAAAAACATGATTTGTTCGCCAAAATTTCCATCCAGCACCTCACTCTCATGTCATCTCTTGTCAGATAACCCAGTGGTTAATCTTTGTTATGCCAACACAACCACACTTCATACAATATTACATGCTGCACATCATCCGTTTTTATCCTATCAACTGCTAAGCTACTCGCCTTAAACTTTACCTTTCCCTTCTTTTTGCTTACTAAAATTCATAACTGGGTTGCCTCCCCACAACCTAAAATATCTGTCTCCAACCCCGTTCTGTCACAAATACATACATCCCTGCACGTGTGACGACTGTCACTTTCTTACAAAACTTCTAACCATATGGACTCACTGTCCTGTACCAAATGCGTACGCCACCGATACAGTCTGCACGCGCACGACACCCGCATCGAGAACCCTAACTCGTAACGAAAGTGACAAGACACCAATATAAGTTGAATAGTCACGACCGTACTCCAGTATAAACCACTCGACCACAAATTGGCCTTAGCCCTACTACACAGTTAACCGATTCCAATGCTGTGCAGGTCAACTCCAGAATCGTTAATCAATTTCAACGAACTCCTACTATTTACAATTGAGATTGAGCACAATCATCAAACCCCTCTATGATTCACGCAGACACATCTGCACCTGACTCATATTATGATCCTCAACAAAATGCAACCTCGTACTACCCTCTTATTGAACCCACTGACCTTAATATGAACTAACCACAAACAATATCTACATCACCGCCCATCAACGGTTATTATATCGAACCCACATTGTCTAGCCAAACTGTCACATGACAATCGAACTCAGGAACCACTATGTACACTACTTACAGAATATACCGAAAAGAGGTAACACAAACCGGCTGACAACAAATTTCAATCACGGAACCAAGACAACATCATACCAGACAACCAGTATACGCAACGAACACCATACAACTAATCCCAACATGAGACAACTACAGTACAACTCGCCATAATACAAGACAACACGACGAACTACAACACAACGAACCTAACAGATCACCAACCTGGACATACAGACGATCAACCACACCAGTTCTGCAACTGGCTGACAGTGGCTGCAACAAGGACGACACCGACTCAGCACAGGCCAAGGGCACCCAAACCCGACGAGGACCTGGCACTAACTATGACTCGAAGTCACTCTTCAAAACTAACGGCGCTGCCGCCGCACCTACAAGGAGTACGTCCACTCCGACGAACACCAGGGACCGAAGTGAAGCTACCCCAACGCATTCCGCCCTGGTCGGAATCAAGCGAACTCTACTCACCACACAAAACAACGATTGGTCAGAGCAGTGTATCCCTCCGCACAGCTGACACGCCTAACCAACGGACTAGTTGTTGCTCGTGCAACAACACGACAATTTACCACAACAACTCACAGACGTGACAACAAAACAACAACCGATATCCTGCCCCGCCTTCTCTGGTGTAGAACCAAAGTAGCAAAAGGGTAACAATCGGGAACGAAACCAACCTCCCGCTTCCATTCCATTCCTTCAATAAGTGAAGACTGGAATGAAAGAATATTGTATGTCCTATTTCCCCAGCCCCCCTACCTAGCCTAACCTTACTACCTAACCCCGAGGAACTTAGCCTAACTCTAGCTAACTAAACCCCAACCTCACATACGCGCGAGCGCGCGCGCGCGCACACACACACACACACACACACACACACACACACACACACACACACACACACACACGCACACGCTCTCTATCTTGAACCACCACTACTCTTAAACACATGGACATACTGATTTAGTACCGCCGATCGGTGACATACCCCCCTGCCTAAGTTTTAACTACAGGTTAAAACCAACAACTACTTCTCACTCGATCGGCGTTTTAGCCACACTCTACCTATAACAATCCAATTTCCCATCACTCATTCTGTCCTACTGTTACTTTTGATGCACACCAAAACTTCCATCCCAACAACACCTTTAAATACATCAACAACCACAGGTTACACTAATCAACCTGGACTAACTCTGCCTCACACGACCTTAACGCAGGCACTTATGGGCAGCCGTTACACTACGCACCACTTATGAATTTTATAACTGAGGCTGCTCTGATTACGCACAACTGCTATGCAACACGTACTACAAATACCACACCCTCAGTAACACTTTGCTACGTCATTCTCTTCCAAAGATAATAACACATGCACAGCTTCGACAATGACAACCTCCAACGACACAGGTTAATGGAACTTACAGGCTCTCTCCTCTCTCTCTCTCTCTCTCTCTCTCTCCTCTCTCTCTCTCTCTCTCTCTCTCTCTCTCTCTCTCTCTTCCTCCACGGCAAGCGACTCAAGAAGTCTGCCGCCACATTGTCCTTTCCAGACACTGCCTGCACCGTAAACTGGAATGCCTGCAGTGCCCACCTTGTGATCCTCCCACTAGTACTCTAGACCCCACAGCTCTCTTCCTGGGTTTCGCCTTCAAGTCAAAATGTCGCTTGTACCTGCAAGCTGCCGTTGCCAAGTTCTCCTTTGCCAACTTGCACGTCTTAGCTATTTTGTTCCTTAGGTTGACGACGTACTCTGTAGCTGTGCAGAGCTCTTGCCTCTCGGGTTGCAACCACCGATCTCTCAGTATCTGCATGGGCCTGCGCATCAGTGGCATCCTTACAAGGGGAACTCTTGAGACTCTTCCCTTGTCCACAGTACGCTGACACTGGAAGCATGACTGGCAGTACCGACGAATGTCAGCATGCATGCCTGGCCAATAAAAATGGCGACCAACTCGCTCCTTGGTTCGGGTGGTACCTAAGTGACCAGACATGGGTACGTCGTGGGCTAGCTTCATCACCGTGGTCCGTAGTTCAGCTGGGACGCAGATCTGACTCGCTACGTCCTTGGGACCCTCAAACCGCCGGACCAGTACACCAGACTTCCGCGCGTACTCAACTCGTCCAAACTTGGTGTGGAAGTGCGTCCCTGCTTCACACGCACTCCGAGCCTTCCTCAAGGTTTCATCCTGGTCCTGCATCTGAATTAACTGCTGGGTAGAGGTGTTCAGAATGCATTCCTCGACGGGCAGTGGTACAGGTTCTTGCTGCTCCCTGGCTCTCTGCGCGCGTGTCTGCACTGCCCCTACCAGCGCCGGGTCTGCGTATACAGGCACACGTGTCCAACCGGGATCTCCTACTCTCTTTGCGAAGTTTCCGATCAGGACTTCCTGCACAGGGCTATTCATGACCAAAACCTCCAACTTCCCTGCGATGAATGGCGACTTCAACTCTATTACCGCCACAGTAACACGGACCTACATCTGGACTCGGCCAACACTACTGGGACTGTCTCTCCTGTGTACGCATCTGCCGGTACTAACCACTTGGCCACTACGGTGTGTCCGGCACCAGTGTCCCGTAATCCATTGGCCGGAGACCCGTTAACTTCTACAATGCACGCAGGCTCGTACCGCTGCTCAGCGCATGGGCGACACAACGTAGGGACTACACGAGCTTGGGGCTGGTCACAGCAATGAACAGCGCCAACAGAATGGGGCTCAGGGCATTTCCTAGCGATGTGGCCTGGCTTCTTGCAGTTGAAACAAACTATGGTCGATCTAGGCCCTTCTGATCTCCTGTTCAGCTGCTGTAGTGCTCTGTCACTTTGTTGGGACCTCCCTGCGGGCTGGCTCCCTGCTGTTTCACGTGTATTACCCAGGTTGGGTTGGTTAACTGTTCGGTCTTGTCTCGCCTTCCTCCCCAGTCTTTTGGCCTCTGCCAAAACAGTAGCTTCTGTTGCAAGTTGTTCAACAGTTTTCGGGCATGTCTTCCGGACCTCGATCGTGAACTCTGGAGACAATAGCTGATAAAACTGTTCTTGGAACAGCAGATCCTTTACGTCCTCTGCCACACTCTCATCCTTGCCCGCTGCCGCACACCAGAGGGAAAACCACCGCTTCATCCTTCCCAGCATCTGGCCGAAAGTCTCAGCAGCGTCCTTCTTGATGCTCCTGAACTTTTCCCGGTAGGCCTCAGCATCTAGCCTGAAGTGGCTTGACAGGGCGCCCTTTATCTGATCATAGTCGCCTAACTCATCCGCACTTAACCGCATCACCGCTTCTCTAGCCTTTCCTCTCAGCAGAGACATCAGACGTGTGGGCCATGAGGTCTTGCTCCACTTGCACATCTGGGCTACACGCTCAAATTGGGCGATGAAAGCGTCCACGTCGTCGTTCTCTCCTAACGGCTCAAGGTGGAAATGCTTCGTTTCTTCCACCTCGATCAAGCGTTTCCTATGCGCTGCTTCATCTAAGGCCTGTCTCTCTTGTATGATTAGCTCTCGCTCTCTTGCCTCTAACTCGGCTTCATCCCTTCGTTTCTTAAGATCTAATTCGGCTTGCCGTGTCTGAGCTTCTATTTCTCTTATCGCCCTTTCTTCCTCCATCTTCTTCCTCTGCAGTTCCAATTCCATCTGTCTCGCTGCTTTCTCATCTTCGATCTTCTTCTGCTTCATCTCTAGTTCCCTTTGCTTAGCAGCTTTGTCCTCTTCATCCTTCTGCTTTAACCTTTCCTTCTCCTCTTCGATCTTCTTCTGCTTCATCTCTAGCTCCCTCTGTCTATCAGCTTTCTCCTCTTCTATCTTCCTCTGCTGCATCTCTAGCTCCCTCTGCCTAGCAGCCTTCTTCTCTTCAATCTGCGTCCGCTGCATTTCTAGCTCCCTCTCATCCTTCATCTTCTGCCTCACTTTCTCCTCCATCCGGAGCTCCAATTCTGTTTCTCTCGCCGTCTTCTCATCCTCATTACGTACCGAGTCTGTGACGAACTTGGCGAGGTCTCCCCCAGCTAAACCCATCGCCGCTTCCAACTTGGCAAACTTTGCATAAACCCCCGCCCCCTGTTCTTGATCCACCCCGCTCCCTGGTCACTAACCTTAGGTTTGGTATCCGCCGTAGGGGCCTGTGGATCCATGACACTATCGGGGTCGTACTGCGGATGGGCTCGGGTGTGTTTAGACATAGGGTACCCCTACCACCACAGAGCTAGCAACGGACAGTATGCGATCTGAGCGCAACTGGAGGTTCCTGACTACGCGCTAGCCCTGAAGCAACTCAGCACAAGTACACAATACTCTCAATGAGTCACGCACCAAGCATAACTCCACCCACACTTGTGTACCTCATACATATACCCCTATGGGCTCCAACCCATATAATACTACCAATGCACTGTCTGGTCACTGACTGAACCACGTGACACCGTGTGTCCACCGTCCACTGTGCATGCGCACCAGTTACCCACAGTCACAGGCCTCACTGTCTCTGGTAGGCCGCACCCACACGATCACAGTGCACTTGCACCCCGCAAGTCCATATGCACTCCCAGCACACCTTAGTGTCACAACCCTGCGCACCCTCGTGCTTCCCACACACAGTCACCTGGGCTTACTCTGCCCTTAATCCCCACAGGATATCCGAGCACACAGCGTGCACAGTCACGGGCTGGGTACCACTCTACCTACTCACTGGGGTATACCACATGTAAGGGACACAAAGGACACCTGGTACCCTCCGGCACCTCACCTACACTGTACGGTGTAATCACTCACACTTACCACAACCACTCAATGTATATTGACCATTCATACCTCACTCACACGGTAGCGCCAACCCATTCACACCAACACAAGTGCCCTGCCCAATGCCAATGGAAACCTGCCTGAAGTGAACAGGGACACTACGTACCACCTCCCAGGGTACTGGTACGCTCCCACCAACCACCCACTTACCTTTCACACAACGTACACACCGGACACAACACCCCCCTTACCTCCCTCCTAGCTACCTATCACCTACCCAGAACCCCTTATGTTACCCCGCATCTCCACCAAAGTGTCACGGTCGCTAAGCCGGACGGCCCTACCACCCCTACCCACGCCTATCACACCCTAGGTCAGACAACACAGCACACTAACAGTTTTACAATCACGCACGCTTCTTTATTTCACACACACTCCATGGCGCCACCACTCCCGCACATCCACAACTGCACACAAGTATCCCAATTCCCGCTGACTCACCCTACTCTACTATAAAGACCTGGAAGACCCTAACCTAACCTAAAACACCAGTTGCGGTATATCACTGTGACCTGGGGACACAGCGATAGCCCGCACACGTGGTGACTAACTACTAGGGACAAGGATTTACCAAAGGGACTCTAATCTCTTAACGACCGCTACCACCCACACCTCTCCCCAGGACTCACCCTTCTCTTTTAACCCGGGACCACTACCAAACTGGTCGCTGCGTCCCTAAGGGAGGCAACGACAAGTACCCTACACTGTGCCGGCCACTACGTCCTAAAAGGAGGCAGTAGCTAACACCCCTAACCCTACTACCTAACGCTACACCCCTTCTATCACAAACATGGGGCAACCCATCCCGGCCCGGAAAGCTCCAGTCCTCGGCGCTGTACGTGGCCCCTCACAGGCTGACACCTCCCCGGAAGACTCTGCACCCCGGCGCTGTCCGTGGCTCCTCCGCGGGCCGACACCCTCCCCGAAGACTCTGCACCCCGGCGCTGACCGTGGCCTCCCGCAGTCTGACTCCTCCCCGCGATGGGCACGACACCCAACGCACACACACCAGACGCCCTCTCGACGGGTCCGGGGCTCGTAGGACGCCTCCTCCTCTGAAGGCCCCGTCGGACACTGAGGGTGAAAAAAGGCCTGGTGCAGCGCCCTCTCACAGGACGCCTGAACAGGGAAGAGGAACCAGTGCCGGAGAACTCCCGGAAGAGCACCGGTAGCTGGAGGAGAGCTGCCCCACAGAAGGCAGCCGGCCTGGGTGGTCTCCCTCTCCCGGGAAAACAACAGGTACTGGAAAGCGCCGCTCACCTGCCGGCACGCGGCAGTAGACTGAGGTGGTCTGGCCCCAGCCTCAGGACGGAGCAGGATACCTGCTGACACAACTGTAGGCCCCTACTGTAATGTTGCTACTACCCGAGTCATCAAGGCACATAGGCTACTTGGTAAAGCTTTAACTCTCCATCTCCCTTGCCTACTTCCCACTCGGGCATGAGAGTGACCCCTTGAATTTCGAACACATCCCCCAACCCATTACTCACTTTGGGGTTATCAGACCCATTTCCTGCCAACCCTTACAACAGCGGTAAAGCAATACTCTCCCTGAGCCAATCCACGCTATTACATATGACATTATGAATCACACCCAATTCTCGGAAAATAAACCAATCTAAGCGATCCACCACGGACTCCATGGGCCCCCTTAGGACATACTAAATAATCTAGGAAATGGCCAATTTCACAAGGAAATGTCTCCACACAATAACCAGTAGTAATACACATCTCTCAGAGGAAAAAACAAAACAAAACAAAAAAAACTTAATTTTTAGCGGTTCACAGTTCCAGCATTTTCACACAAGAGAATCGGCTCGCAGCCACAATCCTTCACATTATTACCCCTCTTTGCACTGTCAATTATAATCATATATCAAAAACATGATTTGTTCGCCAAAATTTCCATCCAGCACCTCACTCTCATGTCATCTCTTGTCAGATAACCCAGTGGTTAATCTTTGTTATGCCAACACAACCACACTTCATACAATATTACATGCTGCACATCATCCGTTTTTATCCTATCAACTGCTAAGCTACTCGCCTTAAACTTTACCTTTCCCTTCTTTTTGCTTACTAAAATTCATAACTGGGTTGCCTCCCCACAACCTAAAATATCTGTCTCCAACCCCGTTCTGTCACAAATACATACATCCCTGCACGTGTGACGACTGTCACTTTCTTACAAAACTTCTAACCATATGGACTCACTGTCCTGTACCAAATGCGTACGCCACCGATACAGTCTGCACGCGCACGACACCCGCATCGAGAACCCTAACTCGTAACGAAAGTGACAAGACACCAATATAAGTTGAATAGTCACGACCGTACTCCAGTATAAACCACTCGACCACAAATTGGCCTTAGCCCTACTACACAGTTAACCGATTCCAATGCTGTGCAGGTCAACTCCAGAATCGTTAATCAATTTCAACGAACTCCTACTATTTACAATTGAGATTGAGCACAATCATCAAACCCCTCTATGATTCACGCAGACACATCTGCACCTGACTCATATTATGATCCTCAACAAAATGCAACCTCGTACTACCCTCTTATTGAACCCACTGACCTTAATATGAACTAACCACAAACAATATCTACATCACCGCCCATCAACGGTTATTATATCGAACCCACATTGTCTAGCCAAACTGTCACATGACAATCGAACTCAGGAACCACTATGTACACTACTTACAGAATATACCGAAAAGAGGTAACACAAACCGGCTGACAACAAATTTCAATCACGGAACCAAGACAACATCATACCAGACAACCAGTATACGCAACGAACACCATACAACTAATCCCAACATGAGACAACTACAGTACAACTCGCCATAATACAAGACAACACGACGAACTACAACACAACGAACCTAACAGATCACCAACCTGGACATACAGACGATCAACCACACCAGTTCTGCAACTGGCTGACAGTGGCTGCAACAAGGACGACACCGACTCAGCACAGGCCAAGGGCACCCAAACCCGACGAGGACCTGGCACTAACTATGACTCGAAGTCACTCTTCAAAACTAACGGCGCTGCCGCCGCACCTACAAGGAGTACGTCCACTCCGACGAACACCAGCGACCGAAGTGAAGCTACCCCAACGCATTCCGCCCTGGTCGGAATCAAGCGAACTCTACTCACCACACAAAACAACGATTGGTCAGAGCAGTGTATCCCTCCGCACAGCTGACACGCCTAACCAACGGACTAGTTGTTGCTCGTGCAACAACACGACAATTTACCACAACAACTCACAGACGTGACAACAAAACAACAACCGATATCCTGCCCCGCCTTCTCTGGTGTAGAACCAAAGTAGCAAAAGGGTAACAATCGGAACGAAACCAACCTCCCGCTTCCATTCCATTCCTTCAATAAGTGAAGACTGGAATGAAAGAATATTGTATGTCCTATTTCCCCAGCCTCCTACCTAGCCTAACCTTACTACCTAACCCCGAGGAACTTAGCCTAACTCTAGCTAACTAAACCCCAACCTCACATACGCGCGAGCGCGCGCGCGCGCACACACACACACAACACACACACACACACACACACACACACACACACACACACACACACACGCACACGCTCTCTATCTTGAACCACCACTACTCTTAAACACATGGACATACTGATTTAGTACCGCCGATGGGTGACACGTACCCCAGGGTTCTGTGTTAGGTCCGTTTCTGTTCTCAGTTTATCTCCCTCTTTATATTGAGGATTCGTGTGAACTCTTTTGTGATGATACCACTGTCCATACAAGTAGTTCCAGCTTGGAAGCTGTTTTCACTTCATTACAGAAGAATGCTGATATCTTAAGTAATTGGTGCAATGTAAATCACACGTCACTGAATCCTAACAAAACAAAACTAATGCTGATAACAACAAGGCAGAGAAGACAAACATAACCACACCGCCTCCATCTGTTTTTTTATCAATTATCAGGAAATTGAAGTGGTGATAGCCATCGAATTCTAGGCGTATAAGTTGATAATAATCTTTCTTGGTCTTATCACCTTCGCAGTTTATGTAAATCAATATCCAGACAAACATATCAGCTGTGCAGGATTAAGCATTTCTTAAACCTTCATGTCAGGAAATTGTTCCTACACGCACATGTTCTCTCTTCAATCAATTAATGTTCAACACTATTTGATTCTGCTAGTGCTAATGCCATGAAACCTCTTACGAGTGTCTACAAAAGAGCGCTTAAAGCAGTCCTATTAAAATCATCTATCTTAGTGAAGGGGATTATACTAAAGCGGGGGCTCTTCGGTTAAAAGAAATGTTTGCTGTCAACAAATGTCTGCTAATGCAAAAAAACTGCATCGGGTTTAGCACACACAACCTCTTCAGTCTAAATTTAGCATAAACCCAAGAGATTCAACCAAATTCCAGGTTCCCACACCTAGAATAGATCTATTTAAATCAAGCTTATCTTACTCAGGTAGCGTGGTTTGGAATTCACTTCCAGTACAATTCCGATGTACTCAAATTACCGAATCCTTCAGGGAAAAACTAATTACACATTTCACAGCAGACCATTGCTATTAGGGACAAATACATATACCTGGGCACACCCTATGTTTTGCTGCATATTAAACTGATACGCCATTACCTTTCCACTGATGTTTTTAAAACCAGATAATGATAAATGAGAGATATGGTTACTATCGGTTTTATTAAAATTTGAAATTATATCATGATGAATGACTGTTGTGGTCGCTGGTTTTATTGGTGCATTGTCACTAATTGATTGATGTCTTAATACTTTGATTTCTTCGAGCACTGTAACTGCAAGGTGATAAATGTGTGTCCGGATTACTGTTGATCATATTGACGTATTGCTCTTTATTCAAATTTATAGTAATGTTTAGCACATGATATTTTGGATAGCAATATGGAATTATAATCTCTCTCTCTCTCTCTCTCTCTCCTCTCTCTCTCTCCTCTCTCTCTCTCTCTTAATTACGGCTGCGTTTCGATGGATTGTCACTTAATTAATAATTATAGTTTTGGGTAGTGTATGAATGGTCAAGAAGAAAACAAAAAAGATGGAAGGGGAAGGTAAATTATAATGGCATCTCTCCTCTCTCTCTCTCTCTCTCTCTCTCTCTCTCTCTCTCTCTCTCTCTCTCTCACACACACACACACACACACACACACACACACACACACACACACACACATACACACGCGCACGCACATGCACACGCACACGCACACACACACACACACACACACACACACACACACACACACACACACACACATCATGACAAATAAGTGTTATGATTATTGATGCTAGGAATTCATTGCTGCTTACTGATAACTGATTGTAGTACCGTTCGTTCTCGTTTTGCCTTATAACCACATCATGTAAATGTAAAAGAAAGTAAAAATGTTGATATTATCGATGCATTGTAGTTGTCTAATTATTATCCTTAGCAGTTTGTTGTTTGTTAATATTTTACTCTCTCTCTCTCTCTCTCCTCTCTCTCTCTCTCTCTCTCTCTCTCTCTCTCTCTCTCTCTCTCTCTCTCTCCCCCTTCGTTACGAGGATCGCGTATTCCATATCTGTGTGTGTTGATTCTTTTCTTCTTTGTAATCAATTTCTTTATTCTTGTTTGTTGTTTCAATCGTTTCTTTTTTCCTTTTAAAGTCATCTACGCCTTAACTGTTAATGGATGAACTTTTTAATGTTGTGAAGATATGTGTGTTTGTTAAAAGTTTTGTTAGTCTTAGTCGCTAGTCATACTTAGTCCCTTAACGGGGCAAGGGCGGGATGAAAAAAAGCATGTGTTTGCTTATCTGTTACCCTTGGAAATAAAGATTATCATCATCATCATCATCATCATCTCTCTTTCTCACGCGATAGATAGATAGATAGATAGATAGATAGATAGATAGATAGATAGATAGATAGATAGATAGATAGATAGATAGATAGATAGATAGATATGAATAATGACAGTTTTGCTCGTTCTTACTTTAGTAGCTAGGCATTCACTTGATGACATCAGTAATGATTGTTCACTTATGTTTTGAAATGCGGATTACTGTGTGTTTGTTATCTCTTTGAATGCATACCCCTCCACTCCTCCCCAATGGCCTATGAGTAGTGGAGAAGTATCACTTGCTGTGTCTGTTTCACTCAACACATGTTCAGAGAATTTCTTTTGATGCGTTACTAGAACTTGAGGTTCGGGTGAATTTGCTAACATATGGTTTCATTTTGGGGTCGAAAATGAACCTTTCTGAGCAATATCTATTAAGCGTTGTTTGATAGAGATCTGACATAAAATCAAACGAATTTCGAACAGGATCAATTATACTCTCAGTAATGCCCCTTGGAGTTACATAAAGACACGAAGGTGTGTTTTCTAGACAGATATTTACGACAGCATTATTTCGCTGTTACAGGTTTATAATCCTCTTAGTCATGGAACATTAAATCTGGAATGGCTTTAAAGTTTTATGCTATCAAACCTGCATAATTAGAAAGGCAAATTTTCGGTTACGTGTAAACAGGCTGATTTGGATATTTATCTCGCACTGGGATGTTTTGAGCGTACATATAAACACAGAAAGCAGCACTTCCTGCGTGTTCAGAATAAGTTGTAGATTTACAGTTTTGTTTTTCTATTTAAAGAGGTGTTTGCTTAACTCAATCCAACACTCTAAGGTAACGGAGACACAACAGAACGGTCACTGACCAGGCCTCACAAAACACGTCCATCATGATGGGAAGTTTCTAGCGTTGGGTGAGGAACGACCGGGGGGGGGGGGGGGGGGGGTGATGTTATTGACGTCACACACAAGGACGGATAATGGAACATTGTTGTCATTGTCCATTAGAAAGGTGAGAGGAGCCTTAATTAATGATGTCTTTAATGTTTGTAAACCACTCCCTTTACACTACACAGACGCACTCTCCTCCAGAAATTCACATTCATCTGTCTCCCTGCTGGCGCGTCCTTTCCCTAATTCATCTGTCTCCCTGCTGGCGCGTCCTTTCCCTAATTCATCTGTCTCCCTGCTGGCGCGTCCTTTCCCTAATTCATCTGTCTCCCTGCTGGCGCGTCCTTTCCCTAAAACATAATAAGGTTCATGTCTCTCCCCGTGTGAAATGAAGGACACACCGCGAAGATGGAAGAGAGAGAGAGAGAGAGAGAGAGAGAGAGAGAGAGAGAGAGAGAGAGAGAGAGAGAGAGGGAGACAGGCAGACAGAGAGAGAGAGAGAGAGAGAGAGGGGGGGTATTTTCTCCTTTACAGAATTCCATTTAAAATTTAATGGAACTGGGAAAACTTATCAAATGATTTCAGTCTGGTGGATAAGGGGGAAGAATGAAAGATGGGGGTGGGTAGGGGATAAGGGTGGAAAGACAGATGGCAGGTGAGAGTTGTGTTTGTTTGGAAGCGGTGAGGGGGGAAGGGATAGTGGATAAGGCTGGATAGAAAGACGGGAGGAGGGGGTTGTGATTGTTTGGAAGCGGGGATGAGGGAGGGGATGGGTGGGCGCAAACAATGCAAAATGACGGAACCTATGCTTACCGTGTGTTTGTTTTCATCTGTTAACTTTGTGATGGTTTGGATATTTTGTCTTTAATGTTTAGTTGCTTATACGCGTTGAGTTTGTAGATTTCACGCGCGCGCGCGCGCTAGTGTGTGTGTGTGTGTGTGTGTGTGTGTGTGTGTGTGTGTGTGTGTGTGTGTGTGATTGTCTTGCGATTTTGTGTTTGCTTTCTCATGCTTTTTACATTTCTCCTACAAATGACGCTAAAAATTGAATGAAAATGACGTAAAAAAAACCCCACAGACAACAAATAATGATGTTTACACAAAAAGCAGGAGTGAGTTGGGAGAAGGTGATTGTGCGAATGTGTGAAGGATGGAAGGAGAGAGAAGACAGATACAGAAAAAGACAGTGTGATGGAGAGTAAAACGACATACCATCTCTCTCTCTCTCTCTCTCTCTCTCTCTCTCTCTCTCTCTCTCTCTCTCTCTCTCTCTAAATTACGCAAGATTTAGATTGAGGACTTTAGGTTTTAATGCGAACAAAAGATGGTTTGAATGTGAAACATCCACAGAATCTCCTTGTCCTGCATGTAGACATATTATTGATGACGAAGAACACTTTCTGTTCCACTGTACTGCTTATAATGAAGTGCGGACAAACTGTTCATTTTTCCAGTTAGATATAGCGAAAAGACAAAATGTCGCTGATGTGTTATCATCAGATGATGAAATTGTAATAAAATCAGTTGCGAAATTCATCGCGGAAGCATTGAAAATTAGACGGATGAAGGATAGTGAAATTGAAGATAATACATTATAAGAGATATCTGAATGAATGTTATCATTCATCGCATGTTGAAGAGATCAGTAAGATACCATGTCATCATTTGATTGAGTGGATGGTCGAGTCAGTCTTTTTTTTTTTTTTTTTTTTTTTTTCATGTTGAAGACATCAGCAAAACACAATGTCATCATTTGATTCAGCGGATGGTCGAGTCAATCTTAAGGTGCTTTTTTTTTTTTTTTTTTTTTTTTAAACCTTACTGCATTACTCCTGTGCGTGAGGTGAGGACATAACGAAATGTTACGAATTTATTTGTTTTTGTTAACTTTGGATTTGATACACACTAGGAATGAAAGTGTACTATTTGTTTGCAGGAAAGGAAGAGGGAAATGTTTTTGTTCTGTTACTTCTCCCCCCTTGTCAAAAGACCTCTTTGGTAATGACAATAAAATATCAAATATCAAATATCAAATCTCTCTCTCTCTCTCTCTCTCTCTCTCACACACACACACACACACACACACACACACACACACACACACACACACACACACACAAGCTTGATGATCTGTTTCAAAACATAGAGAAGCACGGCAGCAAATGTACAACATAGATCATATCTTAGGCATTTTCTAAAATTATATATGGCTCAGAATTGGATTAACGATGGTTCAAACGACATTTTGTGTATTTAATAATAGCAGGTCAGATGTTGGAAAGACAGGGCCACCAGCAGGTCAGATGTTGGAAAGACAGGGCCACCAGCAGGTCAGATGTTGGAAAGACAGGGCCACCAGCAGGTCAGATGTTGGAAAGGTGGGCCACCAGCAGGTCAGATGTTGGAAAGACAGGGCAGGTCAGATGTTGGAAAGACAGGGCAGGTCAGCTGTTGGAAAGACGGGCCACCAGCAGGTCAGATGTTGGAAAGACAGGGCCACCAGCAGGTCAGATGTTGGAAAGACGGGCCACCAGCAGGTCAAATGTTGGAAAGACAGGGCCACCAGCAGGTCAGATGCTGGAAAGACAGGGCAGGTCAGATGTTGGAAAGACAGGGGAGATCAGATGTTGGAAAGACAGGGCCACTAGCCGGTCAGATGTTGGAAAGACAGGGCAGGTCAGATGTTGGAAAGACAGGGCAGGTCAGCTGTTGGAAAGACGGGCCACCACCAGGTCAGATGCTGGAAAGACAGGGCAGGTCAGATGTTGGAAAGACAGGCCAGGTCAGATGTTGGAAAGACGGGCCACCAGCAGGTCAGATGTTGGAAAGACAGGGCAGGTCAGATGTTGGAAAGACAGGCCAGGTCAGATATTGGAAAACCAGTGCAGGTCAGATGTTGAAAGCCAGGGCAGGTCAGTTGTTGGAAAGACAGGGAAGATCAGATGTTGGAAAGACAGGGCAGGATAGATGTTGGAAAGACAGGACTGGACAGATGTTGGAGAGCCAGGGTAGGATAGATGTTGGAAATCCAAAACAGGTCAGAGGTTAGAAAGGTCTGTTGACCTGTTTACCTGACAGCTACTCACCCGCGTTTTGTATCAGTCAGGTGAGCGAGGATTTCCTTTTCGTCTCTGCAGATCTGCCGGCCTGGAAACATCACACGGTGCCGAAGAGAGACAGGGAACTTGGTCTTTGTGGTAATCAGTTCCCCATGTATCGGTGAGGCCCCTGAGTCCGGCCTGGAATTGATTACCACCAGAGAGGCTGACCACCGTATAAAGGGCCTAAGGATTCTCCGTCACGACGACGTGGAGAAGCTGACCACCAGGTCGGTGGTTTGTTAACGACCAATCTGTCGCCCCTGCCCAATTTGTCGCCTGGCAACGGCGGGCGACAAATTGGGCGGGGCGACAGATTGGTCGTTAACAGTGGTTCAACGTGTGCGTTTTTTTTCTGCTATGAGGGTGTTCCCAGGAGGACTACACGAACTACATCCGTGAGCGGCTCTGCCTACTGAGTGAAGACTGTGACTTTGGGTGGACGCAAGTCAAGTACATGAACTGTTTGTTAGGACACTGCTGAAGGTGGCAGCGAAGTCTGCGCCGTGGAAAATAAATATTTAATATGTCAGAATAGAGAGCGACGGTTTAAAAGCTCTGTGTGTTGTTGCACGCCCTTTCCAATGGTGGCGTGTATTGCTATTTCTTGTGCCTGTTCATTTATATTATGGTAATATCTGTTTGTAGTATTTTGATGGTTGAGGCAGCATGAAAAAAAGAAAAAAAAATAACTTGTGTGTTGCCTGGCTGTCTATGTTCGTGTGGTGTGAGTGTGTGTAGGAAAAAAGTCGTTACACGCATCCAAAAGTTTTCCAGTGAGAACAGACAGTAAAACACGCACTACCACACCATCCGTAACATCTGGTAACCCCGACGTGAACACGTTGAACCACCGACCTGGCGGTCAGCTTCTGCACGTCATCGTGACGGAGAATCATGAGGCCCTTTATCACACGAGTCTTCTACTGACCTAGTGGTCAGCCTCTCTACGTCGTCTGGACGGACACTGCGGCTGGGGCACAGGCTGTACCACCACATACGGTGGTAATCAGTTCCAGGCCGGACTCAGGGGCCTCACCGACACCTGGGGAACTGATTACCACAAAGACCAACTTTCCAGTCTCTTTTCGGCACCGTGTGATGTTTCCAGGCCGGCAGATCTACAGAGACTGAAAGAAAATCCTCGCTCACCTGACTGACACAAAACGCCGGTGAGTAGCTGTCAGGTAAACAGGTCAACCAGTGAACAGGCAAAGTTATGCCACTTTAGAATTGTCCCCACAATTTGGGACCGGACAAAAATGGTCCGTCACACTCAGCTTTTCTGGCAGTTCAGTAGATCACAAAGTTGGAAATATAAGAATTTATCCTGCGTACACAAATAGACTGCTGCCACTGGGAGCAACGAAACAAACAAAGGGGGAACTCAATGTGATCATAGCATTCAGACTTAAAATGCTATTGCTTTACTCCGGCTGTGAATGTGAGACAAGTGTGATCAGAAAGACAAGGAAGTGTCAACCTTGTGATCAGACGCTACGTAGCCTCCAGCTCATGTTTAAATGCATGACATGAATTTGTCTGCGAGGAAAACGGAATGGAAATGACAGAGAGCAACAGAGTTTTAGAAATGCATCAGAATTGAAAGCTTTTGGTATGTTTGGAAGATTGGTCTCAGAAACTCCAGAAGCTGACAGAAGCAATTCATAACAGCGGTGGCGGCCTGTAAGTCTGCTGACAGAAGATTTGGGGTTGCTGCCAGTATGCAAGCGGTTGTCTGGCAATGTTGATATGTTTGTGTATGCGTGTCTGATATCAGATTACAGTTCTGTACAGTCTCAAGGGAAACCACTCCCACACAGCATGATGCTGTTGGGAACAAGTGGCCGAATAAAGTATTTCGAATGCAATGACACATTGAAATATCGCCCGTTAGGTTTTAAGCACGAGCTTTTGCTGTCACGATAGAACCACTGGTAACTGGAGAGCTGACACGGAAAAAATTCTGTAGAAAACCCGAAAAAAGAAGGGTGGGGGAGGGGGGGGGACAAATAGGGAGGGATGGAGCTCTTGCGATGCTTTCTCTCCGACAAAAGCAGTCTAATATTCTCCTGGAAAAATGTTCATACAAGGTAATGCAACACAACATGACAGAGTATTGTACAACACAGTAAAACACAACATGACACAGTACAGTATAGCACGTTTGAACACAAAAAGACACAATACAGTACAACACAGTATAACACAACATGACACATTACTGTACAACACAGTACAACACAACATGACACAGTACAGTACAACACAGTACAACACAAGATACAATACAGTGCAACACAATGCAACTCAACATATCACAACGCAGTACAACATAATACAACGCAACATGACACAACACAGTACAACATAGTGCAACTCAACATGACACAATACAGTACAACACATTTGAACACATTTGAACACAACATGACAATATAGTACAACACAGTACAACATAACATGACACAATACAGTACAACACAATGCAACTCAACATGTCACAACACAGTACAATATAGTACAAGACAACATGTCAGAACACAGCGTGACACTGTACAGTACAATACAATGCAACACATAGACGAAAGTTCCTCCTAGCAAACGTAACATAAATGACACACAGAAAGACCCTATCAGAACGTCACACATATAAAACGTAGCCAATATATCACGTCATCTGATAAAATATGTCATCTGATAAATTACTCCATCTAATAACTTCTAGAACCTGATGAGAGCGAAAGCTTGAAACAACGTTGTAGTTCGGAGACTCAAGAAACCTTATATATATATATATATATATATATATATATATATATATATATATATATATATATATATATATATATATATATATATATATATATATAAAACACAATTGAAAGAAACGACTCCAAACAAGTTGTTTGTTTTTCCCCCAATATTTCGGCCACCTGGCCTTCCTCAAGGGCTTTATTGCACTTGTATGAGTACGTCATAACAAAACAAATTTGAAGTGACGCAGTAAGTACACGTAAACACTTGTGCAGCGTCCTTATGAATGAACTGATGCAGTTTGTATTGGAAAACAAAACACGTCATCATTGTAGTCAAAAATAAAATGAAATGAAATAAAATATAATAAAGTGGGCTTTTGATATTTTTGCTAACTTCAGGATTAAAAGCGGAAAGACAGCGAGAGAGGTGGGGGCGTGGTGGGGGGGGGAGCAGGGGTGTTTGTGAGGGGGGAGAGGGGAGGGGGAAGGGAAGGAGAGATGGGGGATGGGGTAAACACTCATCGTTGTCCGGCAAATTTGTCAGTCTGTTTGTGTCAGGCATTTCAACACCTACTGATAGCGAGTGTTCAGTCCCTGAGGAGCGTAGGTCTTCAGTTTGGCCATCCAGAAGGACTCCCTGCTCAGTCGGTGTGTGTGGCTGTCTGTGTGTTGTTTTTCTATTGGGATGCATTGAAGAACTGCCAGTGAATGGTTGGTTTTTGTTACGGATGGAATGGGTCGTGTCTGCTGGTGTCTGACTGTCTGACGCTCACACAGAAATTATGGATGCATGCACGACTTTTCCAATTCACATACACACACCCACTCACCCGAACACTGACAACCAGGCAACAGAACAACACTTTTGTTTTGTTTTATGCTGCCCAAGCCCTCAGACAAACATATATAATAAATACAAGTTCATCAATAGGTCGGCACGCCAACCATAAGGCGTACACACAGAACTATATATATAATATATATATATATATATACTACTTCAGGCACGCCAAACAGGGCGACGACGACGAAGACGATGACGACGACGAAAACGATGAAGAGAACGAAGACGACGAAGACGATGAAGACGACGTCTACGGAGTCAAGTCTGACACAGGGCTATTAGAACTTCACAGAGCTGTGGCTCAAAATCACTACCACACTCACGGCGTCTCTGCCGACGACAAGGCGATAGTCTCACACAGGAGCTGTGGCTCACACGCAAAAACACAGAACGCAGCGACGGCCTAGCCAACAGGTTGCTGGATGAAATCTCGGTAGCGGCGCTCTGGCTTGGCAGCAGCGGCGTCTCCGGCCCAACTGGCTCAGTGGGTAGTCCGTCCCAGGCCAGTGGCAGGTAGGGTAGTTGTCGGCTCTCGGGCCGACCTCTCCACGCCGATAAAAGGCAGAGAACAAGGGGGTAGACCACAGCAATGGCCCCGACCCTCAGAAAGTGGCAGCCAGTCCCCTTCAAACCAGGGTACACTTCTACCTGGGGGAAACCTGTTAACTACCTTGATTACCATGGCTACTATTCATTACAATCACGACTACATTTATATCATTAGCCACATCACATTCCACTAGAACTTGGGACAAACATCAGCATATTCTTTCAACACTACAACATTCCCTTTTCCGGTATCATAACACTACAACATTCCCTTTTCCGGAATCACAGCACTACACAGCAAAAGATTCAATATAAACCTTTCAGAATCTACTTTTCCAAATTGGGAAGGATTCCCACCTAGACCCTCTTCAATAAACCATGAATACAATTCATTACACACAATTAATGATTACTTTTCATCAAACTATAAATGTCACGACAAAATGTTCATTTCTTTTTCTTGTAACACGACAAGAATGTTCATTTCATTTCATATGATCACCAGATTTTAGAAGGTATCTTTTTCCAAAAGATTCATCTACTTCAATATATGTAAGGGAAAGATTTCCACACACTCTTGTTTACCAACACACAACTATTCAATATTCATATCAAGACTGAGTTAAATACTCATCCACATCAAAAATCAAAACCAGCATATATGATAATCTATGTCGCTCACTTTGGGAGCTTATTATCCATAGCATCAAAACTCTCCCTCTTCTCGCAAAGTTAAGTCACAGAATAAACAAAATCTTTTTTTCTTTTCATGAAGACCACTTCCTTTAACACTCACTTCATCTATTCATGTTTTCCGAAATAATTTCGTTTTGCTACCCTATCAAGTCATAGGATAACAGAACACAGCAAATACTTTTCTTTTCTAAACAAAACCTTCACAGTGCGCTGAGGAAGTTTCAGTCGCTCCTAACCGGGAATACTGTTTCGGTTTGCTAATAAATAAATATTGAATGATAACTACCTGACTGCCACCGAAAACAGATGGGAGTCCCTCTTCGGCTCCTGGGTAGTTGCGTTGCCGGAATCACTGCAGAGACTGCCTAACTGTTTTAGCTCACCCAGCTTAAACAGTGCGCGGGTGAGCAGCAGTCAGGTAAACTTTTCAACCGGCTTCCGGACGACTACCTTCCGGTTAGCACGGTTGCGCAAAAATTTGTGACTGGACGGGAAACGGTCCATCACAGTTTTGTTGAAGTGTTGTGTGACCAGGGTGCCAGTGTTTCTGTTGATGTCTGAACAGTGTTGGTAGAAACGTTGCTTGAGTGTGTTTCTCGTTTCACTTACGTATTGTGTTGTGGTAGGGCATTGTCTACAGAAGAGCAGATAGATAAGATTTGATGTTTCACATGTTAGTTTTTGTCTGATGGTGAATGTCTCTGCTGTGGCCGCACTGGTGAAAATCTTGGACTGCACTAGGTGACTGGCACACACGACACATTGAGGCTTTTGGCACCTGAAGCTTCCAGGTTCTTCCAGGCTTTGGACTGGTGGTAGCCTGGATGGCATCAGCATGTGCCTCAGAGACTTTGAATTGCGTTCTCCAAGGAGGGGTGGGTCCAGAATGGCTTCTTTTGTCTTGCTGTTGGAATGGAGGTGTGCGAGAAATTGTTTGAACCACATTCTGAATGGGGGATTGCGTGGGTTGTATGTGACGATGAAGGGGACACGCTGGTTGCTGGTTTTCACCTTATATTGAAGTGTCTGGCTGTGTGGAATCTGTTTGACTTTTTGAAGAGCTGTGTTGATTATGTCTGCGGGATAAGATCTGTTCTGCAGCTGTAGGGACATTTCTGTGCAATAGGCAACAAAGTCTTCTTCCCCTGAGCACAAACGTCTTAACCTTAGGAACTGGCTGTAGGGGACGTTGTTCCTGCTGTGCTGGGGATGTGCTGAGTTGTAGTGGAGGTAACTGTGTGCATCTGTGGGTTTTGTGAATAAATCTGTTTTTAAGAATCCATCCTTCACTTTGACTAAAATGTCTAGAAAAGCAAGTTCTTTTTGTGAGGTTGCAAAAGTGAGCTTGATGGTGGAGTGGATGGAGTTCAAGCAGTCGCTTGGAGTTCTGTCTGAGTGCCCGTCCACAGCATGAAAATGTCATCAATGAATCTTTTCCAGAACTCTTAACTGATGTTAAGAGGACCATGCTTCAGGAAGCTGTTTTCTAAATATCCCACGAACAGGTTGGCAAGTGAAGGTGCCATAGGGGTTCCCATGGCAGTGCCATGGATTTGTTTATAGCATTGTCCCTCAGACTGGAAAAAAGTTGTTGGATAAGACATGCTGGGTTGCCTGGATCACGACATCAGGTGGTGGTGTGTCGGCCTGGGTCTGCTGTTGTAGGAAGTGCCTCAGTGCTGCAATCAGGTCGTCATGAGGGGTGCTGGTGTACAGGCTGATGACATCTATACCAACAAGTGTTATGTTTTCAAAGGGCCTGTGTTTGATGTTCCATTCATTGATGATGTTCAGCATATGTGTGGAGTCCTTTATGAAACTAGGAAGCTGTTGAACATGTCCCTGCAGCCAGTGGTCTACCAGGCGAGACAGTTTTTCAGTTGGGCCGTTAACTCCAGAAATGATTGGCCGACCAGGTGGTTTATCCAAGCATTTGTGGATTTTTGGCAGATTGTAGTAGAGTTGGGATCTGACTGATTTAAGGTCAGTCTGGGCCCACCAGCAGGTGTTGTCAGTGATGCAGCCCTTGTCGTGCATGTTGGCAATTAATCTATTGGATTCTTTTGCTA
>CM065720.1:87945969-87950969 GCA_033310375.1 Conus canariensis | reverse complement strand
CCCTCTCTGGCTAATAAAAGAGGGTTCCTTGGCTATCCTCTTCTTGTGTGAATCTGTGGGTGGATGCGTGTGAGTTTCTGTGAATGATTGGCCTCTCACCCACTGTCCTCTACTGTAGGGAAAAGAAAACACGGCGAGTCCAAGTGGTTATGGTGTTCTGCAGCTGTGTTTCCAGGGGCGGATCGTCGGCACCGAAGAGGAGCCACTGCCTCTCTCACTCCACCCCTCTTTGGACTCAGGCGTTCCGACGGACATCGTGGGACCATTTCCAACCGGACCCTCCACCCCGGGACGTGGACATTGCTATGCTATCGATGTGTGGGTTGAGAGGCGAGCGCATATTGTTGTGTCTTGTCTTCTTGTCTTGACCTTTCTCTCCTGTCGTTTTGTTCTCTTCCTCATCGTTTGTCATGCTTTAGTTTGAAGATTTTGGCCCCTACCCTCTTCCCACTGAATCCCCCCTGCCCTTTGACTTATCGGGTTTAGGTGGTAAGGAGGGAGGGTGTAGTTTGGGAATCTTCTTTCATTCTAGATTAGTTAGGTTACCCTACCCCATTCCCGCTGGTTTTCTCATTTGTCGTATGCTTGAATAAAGAAGTGTGAATGTGAAATCTTTGGTGGTCTGTTGTTGGCGCGTCCGCGAGTGTTCGAGACAGCCTTCGCTTTTGGACCCCTAGACCAACGTGGCAATATAACTTCTGGTCAGATACTGGTATTTCGAAACCTGGTTGTTTCTCCTCAGTGACTGCTATCCATCGTGTGTCTTGCTGACTCCAGATTCAAGGAGTAGTTCCATGAGAAGCGAGAACTGGGCTTTGTTGATGCGTCTTCTAGGTCTATTGCATTAGCCAGTGTTTCTTCCTTTCTTCGGAATCCTTCGTATTCTTCATAGGCAAAAGCGGCCGCAGTTTCCCATGTACTTTTACCTGCTCTGTGTCCTCCTTAATTTGATGGGAGGATTTGTCGACTTTCAATATATCTTGCAAGATTTCTTGCCATGATTCGTTCCATGAGCTTTCCTGCTATATTTTGCATAGTGAGTACGCGGTAGCCATTTAGCTGATGATGATCTTTTCCTCGTTTGGATAAAGCTTTCAGGTAGCTGTGTGTCCAGTGTTCTGGCACATATCCTTTATCAAAACTCTCCTGGTAGAGACTGAAAAGTTGTGCTCTCTCCTCTTCTGAGAGCTGTTTGATATTTGCATACCGTACTTTGTCTGGACCTGGAGCACTATCCTTAGTGCATCTAGCAATTATGTCATCCAGTTCAGATGCTGTCATTTCATCATTAATGCCAGTCTGAGCTAGGTGTTGGTTTAACTTGGTCAAATATTTCTTCTTTTCCTCCAAATGTCTTTGACCACTCTGTTCTATGAAACGTTTAAGTAGAGCCGACCCCTTCTCTAAATTTGTCTTCAGTTTTATGATCCCATCAGCGTCTTTGATATCTGGGATTGCGTTTGTTTTGTGTTTTCCTTCCATGTCATTATAAAAGTGCCAGAACTGAGTGACTGTTGTGTCATAATTAAGTGACAGACAAAACTGTTGCCACTTGGTTTCTTTTGCTTCTTCAGCTACTCTTTTGAATTGTTCAGGTTTCTAATTCATGTCTGTTTTAATAGCTAGATCAGGGCAAGGTTTTCTTCTTTCTCCCTGCCAAATTTCTACAGCCTTGCGTTTCTCTTTCCAGGCTGTTCCCGTGTCTATATTCCATCAAAGGGTTAAATGATTTGTTTGGTTGTAGTATTGTTTCTTTTGTATCTTCTACTCCTCAGCGTCCCTATGATATTATTCCCTTCATTGTGATCATATTGAAAAGGGTCCTTTTGTTTCGTTTGTTTAACTTTTGATAGTTTCTGTAAACTGAATATAACAGGGAATATAACAGGGAAATGGTCAGTTCCACGATGAAGAAGTGCTTCCGCACTCATGCCTGCTGTGAATTTTGGTCCAATGAGTGCAAAGTCAATGACACTACCAGTGTCACCCTGCCTCCCTGTATGTGTTGGGGCTGATGATGTCAGTGCACTAAGAAGTACTTCATCCAACACTGCTTCCAGTGCAATTCCTTGAGGATTGGTACCATGGTGATCCAACAATTTTGAGCGTGCATTTAGAACTCCACATAGCAAAACAGAGCCTCCAAATTCTTGTTCTATTTCCTCCAGAAAGGTTTAGTCCGTATTTTGATGTGTGGGTATCTGGATGTTTATATGCATTGATGAGTACAATGCATTTCTGATTGCCATCAGGTCTTTCCAGATGTTTTAATCTATCTGTGAGACAAACCAGCCAAACAAAGACAAAGGAGCTTTGCGATTTTGTCGTTTAAAGCTATCTGTGAGACAATCCGGGCAAATAAAGACAAAGGAGCTTTGCGATTTTGTCGTTTAAAGCTATCTGCGAGACAATCCGGGCAAATAAAGACAAAGGAGCTTTGAGATTTTGTTACTTTAAGATATATGTGAGACAAGCCGGGCAAATAAAGACAAAAGAGCTTTGAGATGATGTTGGTCTAAGCTCTCTGTGCGAAAAATCGGGTACAGACAAAGAACATACCCAAAATTTAAATGACGTACCTGTCTCCCATTTCTTTGTGTGATTTTCTTCAAAGAGGTCTATGCAGGCTAGCTGATAACTAATTGCCTCGTCGATGTGTCAGAAGGCCAGGTCTCTGCTCTTTGCTTTCCATGTGTTGGACAGTCCTGCAGGAAGGTTTCCAGTCATTGGTCATCCTGAACTGGAATTTTGTGAACGTGTGGTGTTTGAGTCTGGAGTGCCCTGTCCTTAGTCTCACGATGCTCTCTTGGTCTGGTCTGCGCTGCAGGTAGTACGCATCCTTCTCGGTGCTGCTCAAGCCATCTTCTTTTCTGCCTTTCCTTGATAATGGTTTTGGCTTCTTAAATTTACTTAGAATACGTTCTGTAAGATGAATTTACTTAGAATACGTTCTGTAAGTTAAATTTACTTAGAATATGTTCTGTACGTTTTGAGTAATCAGACAAACTGAATGAAATGGAACCTCTTGGTGTAGGTAAGAAAGACAGGTTAAAAAACTGAGAAAGACAGGTTAAAAAAAACTGAGTTCAAACTGTATTTAACATCTGTTTGTATCAATTAGCAGCAAACATCTGTTTGTATCAATTACCAGCACACATCTGTTTGTATCAATTACCAGCAAACATCTGTGTGTATCAATTACCAGCAAACATCTGCATCAGACTATCGTAAGAATCTAGCTTCGTATAAGGTCACTTTCAAATGTAATGTGTACTGCTACCATTGCTCTGAAACTGATCACATTGTCAAACAAGCGGCAAGTAACTCCTGTTAAACAGTGTCTGAAGTATTTGTAGCACACGAACAAACATGTCTGGGGATAAAAGAGACCTTTACCCGGAGGTAACGTGATAACCAAAGTTCTGATGGGCGCCATGATCATATAATCACTGTAAATGGGTAAAGTGTCAAGTTCAGGTTGCCAGATATCTTAGATGAAAACACATTTAATGGACATCGGGATCCTGTTCCTATCTGTTGTTTTCTTTCAGTTTTGATACTGTAGTTGCATGAGTTGGTGGTAGTTTCATGCAATTACTTTTGTAATGTTTATACTTCTCTCTTTTAACCACTTCTTCTCACAAGGTATTTTTTGCTTGGAAAGTCAACACGTAACAATTGTGTAAAGATTCCAGTAAAGTTTCTCGAAGCTGTCCCTTGGAAATTCGATTTTGTAAACTGTAAATGCCAGTCTCCAGTGTACAGTAGTCATCAAAGCTTCGTGGCATTGTAGCGTCTGGATCAGGCAAGAGACACGCCAGCGAACATACACTACATACGTCCTTACATCATTTCTTTTCCTTCAGCGTTTTATTAAAGCATCCTTGTTTAAACGAGGATGCCATCTTTTATCTTTAACCTGCTATCTTGTGTTTTCCAAACACCATAAACCTCTACACACAATGCAGTCATTCACAACGAATCAACGCTTCATGTGCTTCCTTTTCCTACGTGTGAATCTGAATTTCCACAATAGCTGTGGAGGTTGTGTATGGCAATGACATTCGGAATAGAATATATCTCCGAAATTCAATTGTTGTTGAATGCTTTGATGTGTGTGACGGACCGTTTCCCGTCCAGTCACAAATTTTCATGCAACCTTGCTAACCGGAAGGTAGTCGTCCGGAAGCCAGTTGAAAAGTTTACCTGACTGCTGCTCATCTGCGCACTGTTAAAGCTGGCTGAGCTGAACCGGTTAGGGAGTCTCTGCAGTGATTCCAGCAACGCAACTACCCAGAAGCCGAAGAGGGACTCCCATGTCTTTTTGGTAGCAGTCAGGTATTTATCATTCAATGTTTGTTTATTAGGAAACCGAAACCGTATTCCCGGTTAGGAGCGACTGGAACTTCCTCAGCGCACTGTGAAGGTTTTGTTTAGAAAAGAAAAGTATTTGTTGTGTTCTGTTATCCTATGACTTGATAGGGTAGCAAAACGAAATTATTTCGGAAAACATGAATAGATGAAGTGAGTGTTAAAGGAAGTGCTCTTCAGAAAAAAAAAAAAAAGATTATTCTGTGACTTAACTAGTTATGAACTTCATGATGAAAAATAAAAGTTTATTCCAATGTGGTTTGCGAGAAGAGGGAGTGTTTTGATGCTATGGATAATAAGCTCCCAAAGTGTGCGACATAGACTATATATGCTGTTTTGATTTTTGATGTGGATGAGTATTTAACTCACTCTTGATATGAATATTGAATAATTGTGTGTTGGTAAACAAGTGTTGTGGAAATCTTTTCCTTACATATATTGAAGTAGATAAATCGTTTGAAAAAAGAAACCTTTTAAAATCTGGTGATTATATGAAATGAAATGAACATTCTTGTCATGTTTCAAGAAAAAGAAATGAACATTTGTGACATGACGAAAGACATTCATAGTTTGATGGAAAGTAATCATTAATTGTGTGTAATGATTGTATTCATGGTTTATTGAAGAGG
>CM065720.1:87930969-87940969 GCA_033310375.1 Conus canariensis | reverse complement strand
CTTTTCTTCTTCTTTCTTCTTCTTCTTCTCTTCTTCTTTTCTTCTTCTTCTTTCTTTCTTCTTCTTTTTTCTTCTCTCTTTTTCATCATTATTGTTATAATTATTGTTATCATTATTATCATTGTTATTATTATATAGTAGTAGTAGTAGTAGTAGTAGTAGTAGTAGTAGTAGTAGTAGTATCATTATCATTATTATTAGTAATATCATTATCATTTTTATTACTATTTCCAAACAACAGATTGTATTCCATAAGTTTGCACAGGTCTTTGCGCCAAACTATCAATAACAATGTTTTTAAAAGTGTTTTAGCTTTTTTCACTGACAGCACTGATGGGTGTATATGAATTTAATGTAGTCGTTTAAACACATGTTCCACTCACTTGTGCAAAGGACTGTCTTTTCAGTTAATTTGTATCTTTTTGTTGGATAAAAAATGAATAAACATGTCATTTATGCAAGAGCGAGCGAGCGAGCGAGCGAGAGAGAGAGAGAGAGAGAGAGAGAGAGAGAGAGAGAGAGAGAGAGAGAGAGAGAGAGAGAGAGAGAGAGAGAGAGAGAGAACTCAGAGCTCAGAAAACTCTCATTCGATCAGGGATTGAGAACGTAGGCAGAGCCTATTCTTCCAATCTGTCCTTGCTAAGCTAAATTATGCAATAAGATTTAAAGACAAGAAAATGAAAAGAAATTTAAAAAAAAGCAGGCACACAGGATTATAGAGTACATGATTCACACACACTCGCATTTGTATGCAAAGGTTTGACAAAAGCATGCATATGTACGCAATCATAAGTTGCAGATAACAAGAACAAAAATGGGGGTGGGGGTGGGGACGTGAGACAGGGAGAGATAGGGGTGGATGTGTAGTATGGGGCAGCGGTTGGGAATGGAAGATAAAAGGGTGGTTAGATAAGCAGTATAGTATGCCAGTGTTTGCTGTGTGTTTGTGATTGTTGGTGGTTCTCGCGACCAGACGAAGCTGATGATGGTGATGGCACTGGCATGAAACAAAATACAGTATTCTAAGAGAAGAATTTTTCCTCAGCGAGGAATGACAGTTAGTAGTATTATTTATTGACATAACTAGTACGGTAACAACGTACACATCTGCAATTGTTGATGATTTAGGTGATTGCTGCAAAACACTTATATGAGACTGTAATCTACGTCAAAGAGTCTATGAAATGCTTTCGAACGTCTTTTTGAAGGTGTGCAGTGAACGGCACTATTTCAGGCTTGGGGGAAGAAAGTTCCAAACGGCTGAACCTGAAAACTATTTTCGAACATGTCGATCAGAGTACGTGGTAGAATATAATTGTTAGACCCATATCAACATGAGGCCTTAGTAAGTCAATCTCTGAGGCATTGCGGGGCCAGATAATTGTGTACTTTATACATAAGTACAGCTTTGTTGAAATCTAGTGTGTCTGCAGTGGTAGTATGTTTATTTTGGCCTGCTTTTCGGAGGTTGATCAGGAAAAATCTGGCAGACTTATCTTTGCAGCTATTCCTTACATTGAATCCAGTTTTCTATGGTGAGCTTCCACTGCAGTTCAAGGCCACAGATGCATAGTTGATGTTGTGTGTGTGTGTGTGTGTGTGTGTGTGTGTGTGTGTGTGTGTGTGTGTGTGTGAGAGAGAGAGAGAGAGAGAGAGAGAGAGAGAGAGAGAGAGAGAGAGAGAGAGAGAGATAACGATAACGATAACGATAACGAGATAATTTATTCAAGAAAGGCCACAGCCCCATTTGAAGGGGGTATTGACATATAACTGATGTAACAACACATTAATATACAAGCACATATAAACAAATTCAAATCAGATAACTCCTCCTCTTGAAGGATTTATATAAATATGAAACTAGATCACCAACAACATTCTCATTTCTTGACGACAAAAGCAAGACAAGCCTAAAAAATGATGGACGTCGATAATATTTCAAAGGAATATATTTTTGTCTTAAATCTGTAAGCAAAGGACAAACAAATAGAAAATGAAGTTCGTTCTCTGGAGCAGACTTGCACAATGGACATAAAACATCTAATTCTGTATGAACATTGTAACGTTGCCTGTGCACAGCAATATCAGATACACCGAATCTAAACTTAGTTAATGCAGATCTGACAAAACTATTAATATTTCGAAAGGGTGGTTTCTTAGCATCGCGTGAAAGGTGGTCGTATGGAAGTTCGCAAATGTCCGTGGTAAATGCTTACAAGTACCTGGGCATATATTTTTCAACAAAACTTAGCTTTACGTTTGCCTGTCATGATCTTGTTAACAGAGGAAAGCGTGCTGTTATAGCTATTTTAAGCTTGCTTTATAAATTTGAAAGTGTTTCGGTTAAATTATTTTTTAAATTGTTTGATGCCCAAGTGCAGCCTATTGCACAGTATGGCGCTGAGATTTGGGGATTGGATAAAGGTCATGAAATTGAAAAATTACATTTATTTGGTATGAAACGCTTTTTGCATGTGGATAGACGAACCCCTAATGATTTGGTTTATGGTGAGCTTGGCAGATATCCCATTTATGTAAATTCATACGTGAAATGTATTAGTTACTGGCTTAAGCTCGTGCGTATGGGGGAACACAGATTACCTGCAAAAGCATACAAAGTATTGTTTGATTTAGATTCTAGAGGTAAATCAACTTGGGCAACTTCTGTTCGTAAATGTCTTTGTAGTTATGGGTTTTTGTTTGTTTGGTTAGAACAGTGTTGGATGTGTTAAAACATGTTTGGCTTGTTTTAAGCAGAGAATAATTGATTGTAACTTGCAAGACTGGAATAGTCATATTAAAAACAGTGAGATATTTTCTTTGTTTCGATATCTAAAGTCAAATCAGGTAATGGAAGTGGAACCTTATCTATCGATGAGAGAGAGAGAGAGAGAGAGAGAGAGAGAGAGAGAGAGAGAGAGAGAGAGAGAGAGAGAGAGAGAGAGAGAGAGAGAGAGAGGCGTGTATTGCTATGAAGCTGTACAGCTTATTATGCAAGTCGGCGTGATGTACGTTACCAAAACTCGACACGATCTTGTTGACATGGAAACCATAGCAATGCTTTTTTCTGTGTGCATGACATGACAGAGAGAGAGAGAGAGAGAGAGAGAGAGAGGAGAGAGAGAGAGAGAGAGAGAGAGAACAGACAGACAGACAGACAGACAGACAGACAGACAGACAGACAGACAGACAAACAGACAGAGATTGACACTGACATTTTTATTGTCCATTTAGCACTTGAGCCTTTTCACAAGGGGATAACAATCATGTTCGCCAGTACTAGAAGCTGAGATTGCAGATAGCACACAATCTAACATCGTCAGCGTTTGTAATCCGCGACTTCGTCCCCTCCCTTCTCCCTCCTCCTTGTCTTCTTTCCCTTCACTCACACACACACACACACACACACACACACACACACACACACACACACCACACACACACGCACACTTACACACGCACATATGCACACACTATTCACGAAACTTACATGTCATGTCATTCCCGAATTTACTGGTGTTTTGATCGATTTTCTTTTTTTTCTTCTCACAAATACGTCTTCAGCGATATCTGTAGCTAGTTCCTTTACAATACGCGCGTTATGATTAGCTATAAAGGTTGGATGAAAACTAATTTAACACACTGCTACCTTTCCGTTTGTCAGCGTCAAAGCAGAACAATAACAGAAAGTACTCTTTTGTTCCACTTTCACTTCTACACGATGGGTAGCTGATGTGATCTGTACATTCGTGAGTAAAAAATCAAATACTTACAATGTCTCAAACCACTTACCTTCAATATGAATCCGATGAAACTGTCTCTGTGCCATGTATACCAATGCCAGGTCCCTTTCTGCCATGAAAAAGACATGTCTACATGTATCGTTACTGTCAATTTCTGCATGCCAGTTTCGATTGAAAGAGGAATGAGACTACCCTTGAATTGTGCCGTAAAGCCTTATTAGTAACCACCGCTTCCTTTGAATTGTGCCGTAAAGCCGTATTAGTAACCAATGCTTCCTTTGAATTGTGCCGTAAAGCATGTTAGTAACCACCGCTTCCTTTGAATTGTGCCGTAAAGCCGTATTAGTAACCACGCTTCCTTTGAATTGTGTCGTAAAGCCGTATTAGTAACCAACGCTTCCTTTGAATTGTGCCGTAAAGCCGTATTAGTAACCAATGCTTCCTTTGAATTGTGCCGTAAAGGCGTATTAGTAACAACCGCTTCCTTTGAACTGTGCCGTAAAGCCGTATTAGTAACCAATGCTTCCTTTGAATTGTGCCGTAAAGCCGTATTAGTAACCACCGCTTCCTTTGAATTGTGCCGTGAAGCCGTATTAGTAACAACCGCTTCCTTTGAATTGTGCCGTAAAGCCGTATTAGTAACCAATGCTTCCTTTGAATTGTGCCGTAAAGCCGTATTAGTAACAACCGCTTCCTTTGAATTGTGCCGTAAAGCCGTATTAGTAACAACCGCTTCCTTTGAATTGTGCCGTAAAGCCGTATTAGTAACCACCGCTTCCTTTGAATTGTGCCGTAAAGCTGTATTAGTAACCACCGCTTCCTTTGAATTGTGCCGTAAAGCCGTATTAGTAACCACCGCTTCCTTTGAATTGTGCCGTAAAGCTGTATTAGTAACCAGCGCTTCCTTTGAATTGTGCCGTAAAGCCGTATTAGTAACAACCGCTTCCTTTGAATTGTGCCGTAAAGCCGTATTAGTAACCAACGCTTCCTTTGAATTGTGCCGTAAAGCCGTATTAGTAACAACCGCTTCCTTTGAATTGTGCCGTGAAGCCGTATTAGTAACCAACGTTTCGGCCAGAGAATTCTGCACTTTTGACACCCAGGTATTTTCATTTATTCACTTGTTTATTTATTTATTCATTTCATAATTGATTATTTGTTTATTTCTATTTCACAACCCTTTTTTTCTCAAAAAGTGTGTGTGTGTGTGTGTGTGTGTGTGTGTGCGCGCGCGCGCGCGCGCGTGCGTGCGTGCGTGCGTGCGCGTGCGTGCGCGTGCGTGCGCGTGCGTGCGTGCGTGCGTGCGTGTGTGTGTGTGTGTGTGTGTGTGTGTGTGTGTGTGTGTGTGTGTGTGTGTGTGTGTGTGTGTGAAGAAAAAGAAGAAGTTGGATGAGAAGGTCGGGGAGGGAAAGAATTGAATCTGATGTCTGGATCCTTTTTCTTTTTTCTTTTTTTTTCGTTCAACAAGGGAATAAGAATGATGAAGCACTCCATCCCAATTTGGAATCTCTTTCTTTTTCTATGGGCAGGAAGAGAATGTAAGACGGATGGACTCCTGTTATATTAGAAATCCCTTCATACCATTTAAGAATACCATAATCACACACACACACACACACACACACACACACACACACACACACACACACACACACACACACACACGAGAGAGAGAGAGAGAGAGAGAGAGAGAGAGAGAGAGAGAGAGAGAGAGAGAGAGAGAGAGAGTACAAACCAAAATGGTGGTATGGGGAGTCAGATTATGGTGAAAACGATCATATCGTGAAGAAGTATTCCCCGCAATGACCTTTCAAGTGACGTTACCATATCCGTCAATGCCTCTCTCCAGAGGATGTTTGTGTCACGGGCAAGTTCCTTGGAAATCGATCCGAGTTTTTGATACGTCCACTGGGAGAAGACGGGAGACAGGCAGGGGAGGGAGGGTGGGGAGGCGATTCAGAATGGGATTGTTGTAGAGGGGAGCCACTGGGGGATGGGTGGGTGGGGTTTGGGTGGACTGATTTAAGTGCTACGGCTGAGACTCCGAGTCTGAGATCTTCTCCACATCCTCGACATTCTCCTTTGATTTGAGGACACAGAGGCAGCATTTCTTTCCTGAATACCCTCCTGTAACGAGTCAGCTTCTCAGTATTATAGAAAACTCACGACTTGTAGGGAAAGATTGTGCGTGGTGCGCTGAGAACTACAGACTATTGTTGATGTTTAATATTGCTAACTGGATGTTGACCTTACACTGGACAAGAAACATAAAAGAAAAAAAAATGGCTCTAAGCAACTGTTTCATAAAGGATAGCAGTGAAAAGGGAGATGATAGGGTGTGTGAAGCGCACAATCATTGGGAAGGAAGGAAGTATTCCGGTTAAATCCTTTGACTTTTACATGGTGGCACTTTGTTTTGTATTTAACATTCTACTGGATGTTAAAACATTGCTGTTTTCTTTTAATCACTTACAACGAGCTATAGTTCACTTTCTACTGCACTTTCTATTGGACGTTAAACACTTTCCGCTAAACATAAAATCAGTCTGCACTGGACGACATAATTTTCTACGAGACCTTAACTAATCTTACACACTTAATCACTTCCTACCCGACCTTAAATCACTTTCCAATAGACCATTAGTCCCTTTCGACTGGACTTGAAATCACTTTCCTTGGGGAATTAAGCATTTTCACTGGACTTTAAATCACTTTCCACCAGACATTAAGTCACTTTCCACTGGACGTTAACTTACTTTTCACCAGACGTTAAGTCACTTTCCACTGGACGTTAACTTACTTTTCACCAGACGTTAAGTCACTTTCCACTGGACGTTAACTTACTTTTCACCAGACGTTAAGTCACTTTCCACTGGACGTTAACTTACTTTTCACCAGACGTTAAGTCACTTTCAAATAGACTTTAATCATTTTCCCATTGGACCTTTAATCACTTTCCACTGAACCTTACATCACTTTCCACTGTGCCTTAAATCACTTTCCTCTGGATCTTAAATCACGTCCCACTGGACCTTAATCTTAAATCACGTCCCACTGCACCTTAATCTTAAATCACGTCCCACGTGACCTTAATCTTAAATCACGTCCCACTGGACCTTAATCTTAAATCACGTCCCACTGGACCTTAATCTTAAATCACGTGACCTTAATCTTAAATCACGTCCCACGTGACCTTAATCTTAAATCACGTCCCACTGGACCTTAATCTTAAATCACGTCCCACTGGACCTTAATCTTAAATCACGTCTCACTGGACCTTAATCTTAAATCACTTTCCATTGGACCTTAATCTTAAATCACGTCCCACTGGACCTTAATCTTAAATCACTTCCCACTGGACCTTAACCTTAAATCCCTTTCCATTGGACCTTAATCTTAAATCACTTTCCATTGGACCTTAACCTTAAATCACTTTCCACTGGACTTTAAATCATTTTCTTTGACCTTAAATGACATTCCACTGGACCTTAACCTTGAATCACTTTCCATTGGACCTTCAATCACTTTCCATTGGACCTTAAATCACTTTCCATTGGACCTTAAATCACTTTCCAATGGACCTTAAATCGCTTTCCACTGGACCTTAAATCACTTTCCATTGGACCTTAAATCAATTTCCATAAGACCTTAAATCACTTTCCATTAGATTTTAAATCACTTCCCACTGGACCTTAAAACACTTTCCATTAGACCTTAAAACACTTTCCATTAGACCTTAAATCACTATCCACTGGACCTTAATCACTTTCCATTAGACTTTAAATCACTTTCCACTGTACCTTGAATCACTTTTAATAAGTCCTTAAATTACTTTCCACTGTACCTTAGATCACTTTCCATTAGACCTTCAATCAGTTTTCATCTGATACCACTTTCCACTGGACATTAAATCACTTTCCATGAGACCTTAAATCACTATCCACTGGACCTTAAATCACTTTCCATTAGACTTTAAATCACTATCCACTGGACCTTAAATCACTTTCCATTAGACCTTAAATCACTTTCCACTGGACCTTAAATCACTTTCCATTAGACCTTAAATCACTTTCCATTAGACCTTAAATCACCTTCCATTAGACCTTAAATCACTTTCCACTGGACCTTAATTTAAATAACTTTCCACTGAACTATCAATCACTTTCCATTAGACCTTAAATCACTTTCCACTGGACATTAAATTACATTCCATTAGACTTTAAATCACTATCCACTGGACCTTAAATCACTTTCCATTAGACCTTAAATCACTTTCCATTAGACCTTAAATCACTATCCACTGGACCTTAAATCACTTTCCACTGGACTATCAACCACTTTCCATTAGACCTTAAAAATCACTTTCCATGAGACTTAAATCACTTTCCACTGGATCTTGAATCACTTTCCACTGTACCTTAAATCGCTTTCCATTGGACCTTAAATCGCTTTCCACGGGATCTTAAATCACTTTCCACGGGATCTTAAATTACTTTCCATTAGACCTTAAATCACTTTCCATTACACCTTAAATTACTTTCCACTAGACCTTAAATTACTTTCCATTGGACCTTATATCACTTTCTACTGGACATTAAATCACTTTCCATCGGACTGTAAATCACTTTGATCTAAAAATTAAACACTTCACTACTGTTTGAGTGACTTTCCACTACTTCAAAGTCACTTTCCACCGGGCATTACCTGTCTTTTCACTACATCTTAAAATGACAGGACCTTAATTCACATTCCACTGGAACTTAAATCAGTTTTCGTGCACCTGAAATCACTTTCATTATACCTCCAATCTTTTACCGCTGGACTAAAATCATTCCCCACCACACCTGAAATTACTTTCCGCTGGACCCTAAATATCATTGTGCTACACTTTGAATAACTTTATACAATACCGTGGGTTGCTTTTCACAAATTATTAAAATTGCTTTCCGCGGTACCTTAATTCACTATCTTCTACATCTCAAATCAGTTTCTACTACACTTTAGATCATTTTCCACTGAGTCTGAAATTACTTTAAACTGCATCTTGAATCCATTTCTACTACACTTTAGATCACTTTCCACTGAGGCTATATTTACTTTACACTGCATCCTGAATCCATTTCTACTACACTTTAGATCACTTTCCACTGAGTCTATATTTACTTTACACTGCATCCTGAATCCATTTCTACTACACTTTAGATCACTTTCCACTGAGTCTGAATTTACTTTACACTGCATCCTGAATCCATTTCTTCTACACTTTAGATCACTTTCCACTGAGTCTTATCTCACACTGCATCCTGAATCCATTTCTACTACACTTTAGATCATTTTCCACTGAGTTTGAAATTACTCTACACTGCATCCTGAATCCATTTCTTCTACACTTTAGTTCACTTTCCACTGAGTCTTACTTTACACTGCATCCTGAATCCATTTCTTCTACACTTTAGATCACTTTCCACTGAGTCTTACGTTACACTGCATCCTGAATCCATTTCTTCTACACTTTAGATCACTTTCCACTGAGTCTTACTTTACACTGCATCCTGAATACATTTCTACTACACTTTAGATCACTTTCAACCACTGTCCACCTTGAATCCACTGTACACCTTGAATCACTCTCCACGACACCTGAAATCCCGCCATTGGACCTTCAATGTCTTTCCACTATACTTTAATCTCTTTATTCCACACCTTAAATCACTTGGACCTTGAATTATTTTCAATTACATCTTGACTCCCTTTACACCACATCTTATATCAATTTGCACAGGACCTTACATCACTTCCTGTACACTTCAAATTTAATGATGATGATGATGATGATGATGATGATGATGATGATGATGATGATGATGATGATGATGATGATGACAATGATAACAATAGTAATAATGATAATAATAATGATAATAAAAATCAATAATATACTACTACTACTACTACTACTACTACTACTACTACTACTACTACTACTGATGATGATCATAATGATGATGATAATAATAATGATAATATAATAACAATGATAATGATACTACTACTACTCCTACTGCTGCTGCTGCTACTACTACTACTACCACCACCACCACTATTACTACTACTACTACTACTACTACTACTGATAATAATAATAATAATAATAATAATAATAATAATAATAATAATAATAATAATAATAATTAATAATATAATAATAATAATAATAAAGCATTTTTAAAGCGTCTTGCCAAAGTTTTTGACAATCC
>CM065720.1:87920969-87925969 GCA_033310375.1 Conus canariensis | reverse complement strand
AAAAAGTGTGAACGGAAGCCGCCATGTGCAATTCCATCATTAAAGTCCCCCGAGGAAGACTAAAGAGGTCCAAATATTGGGAAATCATCAGCGTGGTTGTTGTTTGTGTCTATGTTTGGATGTTATTATTATATATATATATATATATATATATATATATATATATATAGATCAATGTAGTTGCACAGCCTAAAACGATTCTAAAAGTGCTCAACCCCTTGGGGAGCAACATTTGTTAAAATAAGTGTTAAAAAGGAATATTAAAATACTCTACAAATTTGTTTCAATCTGGGTGGCTATCTTCAGGATATATATATATATATATATATATATATATATATATATATATATGCATAATACTGGTCAGTATAGAGGGAGCGTGAGGGAGTTAAAACAATGCAGAGATGGAAAAAATAACAAGATAGGAAGAAAAATCAACGGATTATAGAAAAAAAGAAATGATGAAAAGATAATCTGTTGTTAATTGGATTTGTCAGCAGAGACATGGCGAATAGTGTCACCAAGTCTTTACGCTTCTGTCTTTAGTTTCGTGCCTGTGTAGAATAAAGTCTAACTACATTCTTTAAGACATTTAGAGATTATTCTTCCCTTCACCGCAAGACATAAAGCAAATAATGAAAAAGTGACGTGAATTTTCTATTGACAACCAGTAACGAGAATGTCAGGACTATTGACAACCAGTATAGAGAATGTCAGGACTATTGACAACCAGTAAAGAGAATGTCAGGACTATTGACAACCAGTAAAGAGAATGTCAGGAAAAGGATGGTGGAGTGAGCGAGCATGAAGAGAATCGTAACAGAGATGTCTTTCTGCAAGCACTGATCTCTTTCTGTATCTTTCTGCAAGCACTGATCTCTTTCTATATCTTTCTGCAAGCACTGATCTCTTTCTGCATCCACTGATCTCTTTCTGTATCTTTCTGCAAGCACTGATCTCTTTCTGTATCATTCTGCAAGCACTGAGCTCTTTCTGTATCTTTCTTCAAGCACTGATCTCTTTCTATATCTTTCTGCAAGCACTGACCTCTTTCTGTATCTTTCTGCAAATACTGATCTCTTTCTGTATCTTTCTGCAAGCACTGATCTCGCTCATTCCCAGCAATAAAACGAAAGAGGATGGACTGTGAAGCATTTTGCCCTGTATTCCCAGCAATAAAACGAAAGAGGATGGACTGTGAAGCATTTTGCCCTTTATTCCCAGCAATAAAACGAAAGAGGATGGACTGTGAAGCATTTTGCCCTTTATGCCGTGGCCAAAGGAGACGAGGAGTGGGGCCATGATCTGGCCGGAAACGACCATGACCACCACTGAAAACAAACCAAAGAATATATATATATATATATATATATATATATATATATATATATTCAATTATAAACAAAGCTTGCTCTTATGTCTTAGATTGAAGAAATAGGGGGAGATAAGCATTCATATCTGCAGTGGTAGATAATTCTGCCTAACTAACAGTATGTGCTTGAGTGGGTGAATGGGGAAAATAAAATAAATGCTTCTCAAAATGAACCCTCAGCAAGCTTATAGTCTCCAAGGGGGAGACAATCTCCAATAGGGAGGAAACTCACTAACATATAACTCCTGGTCAGATACCGATATTTCGAAACCTGATTGTTTCTCCTCAAAGACCGCGGAAAGTGGTAATTTGACTCCTCTGCCTTTTCGGTTTTAAGAAGAATGTTATCCCAGAAAAGGCTGGTGTGCAATACCGTAGTATGTTTGTTGAGTTTTCAAAAAACCAACCAAAGGTGCCACCTAAGAAGCAAAGGAAATCATGAAGGAACAAAACAAGCTACATGTTCTTGTGAAAAGTAGAAAATATAAAAAGATAACCTCTTAAGACACAAGTGCTGAGGGCCAGTTCTTGGAATGAATCCGCAAGGGACTAAATTACAATAAACTAATAAATTCCAAGGATAAATACCGCACCATTCCAGCAACTTACAGAGCAGCTTGGTGTTGCAATGACTGCAAGAAATATTCAATTATAAACAAAGCTTGCTCTTATGTCTTAGATTGAAGAAATAGGGGGAGATAAGCATTCATATCTGCAGTGGTAGATAATTCTGCCTAACTAACAGTATGTGCTTGAGTGGGTGAATGGGGAAAAATAAAATAAATGCTTCTCAAAATGAGCCCTCAGCAAGCTTATAGTCTCCAAGGGGGGGGGGGGACAATCTCCAATATATATATATATATATATATATATATATATATAGTAAAAATAGAAACAATAAATAGCAGGAGCAGAATCTTTGAAAAGAGCGACATGAAAATGATTCTGATGATGGTAAAAATAAGGACACAAAACGGAGAGAAAAGAAGAGAGAAGAAAACAAGACAAAATCTGGAAAGAAAACAAAGGCACTGAGACAAAAATAAGATAGAAAGATGGAAAAGAAGCAGTTGATCAACGCAGGGAAAGAACACCTTACTGAACATCTTCTTCTCTTCTCCCGTGAGTCATTCTCGAATGGATTACACGCAAGCCGCATATGTTCTGGCCACTTGAAACACACACACACACACACACACACACACACACACACACACACACACACACACACACACACACACACACACACACACACACACAAGAGAGAGAGAGAGAGAGAGAGAGAGAGAGAGAGAGAGAGAGAGAGAGAGAAAAGAAGAAGAAGAAGAAGAAGAAGAAGAAGAAGAAGAAGAAGAAGAAGAAGAAGAGTATATAAAAAGAATAATAGCCGTAGGCAAACAAGACTCAGGAAGGGTTTGGGGGCGTGCAATCGATATATCCCATGAGACAAAAGACGGATGAAAATAGGAAATACTCTCCTTGCATGCAGCCGTCAAGGTCATTATTGCACATTGTATAAGAGAACGTGGAACCGAAATAAAGGTGACAAATCGGGTTTTCCAAACAATCCAGCACCCACACCTCCCACTACCCTCTTCCTCATTCAATTGTACCTTATCCCTCCTTTATCGTCCTCCTCGACTACGCAGATGTACGTTGCAATACCAAGAAGAAAATGAGAATTAGAAAGAGGAAAGGCTAGATATGACCATAACATTTTCTAATGGCACCAAAGAAGGTGCAAAATGACAAACGTACTATGAGACTTGTTTCGTTCGTGGATGACAGACATTATTACAATTTATGTTTCGCAAGGAGACAGCCTTGAATTTTATTCTGTCCTGCAATTTGCTCGTGACGGGACCGAACGGCACACGCTACGTAAGCCATGCTGCTGACACACCCTTAACACTGCAAGACTGCGCAGTTTCCAGAATGCTCGACGTAATAATGGCGACTTAATAAAGCAGGTTGTCATATTGTTTAGGTAACAAGGACTAGAACAACGTGAACATCATCAAAGAAAAGAACGGGAAAATAAAAAGAAAAAAAGGAAGTAAAGAAAAAGGAAGAAAGAAAGAAAAAGAGAAAAGAAAGAAAGGCAGGAAGATAGAAAGAATGAGCAGAAGAAGGGGAGGGAAAAAAGCCAAAAGAACAGAAGGATGATAGAGATAGTGGAAAATAAATGTAAACAGAAATTATAGCGGGGGGGGGGGGGGGGGGAATTCTGCCATTATATTCAGCCTTGTATCCCCTTGCACCTTTGCCATTATCTCTCTGTCTCCCTCTAAGTGCTTTCCTCCGTTGACCCTATCCTTACTTTCATCCTCCGTTTGTAAGGACAACTCTTTAAACATCAAAGCATTAGACATATAGTCGGAATATTTCTGCGTACGCGCGCGCGCGCACTCACACACACACACACACACACACACACACACACACACACACACACACACACACACACACACACACACACACACACACACACACACACACACACACGTGCGCGCGCTAAAGGCCTATAAAACTGATATACAGAAACATCAATTCTATGTGACCACATGTATATTTAATACACGGGAGTCAAGGATTTTCAGAGTATGAAACAGGCTGACATATTACTCGTAAGAGTCGAACAGCTTATGAATGTATATGGATTGGGGAAGGGGGAGAAGAGGGAGGAAGGGAGTGGGAGGGGGGGGGATGAAAAAGCCTTGCTGTACGTGCAAATTAGACGCCGAACCATACTGATGTGGTATATGCCTAGAATAACATTTTAACATTTCAAGCAATCACGAATTTAGAAAAAAAAGCAAAAAAAGAAAAAAAGAAAAAAAGAAAAAAAAAGAGATTTACAGCCAACATTGCCCGACTCCTTCCATCACTCATAACTGGGATTGAAAACACTAGACGTAGTCAGCGAAAGGTTAAAAGACTTGATCTTATCACGAAGAGGCTAACATTGAGTTCCTGTACTAACCGAACCACCCATTAAGCCGCAGCCTACGTACATGGTTACAGTTTTGGGATAGGGCCTGGGGGATTACAACATTTTCTTGTCGGTTTAGTCATATTCCATCTGTGCTTCCAAGATGAGTCTTCAAGGTATTGTTTCTGTCTCATGTTCCAGATTGAACTTGTGAGAATGTGAATAGCTTCAGATGAAGAAAGAAGGCATTCACAATTCAAAGCATCAGATTTATTTCTTGCAGTTTCCTTTGCATAAAAATCAGCTAAGTCATTGCCACGTAAGCTGGAATGCCCTGGAACTCATAACAAAGTTATATCGGTATCCCGCCTTATTAACTGATGAATTAGAAATAAGATACGACTAGATTTCGATTGACAATGTAGAGCCGTAAGCGCTGATGTTGAGTCCGATAATATAGGTATTTGTCTATGTATAGTAGGCATGCCAAGTATGAAATCTGGTGCTTTCAAAATGGCAAGTAACTGCTGTAAGTATTGGACATCCTTTTGTAATGTGGAATTTCATTCTAATGCTAAGCGCTGGTATTACAAAGGAAGCCCCAACATTGGAAGATCTATAACAGAACCACCGGTGAAAATGTGTAGATAGGAATCGTATTTCCTATCTATCAAGTCTTTGACACAGGATGATAGT
>CM065720.1:87905969-87913469 GCA_033310375.1 Conus canariensis | reverse complement strand
GATAAACTTTCTGTGAAACTTTTTTGCATAGTGAGGTTATGTGAGCTTGCCAACTCATATTGTTATCAATTGTTATTCCTAGCACTTTGAGGTATGTAACCTGTTCAACGGGTCCATTTTTAAGATGTAAAGGAGGACACTTAATAGTGAGATTTTGTCTTTTTTGCCTGGTTGTGATAAGCATGGATTTAGTTTTTTTTAGGGTGAAGCGACATGTGATTTAGTTCAGTCCAGAGAGAGAGAGAGAGAGAGAGAGAGAGAGAGAGAGAGAGAGAGAGAGAGAGAGAGAGAGAGAGAGAGAGAGAGAGAGAGAAAGAGGCGGGGGGGGGGGGTCTGCATGACACTGTTTCAATCTTGTATTTTTGTTTTTCTTCTTGTAAACTCACCCGGGACCTGTCCTTCCATGTCTAAACAATGTATAAAGGAAAACTGATGCTCATGGGAATGCTGCTGAAGAATAGTGGCCGCCAATGGAACCAAAGTCATTAACAATACTATGCCACGGACTGGGAGAATGAGGCAGTGCAAGAGAAATTTTGTCTGCACTAAACCTCCTGCGTTATCTTAAGCAGATATATCAGATATTTAGCATCGGCTAAGTCGATCCTTTCTCTCTTTTTTGTTATATCTTGTGATTTTGTGTTCTTCATTTCTACGTCTCGTGACTCAGCAGATTTGGTAGATCATGTAAGCATTGGTCCACATGCATTGACACCCCTTCAGTGAAAGAAAGCTGACATACTTAATGTCACTGTGAGGATAAGAAATCAAGAAACTTGTCGATATCGAGTAAACAGCGCAAAAGAATCAGTGATATATCTGCAGCGCGAAAGTCACAAACTATTGATGCAATAACAGACGATTGCGAACCCTGATCATGTGAAAGATCTCTGTATTTAAATGGCAAAGAATTCTGCAGAAAAAAGCAGGTTAACAATACAACTTTATCAGACCTGTCCACAACTGATACAACGACAAGGATGCGCCCAACACTATCCCCACGTTTGAATGTTCTGCTCTGCGCTCTTTCATTTCTTCTCAATGTGGAATCCAAACAGGCATCACATGCTCATGATTTGCAGATCATTTAGAGTCCTTGAATCGAAGTACCCCAAGACGCAGTCTCCTGTCCCAGCAGAGGAATGAGTTTGTGATTTGCAGTCCAGATAACCCACAGAGAAAAAGGATCTGCACACGTTTCCGCAGACTGAAACCAGACAGTCCAGTACCATCCACATCAGGGATGTGTATCTAAAAGTGTTGCTTCAATGATCAGACCAGTGCTGCATGTACTAGGATTTCTATAAGTCTGTTTGGGGCTTGACGTGATCAAAAAAGAGAGCGTATGTAGAGAGCTTCCCTGTTTTGTGATCATGAAGCAGAACACAATTCCATAACGTCATCTTCAATAACTTTGTCCTCATGTGTTGATAAGTGACTTACCAAATCACCAACTAGCTAACTAACCAACCAACCAACCAATCAACTAAGTAATTAAGTACCTACCTACCTACCTACCTACCTACCTACCTACCTACCTACCTACCTACCTACCTACCTACCTACCTACCTACCTAACTAACTAACTTGCTTTCGCAATGAATTCAGTTTTGGTTTCCTCTTCCCATTTAAGGTCATGGTGCGCTGGTCCTAAAGTCGTGGTAACAGTTCGTGCATGGTGAATGTCGTTGGATGCTGGTCTCAAAGTCGTGGTATTAGTAGCAGTAGGTGCATGGTGACTGTCGTTGGATGCTGGTAACAGTAGGTGCATAATGACTGTCGTTGGATGCTGTAACTTCTTCTTCTTCCTCGTTCGCCATCCCGTTAGATGAGCAGCCCGGTGTCCTCGATGAAGGCTGCCGTCCGTCGCAGCTCCTCCAGGGTGCCATACAGCTTGGCTTCCACTGCTGTCGGTGTTGGCCAGTACTTTCTCCTGGATGCTGCATACGTCGTACAGACTTGAAGGATGTGGTCAGTTGTCATTGGTCCCTCACTACAAGGGCACTCTCCACTCTGTCCAATGCCAAATTTTGTGTGCATGTGGTGGAGCAGGCGATTGTGTCCAGTCCTCAGGCGGAAGATCTTGACCTGTTCCCGTCGTCCCAGCAAATGGTATGTGTCTTCTGGGTTGTATTTGGGATGCAGGAGGCGCCATTTTATTCCTTGTTGTGCCTTGATGATTGTCTTAATTTCATCATGACACCAGGTTGTTGGCCTGCTCCTTCTGTGCACCATCTTTTGCCAGAATGTCCGCTTTTTCGTTGCCTCTGATGCCACAGTGTGCTGGTACCCATTGTATCACCACTTTCTCCACTCTGGCACTCAGGGCAACAAGGGCTGAAGTGATATGGTTCTGTTCTTTGCAGCGGGAGTTCTTGAGGGCTTGGAGCACGAAGAGAGCGTCAGAGAAGACCACCACCTGCCCTGTTGTTCTTTTGGAGTTCTGCAAGACTGTTGTGGCTGCCTCACAGAGGGCTTCTCGCTCAGCTCGGAAGTTGGTGGAGTATTTTCCTGTTGGAATTGCAATTTCTTCATCTTCGTCTTTGTATCGGAGGAAGATTCCAGCTCCACCATCCCTCGTTGCCTCTGTGGCGGAGCCATCTGTGAAGACATGGGTCCAGTCTTCCTGGGGATATTTGTTGCAGATGTACTCCATGGCCAGGGCCTTCCTTTGGGTGTCTGACTGTATTCCTCTCTTCTCCACTCCGGGAATGCTGGTGACGACTGTTGGGAACACCTGCCTCTTCCAAGATGGGTGGGTGACATTTGCCGGGATAGGCTTTGCTTCGTGTTCCATCAAGACTAGGCTTTGTCTTTCAAGGCGTCTTGACTGGCGGATGAAGCTGCCTCTTTTCAACCGGCTCTTGGTGGGTCTGCTCATTCTGTTGTTCATTGGATGGTTTTCAAGGCGTTTGAATTTTGCTGCTTGGATGAGGATCTTTGTGTCCCTTCTGTCCTCCAATGACTGTAGCCCAGTGGTCTCTTCCATCTTCAGGATTGGGGTGGATCTCATGGCGCCAATTATGACACGCTGAGCTTGGTTCTGTATCTTATTGAGGTGGTTGAGGTTAGACTTTGCAGCTGATGCCCATGCTGACGTCCCGTACTCAACTACAGGTCGGACTCTCCCTGTATAGAGTCTCTTCAGGATACGTTCGTCAGCCCCCCAGTTTGTCCCCGCAAGTTTCCTCATGATCGCCAGTCTCAACTTGGCCTTGCTACAGCATCTGGTGATCTGCTGTTTCCAAGTGAGCCTGCGGTCAAAGGTCACTCCCAGGTAGGTAGGTGTGGGTTCCTCTGCAAGCCTTTGGTTGTTCAGTGTCAGCTTCGCCTCTTGCTTCTTGCTGGATAGGCTGAAGACTGTGTAGGTTGTTTTGCTTGAGTTGACAGAGACAAGCCATTCCTTGGTCCAGTCGCTGATCTTGTTGAGCGCAGTCTGGAGGCGTACCTGTGCTGTGGTGGTGTACTCTTCAGAGTACCAAAGCACCAGGTCATCTGCGTAGATCGCTCCTCTGACCCCTTTTGGCAGTTCTCTGACGATGTCATCTATGAAGATGAGGAACAGCGTTGGCGAAAGGACTCCTCCTTGTGGTACTCCCTGTCTCAGCACCTTCTTCTTGCTTTTCTGGCCCTGAATCTTGACTCGGGCTTGGCGATTGTGTAGGTACTGGCTGATCCAGGTGTACATCCCCCCAGACACACCACATCGCCGTAATTTGAGCCTAAGTCCGTCCTTCCAGACTTTGTCGAACGCCTTCTCCATGTCAATCCAGACAGCAAGCGTGTTCTTCTTTTCTTGGAAAGCGTCCTCAATGCTTTGCGTGATGAATGTGATCTGGTCTTCTGTTGATCTGTGTTGGCGGAAACCTGCCTGTTCAGGGCTCAGCAGCTGATGCTCCTCAAGGTGCCAGACAAGCCTTGTGTTGACAAGTCTCTCCATCAGCTTCCCTAAGCAGCTTGTAAGGCTGATGGGTCTGTAGCTGTCAGCCTTCGACTTGTCATTTCCCTTTTTGTGAATGGGGATCATGTCTGCTTCCCTCCAACACTGTGGTACTGATCCTGTCTTCCAGCTGGAGTTAAAGATTTTTAGAAGGACTGCCTTGCTCTTCATCCCAAGATGCAGAATCATTTCATTTGTGATTCCGTCTGGTCCAGGTGACTTCTTCAGGTTGAGGCTCTGCAACGCTTCCTCCAGCTCTTTCTCTGTGAAAGCTGTGGTCATGACTTCCTCTTGGGGCTCTTCCTCATGAAGTTCACCTTGGGCCCTGTGCTCTGCAGCTCTATGTTCAGGAGGGACTTCCAGATTGCTGATGTTTTCATAGACGTCTATGAAGTGGTCTGCTGCTTTCTTTCCAGAGAGGTAATTTCCATTCTCTTGTATTGTTATAGTGGTGTGACTTGTTGTTTCATTACAGAGGGTTCTAGCCAGTTTCCACAGCTTGCTGCCATCCCTATCGAGATTTAGGCTTTCAGTTTTCTCTTGCCAGCTTTTTCTTGCAGCTTGTGCGCAGGACAGCTTGTATCTGCCAGTTACTTCCTTCAGCGCTATGTTATTCTCCAGTGATGGCTGCTTTTCTGCTCTGTCCCTGGCTTCCGTAACAGCATCTTCCAGATTCTGGAGTTCCTCCGTCCAGTAGGGCTTGTAGTCTTTACGTGCTCCTCTTGGGATGGATTCTGTAGCAGCTTTCAAGACGGCCTTTGTGAAGTCTCGAACCATCTTGTTTGAGTCCTTCTGCCTGATGTTGATTGGCTTTGTGTGTGTGTCTGTGAGGGTCTCGAAGAGAGTCCAGTCCGCCTTTCTGTAATTCCAGCGGGGAAAACACTTTGCTTGTGGACGCTGTAAGTTGAGGTTGATAGAGAGTTTGACGGGCTTGTGGTCACTTCCTCCAAGCTGGTTGAGGACTGTTCTTGTGGTCCTGACGAACAGGTCGTTGGTGGCGAACGCTAGATCTGGTGTTGATGTGGTCATCCAGCGTCTAGTGTAAAAGGTGGGTTCATCATCTTCTTGGTTGATGAGATGAAGATGTGTGTCAATCTGCCAATCCTCAACTTCTTCGCCTCTCTTGTCCGTCTCCTCATAGCCCCATCTCTCTGAGTGACTGTTAAAATCACCCACCACCACGCAGTTGTTGTCTGGGATGTTCATGTATGTGAGGGAAAGATCACGATCTTGAGGGCAATAGACATTGTAGATCCTGATGTTGCGTTCCTTAAGGACTATATCAATCCCTTGGATCTCTGCCTGTTGATTGGTGTTGATCTTGAGTTCTTGTGCGGCGATGGAATTCCGCACCAAGATAAGCACCCCTCCTTTGTTTCTTTCCTCACGGTCCAACCTGATGGTCTCGTAACCCCTCACTTGAAAGCGATGGTTTACGGTCAAATGTGTCTCTTGGACACATGCGATATCAATATTTTCTTGATGCATCCTTTCTGCCAAGCCAAGTTTCTTTTTATGCACCCCTTCTGCATTCCACTGGAGAATGTTGAGCATTCTGGGTGGTACTGTTTGCTTGGCATTAGCAGGAGGATGAGGTCTCCTTCTTCGTCGCATTGACATGCAGAATTTCTTTGTCTGACCACCGACCGCTTGGGGTGGGCCCCTTTGAGGCATAGGGCCCGGCTCCCGACCTCCCCGGCGGGTCTCCGAAGGTCGAGCGCCACATCGAAATTCTGTGGACTGCATCATCATGGAAGCGTATATGCGTGGTATCGTGGTTTAAGCTGCGCCAGTGGCCCGATACCTCCGTCTTCAGCTGGAGTTTTCTTTCGGGGTGCCTCACCCTTAGCTCATGGCCCGTGCGTCCTGCCCTGTGAGCACAGGGGGGATTGTTTCTCCGGGGATCCCACCCCGGGGCTAGAGGTTATACCGCGCCTCTTGACCGCATGATGAGCCCGTCATAGGACACATGGGGTATTTCAGTGAGGACAACAGTGCCACCTGTTGACCCACCCCATCCTGGTAGGAACATCGCCAGTTGGTCCGGGACTGCTTATTCTGCCAGGCAAGCCTGACTTATATCGCAGCTAACCCCCATATCTGAGGGCCATTCCCCTATCCGCCACTCGGGGACCCGCCGAGTTGGGGATGGTCGCCCCACTACTGAATTGGAAGCAGCCTGGTCCCGGGGATGCTGTAACAGTAGGTGCATAATGACTGTCGTTGGATGCTGGTGACAGTAGGTGCATGGTGACTGTCGTTGGATGCTAGTAACAGTAGGTGCATGGTGACTGTCGTTGGATGCTGGTGACAGTAGGTACATGGTGACTGTCGTTGGATGCTGGTGACAGTAGGTGCATGGTGACTGTCATCGGCTCCTGGTAACAGTGGGTGTATCGTGACTGTCGTTGGATGCTGGTGACAGTAGATGCATGGTGACTGTCATCCGCTGCTGGTAACATTAGGTGCATTGTGACTGTCGTTGGTTGCTGGTAACAGTAGGTGCATGGTGACTGTCGTAGGTTGCTGGTAACAGTAGGTGCATGGTGACTGTCGTTGGATGTTGGTAACAGTAGGTGCATGGTGACTGTCGTTGGATGCTGGTGACAGTAGGTGCATGGTGACTGTCGCTGGATGCTGGTAACAGTAGGTGCATGGTGACTGTCATCGGCTGCTGGTAACAGTAGGTGCATGGTGACTGTCGTTGGTTGCTGGTGACAGTAGGTGCATGCTGACTGTCGTTGGTTGCTGGTGACAGTAGGTGCATGGTGACTGTCATCGGCTGCTGGTAACAGTAGGTGCATTGTGACTGTCGTTGGTTGTTGGTGACAGTAGGTGCATGGTGACTGTCGTTGGATGCTGTAACAGTAGCTGCATGATGACTGTCGTCGGATGCTGTAACAGTAGATGCATGATGATTGTCGTTGGCTACTAGTAACAGTAGGTGCGTGGTGACTGTCGTTGGATGCTGGTGACAGTAGGTGCATGGTAACTGTCGTTGGATGCTGGTAACAGTAGGTGCATTGTGACTGTCGTTGAATGCTGGTGACAGTAGGTGCATGGTGACTGTCATCCGCTGCTGGTAACAGTAGGTGCATGGTGACTGTCGTTGGATGCTGGTCTTAAGTGGTGGTGATAGTAGTACATGGTGGCTATCGTTGGATGCTGGTCTTAAGTGGCGGTAACAGTAGGTGCATGGTGACTGACGTTGGATGCTGGTCTTAAGTGGCGGTAACAGTAGGTGCATGGTGACTGACGTTGGATGCTGGTCTTAAGTGGTGGTAACAGTAGTACATGGTGATTATCGCTGGATGCTGGTCTCAAGTGGTGGTAACAGTAGGTGCATGGTGACTGTCGTTGGATGCTGGTGACAGTAGGTGCATAATGATTGTCGTTGGATCCTGGTAACAGTAGGTGCTTAGTCATTGTCGCTGGATGCTGTAACAGTAGGTGCATAATGACTGTCGTTGGTTGCTGTAGCAAAAAGTGCATAATGACTGTCATTGGATGCTGTAACAGTAGGTGCATGGTGACTGTCGTTGGTTGCTGGTGACAGTAGG
>CM065720.1:87895969-87898469 GCA_033310375.1 Conus canariensis | reverse complement strand
CCCACTCCCTTCCTCTATTCCGTCCTCCTTTCCACCCTGATGCCCCCTATCCCCACCTGCAAATTTTCTCCTCCCCCACCCATCCCCCTGCATTATGCTCCAATTCTACTAAACGTGTTTCATTTGATATTCTTTAATTCCCCCGATTAACTTACACTAAAGGCTAGATAAGTAAATATCTACCTATCTTACCACCCATCCCAACCTTCCCCTCTTGTCCCTAACACAGTCCTCTCTCTCTCTTGCACCCCCCCCCCACACACACACAGGCACACACACACACACACACACACACACACACACACACACACACACACACAACAAAACACACACACACACACACACACACACACACACACACACACACACACACACACACGCATAATCATATGCTTGTTTTTTTTGTTTTTGTTTTTTCCCCGTCTAATAACATTTATAGTGAATAGACGTTAAACTAAAGAACACACACACACACAGCACATAGTTACAATCATGTGTTATTCGTAATATAGAAAACCTAGGTCTTCGGGAATTAGTTTGCTTACCGGCTCTTTGCAATCGGAGCACGGGCAGCGTGCGAACAGTGACTGCAAACACATCAAGTTGATCACCAGATTCGTTCCACTCACTGGTGCTTGATAGGCACCATGTGGGTCAGGATCAGTAGATTTGGGCTCGTCACTCTGTTCAATTGACACATCACTATCTGAATCCGACTCTAATTTTCTTTTTTTGAGCCAGAAACTTTCGGATGTTGACTGGGCTTTTGCAGCGATCGGTGCCTTCTGTCCCTTCTTTTCCGTGTCTCAAACTTATGCAGGGTATTAAACTTTATCCCTTTATAACTTCTGGGCATCTGACTTCTGAATGCAAACTGGCCTAAAATGATTGATAAAAACAACAAAACAAGGATTGAATCGAGTCGAACGTAGCTGTAGACGTTTCGTGCGGAAGTGACCGTCTCCAAGCCTTTCGGCCAATCAGAATGTGAGAAAAGGTGGTGATATCATTTTCGGCCAGTGAGCTTACATGTCGTTTTAGAAACAGGCTGTTCTACAGCCTAGCTCGGTTGTACATATGACAGATACCTCAGATACGTCCTCTAATCTGCTCATGAAAGACCCTACTAAGTGTGCTGCATCACCTAAGGTGCAGAGACGCCCTTGAACTGCAAAAGTACGCGCTTTGCAAGGAGCATGATGCTGGAAAGCAAGACTGGTGATGCAAGGCAATGTGTGCAATGCAATACTGTTTGGGCCACGACAAAAAACAATAATAAAGTGAGATCATCAAAGAAAGAAGAAAGGGTGGGAGGAAAATAACAGAAATAAAGACAGAAAAGAAAGAAAAAAGAAGAAAAAAATGAAAGAAAAGAAATAAAGAAAGAAGGAAGGAAAGAAAGGGGAAAAAGAAGAACAGAAAGAAACAAAGAAAGAAAGAACGAAAAAAAGAAAGAAAAGAAAGAAAGAGAGAAAGGGAAAGAAAGATACAAACAAGCAAACAAACAAACGAACAAGTAAACAAAGGAAAAAAAATATTGGCAGCAGTATGGGAAAGAAACAATCCAGTGAGAAAAAGCTGAAGGAAAGTCGAGAGAGAGAGAGAGAGAGAGAGAGAGAGAGAGAGAGAGAGAGAGACCACACACACACACACACACACACACACACACACACACACACACACACACACACACACACACACACACACAGAGTATCAGAGGTAAGCGGCTAGAAGAACAAAAAAATCAGAACAACTGATAAAAGATGAAAAGATGAAATACGAAGAATGAATAACACAAAACGCAAACAGAATTAAGAAGACACAGAAGCACGAGACAAAGAAACACAACTGAAGAGTAAGAAGCTGGAAGGAATGAAGGAAAAACCGAAGGAAGGTATAAAAGAAGAACCGAAGGAAGGTATGAAGGAAGAACCGAAGGAAGGTATGAAGGAAGAACCGAAGGAAGGTATAAAGGAAGAACCGAAGAAAGGTATAAAGGAAGAACCGAAGGAAGGCATAAAGGAAGAACCGAAGGGAGGTATAAAGGAAGAACCAAAGGAAGGTATAAAGGAAGAACCAAAGGAAGGTATAAAGGAAGAACCGAAGGGAGGTATAAAGGAAGAACCAAAGGAAGGTAAAAGGAAGAACCGAAGGAAGGTATAAAGGAAGAACAGAAAGAAGGTATAAAGGAAGAACCGAAGGAAGGTATAAAGGAAGAACAGAAGGAAGGTATAAAAGAAGAACCGAAGGAAGGTATTAAGGAAGAACAGAAGGAAGGTATAAAGGAAGAACCGAAGGAAGGTATAAAGGAAGAACAGAAGGAAAGTATAAAGGAAGAACCAAAGGAAGGTATAAAGGAAGAACCGAAGGAAGGTATAAAGGAAGAACAGAAGGAAGGTATAAAAGAAGAACCGAAGGGAGGTATAAAGGAAGAACCGAAGGAAGGTATAAAGGAAGAACAGAAGGAAAGTATAAAGGAAGAATCGAAGAAAGGTATATA
>CM065720.1:87888469-87893469 GCA_033310375.1 Conus canariensis | reverse complement strand
ACACACACACACACACACACACACACACACACACACACACACACACACACGCACACACACACAAACCGGGGGAGAGAGAGGGGGGAGGGTCAGAGAATGTTAAAGAGAGAGAGCGAAAGAGAGAGTGAGAGAGAGAGGTGTAGTTGGGGGTAAGTGAGCGAGGGAGGAAGTGTGTGGGGGTGGAGACGGTCTGCATAAAACCATTTAAAGTTTGCGATTGTGTTCGTTATCTTCTACTGTTTTAGCTAACTCCCACTCCCCCGCATCCTCCCCTTCCATACTCCACCACGCCAACTCTATATATCAAAACGAAAATGCTTACGGGAATGATGGTAAAGAATGGCGACTGTCTCTGAAACTAAGGCCATCAAACAGTCATGTCATGGCTGGAGGGTTGAAACAGTACGCCAGACATTATTCGGACACCCACATGTTATCTTAACCACAGAAATGAAACCAGAAAAGTACAGCTATGCTACGTCTTTCTTTTTCTTTTGGATTCCTGAAGAGACGGAGATTTGCGAGCGTGAGCCAGTGAATGATGTGCAAGGAAGTGCTCTGATTTTTTTCTTCTTTTTTTTTGCTGTCCCACCTCTGCGCCACCTCAGAGGCAGTGCACCCACGCCGCTCATTCCGACACCCCGTCCACAGCCACAGCCCGGTCGGCCTCGCCGCAGCCCCGGCACCGGCAATCCACAGGGAGCAGCCAATGTCAAGTCGTGAAGAGGCATCCCACCGGAGGAGACACTGCACTGCTGTCGAGTCACTTCGGTGGTGTTCAGTGGCGCCTGTTCTGATCTAACATACGCAGGACACCACCTACTAAGCCCCCTACTGACGACAATAATTGCTTAGTCGCGGAGCCGGCGTGAGTGAGCTCTCCCTCCGGAGGGCGCCACCACGTCCATCCAACGACAGCCCCCATGGACTCGCCGATACCGGTGACCCCGACGGAACCAAACCAAGGCCACAGACGTGGAGAGGACATCGAAATTGAGGTCACCATGAGAGCAGGACATGAGGGGCCACAGAATTTGAGACATTTTTTTTTTTTTAATGCTGATCGATGAGAATGAGGATGATTAAGATGATGCTGCGGATTTCCATTTCGGTCTGAGACTACATGACAGGGCTGTTCTCTACGCTTCCTTTCATAATATATCCCGGCGTCAACCAGGCCCGAGAGATACAGGCACCTGCAGTGTTGGTCAGGAAATTTGAGCAACACTCTCAGAAACGCATCCATTAAGTGGATGAAACTCGACTGTGTGGTCCCAGTCTTCCTAACTGAGTCCGCAGCAAACTCAACTCTGGGTAGGAGCCGGTCGGGGCAGAAAAACCCACATGACTCTGATGGGATTCGAACCCACGACCTCCCAGCCGGGAGTCCGCGACGCTAACCACTTCGCCACGGAGGCTGGTGGAAGTGCTCTGATTTATACCCGATCGTTGAATGTTATTGCACTTAAGCACAACATTTGCGGAGCAGTGTGTGTGTGTGTGTGGAGAACACAGGAGGGAATGAAGGATAATATTAAAAGGGAACATGCAGCCAGATAGATATATCAATAGATAGACAGACAGACAGACAGACAGATAGATATATAGATAGATAGGTGTGTGTGGGGTGTGTGTGTGTGTGTGTGTGTGTGTGTGTGTGTGTGTGTGTGTGTGTGTGTGTGTGTGTGCAAAAAACAGACTTAAATCAGTCCTAAGTAGACGAAGATACGTGTGACAAATGGTGACATTCAAGACAATAGATAGATATAAAAAAAACAAGAATTCATGCATAAATGCAAAAATACATTTAGAAAACTATATAAGAGCTAATTGGGGTTATAACTTGTGGTTAGCAGGTACTGAAACAAATAAAAATGGTGTTGGTATTCTATTTAATAACAATTTTGAATATATATTGTATACAGTATTCAGGGATCCTGGGGGTTGCTTCATTGTAATGGATATAGAGTTCTTAAATAAACGTATCACACTGGTCAGTGTATATGGCCCAAGCAGTGGGGATAACCCACAGTTCTTTGAGAGTATAGTACAAAAAATTGAGGAAATATATAATGATTTCACTATTGCAGCTGGAGACTGGAACTGTGCCCTTGATCTCAAGACTGATGTGCGCAATTATTCAAGCGTTACCAACAGACCTAAAACACGGAAGAAAATTCTTGACATGATAGCCACGTATGATTTAATTGATGTGTTTAGGAATCTTTATCCAATGAAAAGGGCATACACATGGCGTAAATTTAACTCAATAAAACAAGGCCGGCTTGATTATTTCCTAACTTCCCAGACACTCATATCAGAGATAAGAGATGCAACTGTAGATATTGGCTACCGATCTGACCATTCTTTAGTTTCACTGGTCTTGAGAAAAGATCAGTTCAAAAGGGATAGACCGTTCTGGAAATTTAACATTACACTTCTCAAAGATGATAAATACATAGCAGAAATAAAACAGAAAATTTTGGAGGTAAAAAAAACAATATGCGTTACCAGTTTATAATAATGAAGAACTTAGTAATGTTCCAAATATTGAATTACAATTTCAGATTAGCGAACAATTGTTTTTCGAAGTGCTTTTGATGGAAATACGTGGCAAAACTATTGCCTATTCTTCACACAAAAGGAAAACTGAGAAAGAAAGGGAAAGTAATCTCACAAAAGAAATACAAGCCTTGGAGGGCAATATAAGTGAAGATAACATACAAGTACTAGAAGAACTAAGACGTGAACTGCAGACACTAAGAAACAAAAAGATGGAAGAGGTATACGAGCAAAAATTAGATGGTTAAAAGATGGTGAAAAAAACAGCAAATATTTTAGCAACTTGGAAAAAAGAAATTTTGTAAACAAATCGATGAGTTACCTCGACAAAGGCAATGGTGAAATAATATCGGACCAAGATACAATCTTGTCAGAGGTCCAGACCTTTTACTACAATTTGTACAGTTACAGAGAGGTTAATGATATTAACCTTAACCATCTTTTGCCAGATGCCCCAGCAATAACTTGTGATGCGAGAGAGAGCATTAAAGGACCCCTCACATACAGTGAGGCTGCAAAAGCACTGAAAAAATGCAAAATGACAAAAGTCCTGGGTCAGACGGATTCACTGTTGAATTCTTTAAGTTCTTTTTTGTTGACATTGGCCACTTTCTTGTCAGATCTGTTAATTCAGGCTACGACTGTGGGCAACTTTCAGTCTCACAAAAACAAGGAATTATTGTGTGTTTACCCAAAGAGGAAAACCCCAAACAATTTATAAAAAAAATTGGCGCCCAGTATCCCTGTTAAATGTCTCCTATAAAATAGCTTCTGCTTGCATATCTGCAAGATTACAAACAGTCTTGCCAAGCATTATAAATGTCTGTCAGAAGGGCTTTATTAAAGGTCGTTACATTGGAGAAAATATAAGACTGCTACTATATTCTGTTTTACACTGAAAAAACACGCATTCCTGGTCTCTTAATGCTGATTAATTTTGAGAAAGCATTTGACAGTGTCTCTTGGGTCTTTATTGAAAAATGTTTGAATTTCTTTAATTTTGGACCTAGTATTGTTCGGTGGTTTCGAACATTGTATATGAATACCACATCATGCGTTCTGGTAAATGGTCAGTATTCTACCCGCTTTAAACTTGAAAGAGGATGTAGACAGGGGGACCCGCTTTCTCCCTACTTATATTTAATATGCGCAAAGATTTTATCACTGATGATTCGAAAAAGTAAAGATGTTAAAGGCATTAGCATAAAAAAAACACAGAATTTCTCCTGTCACAGTTTGCAGACGATGCTTCTCTGCTACTTGATGGTTCTGAAGTCTCTGAAGGCAACTGTAGATATCCTTGATGAATATGCACAGATGTCAGGCTTGAAAATGAATAATAATAAAACCCAACTAGTGTGGATTGGAAGTAAAAAAAAATAGTAAAAATTCGATACTTCAGGGACAGGAACTTCCAATGGAATCCTGGTATCTTTAAGGTTCTTGGCATAAAATTTTCTACTAATACAGACCAAATTGTTGATTTAAATTACAATCAAAAGCTTTCAGCCGTGCAGAAAATCTTAAAACAATGGAAAAGAAGAAATCTCACTCCTTTTGGGAAAACCGCAACATTAAAAATATTCATTCTTTCTCAGTTTACCTATCTGTTTCTTAATATTCCGGGCCCCCCAAGCCAACTTTTGAAGGAAATAGAAACTGAAATGTTCCAGTTCTTATGGAATGGGAAACACAATAAGATAAAGAAATCGGTAATTCATCAAGAATATGAAAATGGAGGACTGAAAATGAGTAACATATTTATACTACTTGAGACTCTGAAGATTAGCTGGTTAAGACGGTTAAATATTCCAGAATCAGAATTTAGTAGTTTCATATGTACCTTGTATCCAGCCATGAAACAAATGAAAACGCTCGGAGGTGAGTATGCTAACGTGTTACTCCAACGACTCGATAATCCATTCTGGCTTGATGTTGTTAGACACTATAAAAAAAATTCTGCTGAAAGTGTAAACCTTTAAATATAACAGAATTTCTGTCGGAATATATTCATTACAATGTAAACATAACAAGGGACAATAAGGTGATCTACATGAAAGAATGGATAGAAGCAGGCGTAACAAAAATTAACCATGTAATGGATGCAAATGAAAATTTTCTGTCCTGTAATGATTTTAAGGTAAAATACTGAAACGTTACAAAAACTAATTTTGTAGCATATGAGGGAGTCATCAGAGCTATTAGAAAATATCAAGAAATTCTCAATTACAGAGAAGACATAGCACATGTTATTGATGAGGAAAATAAAGTATGGACCTTGACCCAGAAAGACAACAAAGTAGTTAAATCGATCCTACTTGGTTCTAAAATTACACCAGCAGCAGTGATTAAGTGGGAACGTCTGTATACTGGACTTAAGTGGAAAGATATCTTTTTAAAACCTCTTAAAATTACTACAGATACTCAACTGAGATGGT
>CM065720.1:87870969-87883469 GCA_033310375.1 Conus canariensis | reverse complement strand
AGAAAGGCAAGTAAGAAACAAAAGTAAGAATAGAGGCCAACAAGTGACTCCTCTGGAGATGCTATGAAGTTAACGTGGGTAAGAGGAGACACCCAGCGACTTCACTGGTTCTTCACATCCTGCTTCTCCCCTGAATGCCTTTTCTCTTCCAATGAAATGAAACAAAGAAAGGAGGTGCCAGGGTGAGCGCAGAAATCCACCAAAGTCGAACAGACTCTAGGCCACCTCTTTGGTCCGGATCCACGTGACTGATCAGTGTCCAGTTTCAACGGGCGTCCTTGAGTCACATCTCATCTTGCACGTTTATTTGACGTTGGTTCAGGAGTGTGTTGTATAATCGTGTCCAGTTGATACGGATGCTCGCTACAGGCATGCATAAAGTTCAACAGCTTCTTCTCTGAGCCACATTGTCTCTTTCTAGAAAACTTTGTAAAAAAAAAAATTGACCTAGTGCTTTACCTCAAGCGAACTCTTGCTGAAGGAACCCTGAATTCATCCCGTATGGACCTTGGTTTCACCCCGAACAAAAACCTTGGATCCACCCTGAACGAACCCTGAATCCACCCTGAACAAACCTGAATCCACCCTGGACAGCCCCTTAATCCACCCTGAACGAACTCCGAATCAACCCTGAACAAACGCCGTATCCACTCTGAACGAACCCTGAATCTACCCTGAATGGACCCATTGTCCACCCTGAACGAACCCTGAATCCACCCTGAACGAACTCTGAATCCACCCTGAACAAACCCTGAATCCGCCCTGAACGGACCCATTGTCCACTCTGAAAAAAAACATTGTCCACCCTGAACGAACCCTGAATCCACCCTGAACGAACCCTGAATCCACCCTGAACAAACCCTGAATCCACCCTGAACAAACCCTGAATCCACCCTGAAAGAAACTATGATCCACGCTGAACAGACTCCGGATCCACCCTGAACGGATCCTGGATCCACCCTGAACGGATCCTGGATCCATCCTGAAAAGAACCTGCATCCACCCTAAACGGACACAGGATCCACCCTGCACGGAACTCAGATCCACCCTGAACTGACCCTAGATCCACCATGAACGGACCCTAGATCCACCGTGAACGGACCCTAGATCCACCCTAAACGGACCCTGGATCCATCCTGAATGGACACCAGATCCACCCTGAACGGACCCCAGATCCACCCTGAACGGTAGAAAGAAACTCGTGGAGAGCGTGGCAGCAGAGAGTCCTCAGAAGAGAAGCCCCCTTCAAGCAAGTGTTTCGGCCCTTATCTCCTGACACTCTAGGGGGGTTGGGCCACACCCGGTTCATGACGCCGGATGTCCCTCTGCTGCCCCTTTTTTTCCCCCCATCTTGGGACGAGCCATGACTGGGATTCTAACCCATGACCCTCTGGACATGCTCATTTTCCACTTAATGACTCGCACTCTAACCACTGAGCCACAGAGACACCTGATATTTGTAGGAAAGTTAAGCCTTATGAAGTTCACTTTTGTTCCTCCTTGACCAGTTCCAGCTTGAACACCTCTCTGCTGCTTCTGCCATTGCTTTCAGGGCTCTGTTGTTTTTTTTTTTTTCCCTCCCTGCAACTGAGAGCTGTTTCATGAGGCTGTATGCGGACGTTCCTACAAACCCCCTAGCTCCAATTTCTGCAATGAGGACTTTGACCTGATAGCCTTCTCTCCTCAAGCTGTTTGCCAGATCAGCATACTTTTCAGTCTTGTAGATTTGAGCTGCCTCCGTTCTGTTCTCATATGGCACCGTGAGCTCGATCATGATTAGCTGCTTGGTTGACTGAGAGTGAACTACTATGTCTGGTCTCATGCCACTCTTGCTGATGATCTCTGGGTGACATAGGATCCACCCTAAACGGACACAGGATCCACCCTGCACGGACCTCAGATCCACCCTGAACGGACCCCAGATCCACCCTGAATGGACCCTAGATCAAAGTTTTCGTCTTGATCACATCATGGACCTACAGCTAAATGTAATGGGTCTGTCTTTCCGTCCTGCTGTCATCAGCTTTACAGTTTGTGCGTGAACTTCATAACAGAAAGACAAAGACATATAAGCCGAGAGTGGAAACTTAACCTTCTAAGTGATGGGGGAAAAGCAAACGAATGGAAAAAAGACAGGCATCTATTCACACCTTGCAGAGGCGCGAGCGTGCGCGCAGGTTTGTGTATGTTTGTGTGCGCGCGCGTGTGTGTGTGTGGGGGGGCGGAAGCTCGCGTGCGCGCGGCGCGCGCGCGTGTGTGTGTGTGTGTGTGTGTGTGTGTGTGTGTGTGTGTGTGTGTGTGTGTGTGTGTGTACTCTGCGGTCAAGATTCCTAAAAACGTGCGATGTATTAGACTTGACTGGGATGTGAATGTTGTTGGATGAACATCAGGAAATTCTAGTATCACGATCGGCAAGCGTGGGGATCGTGCAAGACACGTCACTCTGCACACCCACGCGGTTTTATTCCACAGTGACAACAATTCCACAACATGTGGGGAAGGAAAGAGAGAGGAGAGAGAGAGAGAGAGGAGAGAGAGAGAGAGAGAGAGAAGAGGTGGTCAAATGGGAGAGGAGGAAAGGAGAATGGAAACACAGAAAATGAAAACACATGCGCAGAGCAGGTAGGACATCAAACCTGTTTAACAGCACCACTCACCACTGAACATTCTCTACTAGTGTGTCAATACCAGTACTTAACATCATGAGTACTGAACACGATGAGGAAAAACACTGTACTATTGGGTCAATGCCAGTACTGAACACAATGAGAAAACACTGTACTATTGGGTCAATGCCAGTACATGCCAGTACTCAACATAATGAGAGAACACTGTACTATTGGGTCAATGCCAGTACTGAACATAATGAGAGAACAATGTACTATTGAGTCAATGCCAGTACTGAACATAATGAGAGAACAATGTACTATTGGGTCAATGCCAGTACATGCCAGTACTGAACATAATGAGAGAACACTGTACTATTGGGTCAATGCCATTACTGAACATAATGAGAGAACACTGTACTATTGGGTCAATGCCAGTACTGAACATAATGAGAGAACACTGTACTATTGGGTCAATGCCAGTACTGAAATAATGTGAAAACACTGTACTATTGGGTCAATACCAGTACTGAACATAATGAGAAAATACTGTACGATTGAGTCAATGCCAGTACTGAATATGATGAGAAAACACTGTACTTTTGGGTCAATGCCATTACTGAACATAATGAGAAAACACTGTACTATTGGGTCAATGCCAGTACATGCCAGTACTGAACATAATGAGAAAACACTGTACTATGAGAGAAATAGCTGACTGCTCCCCGTGGAATGCTGTTTCAGTTCCACAGCAGAACAAACCTTGGTGTGGCTGTATATGGAGGATCTGGAATAAGCGGTGTCTGAGAAATCCCCTGAGGGTACATTGAAAATTAAAGAAAAAAATCCCCCTGAGGGGACACTGACGATGAAAGAAAAAAGAAGCCCCTGAAGGTACACTGAAGATGAAAGAAAAAAAATCCCCCTTAGGGTACAGAAAGAAAGAAATCAGAGGAAGTAGAAAAAAATCCATACCAAAGTCACACCTATTCCTGTCGATTTATTTTCTGTGTAACAGCAGTAGCAGCAACAACAACCACCACAGCGACAGCATCCACACCACCAACACCACCAACACCAACTAAAAACAAGGCCTCACACTAACATGCCTTATAGATGGTCTTCTTTTCTTCTTTCAAGATTCCTACGGTCAGTGCATGCTGAACAACAGCAACAACAACAACAACAACAACAACTACAACGACAACACACAACACACACACACACACACACACACACACACACACACACACACACATACACACACACACGCACACACGCACACACATAGTGCGCGCAAACACACGCACGCACGTATACTTGCGTGCGCTCACATACACAACGTGCGAGCACCCGTACGCTCGCATGCTCTCTCTCTCTCTCTTCTCTCCTCTCTCTTCTCTCTCTCTCTCTCTCTCTCTCTCTCTCCTCACGCACACACACACGCACGCACACACGCACACACACACACACACACACACACACACACACACACACACACGCGCGCGCGCGCGTGCGCGCGAAGCAAAAGCCTGATTAATATGTTTTTGTTTGTTATGTATGGTACTGTTCATGTCCTAAAAATGAAAATACAAATACTGCTATTCTTACATCTAATCAGCACTGCACATAAATTATATGATTACACATACACGCGGAAACACCCATATTCTGGGCACACACACACACACACACACACACACACACACACACACACACACACACACACACACACACACACACACACACGCACGCACGCACGCACGCACGCACGCACGCACGCACGCGCGCGCGCTACAAAATGAAATAATTTTCTTAGGTGATGGTCTGGTTGATATGAAAATGATGATATTGCGGAAGAAAAACGTTCCCCACGGTGACCTTTTAGGTACCGTTATAATATCCCTCTGTGGTTCTTCGGGACAGTTCGGGCAACTTGGAGGAATTCCATGGACATCGATCCGGGTTTCTGATAGGTCCACTGGGGAAAGAGGGGAGAGAGGGACGAGAGGATGAGGGGAACCAGTCGGTGTAGTGTGAAGATAGAGGAAGACACGGGGATAGGGTGGGTGGGGGCGGAGTGGGCTTATCTAGTGCTATAGAGGAGACACAGCATCAGAGGTCTTGCCAACATCTTCAACATTCTCCTTTAGTTTGCAGACAAACGGGCGGCATTTCTGTTCTGAACACCTTCCTTTGATGAGATAGCTCTTGGGCGTGATGGCCATTTTACGGTGTATATAAGCAGTTTGTTGGTGTCTGTGCTCTGGAGTCTAGCATTTGTCGATGTTCAGTATTGCTAAACTGAGGTTGACCTTAGTCGGACATGAGGGAGAAAAACACAAAAACAACAAACAACTGTGTGACAGGGGGTAGTGATGGTGAGGGAGAGGAAAGAGTCAATAGGACACACAATGTCGGGGAAGGATGGGGAGAATGCTGGCAATTGTTGGTAACGCCATTACACGGGAACTTGCCAGTGTCGAATCACGTCGCTCTGGTCTCTAGAGGCAGTCGTTTTTGTTTTAATTTCACATTCCACTGGATCTTAATCACTTTCCACCGCGTCTTAAATCAGTTTCCACTGGCATTTAAATCAGTTTTGACTTATCCTTACATCACTTACCACTCCGTTAAATCACTTTCCAACAGACCCGAAATCACTTTTCACCGAACCTTAATTTGTTTCCCATTGGACAGTAAATCGCTTTGCATTGGGTCTGACAACAATTTCCACTTGATTTGAAATTGCTTTCCACTGGACTGAAATCGCTTTCCACTGCGCCAAAAATCGTAGAAGCATTGTCTGAATGAGCGAACAGGTGAGAGATCTTAGTCAAAGCCAAATAGTCTCTATCTTTCCCTGCCCTGATCCGACATTGAACTGACGAAGTTACAGCTAATGACACCAGCATCCAATCTGTTCACAAACCACAGCTTATGATCGGTGACGGCCCAAGTCATACTACAGCTTATGATCGGTGACTGCCCAAGTAATACCAGAGCTTATGATGGTGACGGACCAAGTAATACAACAGCTTATGATGGTGACGGCCCAAGTCATACCACAGTTTATGATCGGTGACGGCCCAAGTCATACCACAGCTTATGATAGTGACGGCCCAAGTCATACCACAACTTATGATGGTGACGGCCCAAGTCATACCACAGCTTATGATGGTGACGGCCCAAGCCACACCACAGCTTATGATGGTGACGGCCCAAGTCATACCACAGCTTATGATCGGTGAAGGCCCAAGTCATACTACAGCTTACGTTCAGTGACTGCTCAAGTAATACCACATCTTATGATAGTGACGGCCAAAGTCATACCACAGCTTATGATAGTGACGGCTCAAGTCATACCATAGCTTATGATCGGTGACTGCCAAAGTAATACCACAGCTTATGATCGATGATGGCCCAAGTCATACCACAACTTATGATGGTGACGGCCCAAGTCATACCACAGCTTATGATGGTGACGGCCCAAGTCATACCACAGCTTATGATGGTCACGGCCCAAGTAATACCACAGCTTATGATGGCGACGGACAAAGTCATACCACAAGTTATGATGGTGACGGCCCAAGTCATGCCACAGCTTACGATCGATGATGGCCCAAGTCATACCACAGCTTATGATGGTGACGGCACAAGTAATACCACAGCTTATGATGGTGACGGCCCAAGTCATACCACAGTTTATGATGATGACGGCCCAAGTAATACCACAGCTTATGATGGTGACGGCCCAAGTAATACCACAGCTTATGATGGTGACGGCCCAAGTAATACCACAACTTATGATGGTGACGGCCCAAGTCACACGACAGCTTATGATGGTGACTGCCAAAGTAATACCACAGCTTATGATGGTGACTGATAAAGTAGTACCACAGTTTATGATGGTGACGGCCCAAGCAAATACCACAGCTTATGATGGTGAGGGCCCAAGTCATACCACATCTTATGATGGTGACGGCCCAAGTTATACCACAGCTTAAGATGGTGACGGCCCAAGTCATACCACAGCTTATGATGGTGACGGCCCAAGTCATACCACAGCTTATGATGGTGACGGCCCAAGTAATATCACAGCTTATGATGGTGACTGCCAAAGTCATACACAGCTTATGATGGTGACGGCCCAAGTCATACCACAGCTTATGATGGTGACGGCCCAAGTCATACCGCAGCTTATGATGATGACGGCCCAAGTCATATCACAGCTTATGATGGTGACGGCCCAAGTAATACCACAGCTTGTGATGGTGACGGCCCAAGTAATACCACAGCTTATGATTGTGACGGCCCAAGTAATACCACAGCTTATGATGAAGACGGCCAAAGTCATATCACAGCTTATGATGGTGACGGCCAAAGTCATACTACAGCTTATGATAGTGACAGCCAAAGTCATACCATAGCTTATGATGGTGACTGCCAAAGTAATACCACAGCTTATGATGGTGACTCCAAAGTAATACCACAGCTTATGATGGTGACGGCCAAAGTCATACCACAGCTTATGATCGATGATGGCCCAAGTCATACTACAGCTTATGATGGTGACGGCCCAAGTTATACTACAGCTTAAGATGGTGACGGCCCAAGTCATACCACAGCTTATGATGGTGACGGCCAAAGTAATACCAGAGCTTATGATGGTGACGGCCCAAGTCATACCACAGCTTATGATGGTGACGGCCCAAATCATACCACAGCTTATGATGGTGACGGCCAAAGTCATACCACAGCTTATGATGGTGACTGCCAAAGTCATACCACAGCTTATGATGGTGACGGCCCAAGTCATACCTCAGCTTATGATGGTGACGGCCAAAGTCATACCACAGCTTATGATGGTGACGGCCAAAGTCATACCACAGCTTATGATGGTGACGGCCAAAGTCATACTACAGCTTATGATGGTGACGGCCAAAGTCATACCACAGCTTATGATGGTGACGGCCCAAGTAATACCACCGCTTATGATCGGTGACGGCCCAAGTAATACCACAGCTTATGATGGTGACGGCCCAAGTAATACCACAGCTTATGACGGTGACGGCCCAAGTAATACCACAGCTAAGATGGTGACTGCTAAAGTCATACCACAGCGTAATATCCGTGACGGCTCAAGTAATACCACAGCTTATGATGGTGACGGCCCGAGTAATACTACAGCTTGTGATGGTGTCGGCCCAAATATTACCACAGCTTATGATGGTGACGGCCAGCCCAAGTAATACCATAGCTTATGATGGTGACGGCCCAAGTAACACCACAGCAAGGATGGTGACGGCCAAAGTCATACCACAGCTTATGATGGTGACGGCCCAAGTAATACCACAGGTTATGATCGGTGACGCCCCAAGTAATACCACAGCTTATGATGGTGACGGCCCAAGTAATACCACAGCTTATGACGGTGACGGCCCAAGTAATACCACAGCTAAGATGGTGACTGCTAAAGTCATACCACAGCGTATGATCCGTGACGGCTCATGTAATACCACAGCTTATGATGGTGACGGCCCAAGTAATACCACAGCTTATGATAGTGACTGCCAAAGTAATACCACAGCTTGTGATGGTGACGGCCCAAGTAATACCATAGCTTAAGATGGTGATAGCCCAAGTAATACTACAGCTTATGATCGGCGACGGCCCAAGTAATACCATAGCTTAAGATGGTGACGGCCCAAGTAATACTACAGCTTATGATCGGCGACGGCCCAAGTAATACCATAGCTTAAGATGGTGACAGCCCAAGTAGTACCACAGCTTGTGATGGTGACGGCCCAAGTAATACCACAGCTTATGATGATGACGGCCAAAGTAAAACCACAGCGAGTGACTCAGTTTAAGCTAGTTCCTATGTTATAACAACCTTTGTTATATCAACGTTTTCGGAGCCCACGTCGGTCATGCTGTTTAGGTCGTCTGAAGATACGACTACGGTCCCCCAGATTGAGTTCTGTCGTTCAAACCTGTGTCTGACATACCCTCCGTGTTTGAGTCTGATCAAGATTCAGACCCCGTATCCACACTGTCATCCTCAGCACTTCGGGATGGTGAGGTGTCGTCGCTCTTGTAAGTCCAGGTCTTTGCATTTGCCTTAGGAGGAAATGATTCCATGTGGTAGTACACATTTTGACATCATAAGTTTGCAACCAAAATTTCTGTCCTCAAGAACTCAAGACTGGCACAGCTAGTGTTGCCCCACCTGTTAGTTATTTACTGTTTTTTGTTTCCTGTCCAGCGTAAGATTTCCTTTCACAGCAATCGAACGGAGGTTGACTGTCTTTGTTACTGTTCATCCATATCTTTGATTAATTCTATTCAAAATTGAAAAGGCTGTGCCAGTCTCGAATAAGTGTTAATATGTGTTTGTTGATTTATCCAATTGTCGTTGGTGTGCAGATGTGTCACGCACAGGCTATATGGGCAAGCTTGAAACATCCCTCTTTTCGGGGCGGGGGGGGGGGGGGGGGGGGGGGAGGGGGGGAGGCATCTCCTTGTTTGTTGTGTGTGTCCTGTATTGTCATTTGTGCGAGGCGATTTGGTGTCGTAAGCAGCATGTATTTGTTTTTATGGGCCTGCAATTATTTCATCATGGAAGCGAGAGCTACCGTACTTGTCTTGTTTGTTATTTACTGTCTACTGTTCTCTACCTCACTTAAAATGTCATTTCATTCAAATCGCTCCAAGGTTAAAGGTCTTTGTCACTGTTCTTCCTTACGTTTGTTTGACTATACTCAAGATCAAAAAGGCTGTGCCAGACTTGAATGAATGTTGATTTGTATTTGTTCATTTCTCCAATTGTTGCTGTATAGATGTATTACCTACGGGGAATATGGGCAAGCTTGGAACATCCTCTTTCGGGAGTGGGGGGGGGGGGGGGGCGTCTCCATGTTATTTATGTGTATTCTGTGTTGTCTTTCTGCTAGGCAATTTGGTGTCCCACGCTGCATTCGTTTGGGGCTTTTTTCCTTTTTTTTCTGTGTACGCCGGCTGATACTCTTGCGGCTACCCCCTGTATAGATAGGCAAGGATTGATCCCATCCACCCAACAGAGGGAGTGGAGTTTGGTGTGTATGACCGTTTTTTATGCCGCCATTAAGACAGCCATACTCCAACTTCGGGGAAGGTGCATACTATGTGTAACGTGTCATCCATACCAACGGCCAAACTGACCTTCTCTTCCGAAATTTGGTGATGGGATTTTACGTATGTGCAAGATGTTATGCGTGCGTTCACAAACGGAACCTCAGTTTATAGTCTCATTCGAAGGACTGTATGGAAAAGGGAGTCAGAACCAATGTTAACTCTGAGGGAAAAATCCCCTGTACCGAAACGGTCCGGCAGAGATTCGAACTTGCAACCCCAGGATCACCAAGATTACGTGTCCGGCGCTCTACCACTGAGCTATTCCGGCCCCCATTCGGAGCTATGACCCTGCAATTATTTCATTATGGCAGCTTGAGTTATTCGACATGTTTGGAATATTTACTCTTTAAGTGTTGTTCATAGATGCATCCGTTTGATCCAGAGACGCGTCAGATCAGGTATTCTGCCTGTCTGGCTGATCCAGGATATCGGTAATCCATCCGGCGAAATATGTTGTTTTAAAGGCATCAACTTTTCTGAAACATGTAAAACTATTGTTTGAAGTAACATCGTTAAGTGCATAATCAGGACATCTAGATGTGACCCTCTCCGAAGACTGGTCCAAGAAGCCAACAGCAGAACTGCTCTTTGGAAACCCACGTTCATCGTACGAAGTCTACTGCATTCCAGTTGATGAATGGAATATTCCTTTTGCTACTGTTTGAAAGAAATCCAAAATAAAAGAAAAAAAAATACTAGTTCTTTTGACTGTACCAGATTACAAAACGTTTGTCAGGCATAAGGTATAAAAAGAAAGTTTTCTATTCTCCTCCTGTCTATTCATGAACTATTCTCATATTCGCCTGCTTTGAAAAACCAAAGCTCACATGGCCTTGATGGTATCAATTCCACAATTGTGAAACTGTCTATGCCATATGTTGTCGATCCTCTTACCTATCTCTTCAACGTTTGTTTATCTAAAAACTGTTTCCCAGAAGATTTAAACATGCTAACAAATCTTCCTTCGTACAAAGAATGGAACGTGAATGACAATTAATTATAGACCGATTTCATGTTATATACTATTTCAAGCAATTGCAATGTCATATTCTTTATCATCTATCATACTTTATTGAGAAATGTGAACTTCTATATATCAATCAGTGAGAATTTAGAAAACGGCTTATTGTCGGATTACAGATTCATGACTGATATATCTGAAGAGCAAAACAGCAGTCAGTGTAGTTTTTGTTGTTGATTTAATAAAACCTTTCGATTTAACAGACCACGACATATAACAAAAAAAAAACACTTAAACTTTGCGGTTTTGACAAAAATACTGAATCGTTTTTCCCCTCAGATCTTAACGTCATACCGCACCCCATCTCTCTTTACATGAGGTGTTACTTCCTGAAACAGACATACTCCAGGAGAGAATTGTGGGTTCTCTGTTGTTCTCCCTCTACAGAAATGACCTCGTTCATCCGTTCAAAATGCACAAAGGTGTTCATGATGCATGCCTACAATATTTAGTCCAATGATTCATTTACAAAAACCTGTCATCAGTCACTCAGACTTAGTGTCCACAAACTAAATATAGGTTCATTGAAAACAAGTTTCTCCGTCAGTGGCACCAAAATGGAACAAGTTTCTAGGAATATATTGTGACATTCCAGCATTATCAATATTCAACACTGAAATTAAATTATTTCTGTTTGATTCACGTGACTGAGCAGCATGTAGAAATCGGCCAGAAAACGAATGTACAAACAATGTGCTGATAGTGTGTTGATGATGCGTGAGCAAATGTACAAACGAATTCGAAGTGTGTGTGTGTGTGTGTGTGTGTGTGTGTGTGGGGTGTGTGTGTGTGTGTGTGTGTGTGTGTGTGTGTGTGTGTGCGTGCATGCGAGCCCCTGCATTAGCATGTGTTTGTGTCTACGGTATCAGAGATAAGGTCATAATGTTATAATCGCAAAAGTGACGTGGAATTTGTCAGGATTACTGGGTTTTTTTGTGTGTGTGTGTGGTTTTTTTTTCTGTCCCATCCTCTGCGCCACCTCAGAGGCAGTGCACCCACGCCGCTCATTCCGACACCCCGTCCACAGCCACAGCCCGGTCGGCCCCGCTTCAGCCCCGGCACCGGCAATCCACAGGGAGCAGTCAATGTCAAGTCGTCAAGAGGCATCCCACCGGAGGAGACACTGCGCTGCTTCCGAGTCACTTCGATGGTGTTCAGTGGCGCCTGTTCTGATCCAACATACGCAGGACACCACCTACCAAGCCCCCTACTGACGACAATAATTCCTTAGTCACAGAGCTAACGTGAGTGAGCTCTCCCTCCGGAGAGGCACCACGTCTGTCCAACGACAGCCCCCATGGACTCGCCAATACCGGTGACCCCGACAGAACCAAACCAAGACCACAGACATGGAGAGGACATCGAAATGGAGGTCACCATGAGAGCAGGGCATGAAGAGCCACAGAATTTGAGACATTTTTTATGCTCATCGATTCGGTCTGAGACTACATGACAGGGCTGTACTCTACGCTTCCTTTCATAATATATCCCGGCGTCAACCAGGCCCGAGAGATACAGGCACCTGCAGTGTTGGTCAGCAAATTTGAGCAACACTTTCAGAAACGCATCCATTTAAGTGGATGAAACTCGATTTTGTGGTCCCAGTCTTCCCAACTGAGTCCACAGCAAACTCAACTCTGGGTAGGAGCCGGTCGGGGCAGAAAAACCCACATGACTCTGATGGGATTCGAACCCAC
>CM065720.1:87858469-87865969 GCA_033310375.1 Conus canariensis | reverse complement strand
CCCTGAGTCTGGCCTGGAACTTTACCACCGGGTGTGGGGGTACAGCCCGTGCGCCAGCCGCTGTCTCCGTCACGACGACGTGGAGAGGCTGACCGCCAGCTCAGTAGTGTATACGTGTTGAAAAGGGCCTCAGGATTCTCCGTCACGACGATGTTGAGAGGCTGACCGCCAGGTCAGTAATATATACGTGTTGAAGAAGGGCCTCAGGATTCTCCGCCAAGTCGGTAGTCCGACGTGTTTTTCTGCTGTGTGGGTGTACCCTGTGGGACTCAACTTCGAACAGTATTCGTGAGCGGCTTTGTTTGCCATGTGGAGACTGTGACTTGGGCTCGTCGCAGCCAGCTGTGTGGATTGTGTCTGTTGGAACACTACTGACGGTGCCAGTGAGAACTGTGTCAGAAAACAAATATTTAATGTGTCAGTTTTGAGAGCGACGGCTGAAGCTCCCTGTGTTTGTTGCATGCCCTTACCGGTGGTGGCGTGTATTGATTTTTGTGCCTGTTAATTCATATCACGGTGATATGTGTTTATAATGTCTTGATGCTTCAGACAGCATATGAAAAAAAGGAAACTTAATTTGTGTGTTGCCTGGCTTCCATTTTTTGTGTGGTGTGGGTGTGGTTGTGTGTAGGGAATAATCGTTACACGCATCCAAACATTTGAAAGTGAGAGTCAGGCTGTAATACACACAGCACCACACCATGCGTAACGCGCATCATAGCTCACAACATCCTGCTGTTTTATTTTTCTCCATTTTTTTTGTGTAGAATTAAACCAGGCCACGTTTGTACTGGACTTAATGCACTTCTTCTCTTCAGTTCCGCGTAGAGTATGGACAAAATAGAAATGAAAGCACAAAAAGGTACGTACACTGTATTCACATGGACAAAATAAAAATGAAAGCACAACAAGGTACATGCACTGTATTCACATGGACAAAATACAAATGAAAGCACAACAAGGTACATGCACTGTATTCACATGGACAAAATAAAAATGAAAGCACAAAAAGGTACATACACTGTATTCAGTAACACAAAAAGGTACATACACTGTATTCAGTAACACAAAAAGGTATATACACTGTATTCACGTGGACAAAATAAAAATGAAAGCACAAAAAGGTGCATGCACTGTATTCACATGGACAAAATAAAAATGAAAGCACAACAAGGTACACACACTGTATTCAGTAACAAAAAAGTATATACACTGTATTCACATGGACCAAATAAAAATGAAAGCAAAAAAAGGTGCATGCACTGTATTCACATGGACAAAATAAAAATGAAAGCACAACAAGGTACATACACTGTATTCAGCAACACAATAAGGTACATACACTGTATTCAGTAACACAAAAAGGTACATACACTGTATTCAGTAACACAAAAAGGTACATACACTGTATTCAGTAACACAAAAAGGTACATACACTGTATTCACATGGACAAAATAAAAATGAAAGCACAAAAAGGTACATGCACTGTATTCAGTAACACAAAAAGGTACATAGACTGTATTCAGTAACACACAAAAAAGTACATGCACTGTATTCACATGGACAAAATAAAACTGAAAGCACAAAAAGGTACATACACTGTATTCAGTAACGGGATTTTCCATTGGCCTGGACGTCAGGAAAGGCCTCAGTCGTGATTGTAGAGCATGACGAAAACTGTGAGAAACATCACTCTACAACCTTTGTGAAACATAAGAGTGATGATTGTAGAGCATGGAGAAAACTGTGGGAAACATCACTCTACAACCTTTGTGAAACATAAGACGTGATGATTGTAGAGCATGGAGAAAACTGTGTGAAACATCACTCTACAACCTTTGTGAAACATAAGAGTGATGATTGTAGAGCATGGAGAAAACTGTGAGAAACATCACTCTACAACCTTTGTGAAACATAAGACGTGATGATTGTAGAGCATGGAGAAAACTGTGAGAAACATCACTCTACAACCTTTGTGAAACATAAGACGTGATGATTGTAGAGCATGGAGAAAATTGTGGGAAACATCACTCAATAACCTTTGTGAAACATAAGACGTGATGATTGTAGAGCATGGAGAAAATTGTGAGAAACATCACTCTACAACCTTTGTGAAACGTAAGACGTGATGATTGTAGAGCATGGTGAAAACTGTGGGAAACATCACTCTACAGCCTTTGTGAAACATAAGACGTGATGATTGTAGAGCATGGAGAAAACTGTGAGAAACATCACTCTACAACCTTTGTGAAACATAAGACGTGATGATTGTAGAGCATGGAGAAAATTGTGGGAAACATCACTCTACAACCTTTGTGAAACATAAGAGTGATGATTGTAGAGCATGGAGAAAGCTGTGGGAAACATCACTCTACAACCTTTGTGGAACATAAGAGTGATGATTGTAGAGCATGGAGAAAACTGTGGGAAACATCACTCTTCAACCTTTCTGAAGCATAAGAGTGATGATTGTAGAGCATGGATAAAATTGTGGGAAACATCACTCTACAACCTGTGTGAAACATAAGAGTGATGATTGTAGAGCATGGAGAAAACTGTGGGAAACATCGTTCTACAACCTTTGTGAAACATTGTGCGATTAATTACACGAAATAAGAAACAGAAGAGGTGATGATTATGGAGCATAAAGAAAACTGTGGGAAAAACCGATCTACAACATTTGTGAAATATTGTGCGATTAATTACACAAAATAAGAAACAGAAGAGTTGACGAAGAAGAAGGCTACGCAAATAGAACGCGAAACAAAGGGAGAAAAATGGCACAGGCGTAAAGACAATAACCAGTGGATAGGAAGGATGAGTGGAATGATAGCTGTGATGAAGATCAAAAGAAAGTACACATGGCTATGACCCAAACAAAGTGAAGTCAGTTAGAGCGATACTAATCAGGGCAGACAGACAGGGTAAGAAAGTGAAACAAGGCGAAAAGGAAGAAAAACGTTAATAAAAAGAAAGACCAATAAAAAAAAAAGAAATGTGTAAACACACACACACACACACACACACACACACACACACACACACACACACACACACACACATGATCTTTCCTGAAGTGGTTTGACAGGAAGGAGAATACTACCCAGCATCACGTGGTCATCACATCATATACTTTCTACTGCAATGTGTGTCGAATTAAGGGAAACAAAGAACGATAACGACTTTAAGATTTTTTTTTTCTATTTTAACGAGTATTTTAAAGACTTAAAGTAAGGGATGAAAAAGTGATGTGAATTTATCGATAGTCGGTTGAGTCGCCAGGAAATGCACGTGGAGGGGGGGCGAACATGTAATGGTGTAAGCGACATGTTTCAATAAACCCTTGTGTTCTCTCATGCCCAGCAACAAAACGAGAGACGAGACAGCAAAGAAGACGAGAACTGAAAGGTCTTTGCTCTCCATACCGTGGTTGAGGAAGGTGACAAATGGACTTAAATGTCTTTGCTCTTTTACCGTGGTTGAGGAAGGTGACAAATGGACTTAAAGGTCTTTGCTCTTCATACCGTAATTGAGGAAGGTGACAAGCTCTTTGCTCTTTTACCGTGGTTGAGGAAGGTGACAAATGGACTTAAAGGTCTTTGCTCTTCATACCGTGGTTGAGGAAGATGACAATTGGACTTAAAGATCTTTGCGCTTCATACCGTGGTTGAGGAAGGTGACAAATGGAATTAAAGGTCTTTGCGCTTCATACCATGGTTGAGGAAGGTGACAAATGGACTTAAAGGTCTTTGCTCTTCATACCGTGGTTGAGGAAGGTGACAAATGTGGTGCAGTTAATGAGGATCATGACAACAACGTCAACAACGACCAGGACAACAACAAAGAAGAAACAAAATCCGGAAGGAAAATGAAAGAAGGGGAAAGACGGAACCTTTTGGTGAGACGTATCTAAACAAGGTAAAGCATATGCTTGTTACCCAGTTCCTCTTACCGTTACATAACATAACATATCACATTCTATGAGCTTTTGGGGAGATACGGCTTTCTTCCATCCGGGTAGGCTTTAACCAGTACTTCACACATTTTGCAAATGTCTGAACATACAATAGGTACCTGCCAGATTCACAAGCGCACTTGGCGTTTGTGCACCAACATTTAGTAGACGTTTAATAGCTAGGAGATGGATCCTTCCAATGACCGCATGATCTGCTGTCAGACCCCACACTTCAGCCCCGTATGTTAAAACAGGCTGAATCTGGCGATCAAAAATCTTAAAGAAAATTTCGGGATTATTTTTTCCAAGTGACCATAGAAATGTTAGTACACCGAAAACGGATCTCTTAGCTTTCAGAACCATTTCCTCCGGCGAGTAAGAAAACGTTAAGCCTGTAGACACGATGATATCGAGATATTTATAATCATTCACAACTTCTAACTGAGTACCTTTATAGAACCATTTTTTCCCCCGAGAAGCAATGTGACCCCCATTTCAAAATATCATTATTTTATATTTTTTCATCATTGACAGTCACTGAAGTCTGTCATCAGTATAGTCAATATGTTTATGTGGTGCTGGAGACCTATTGCAGTATGCGAAAGAAGCACATCGTCATCAGCAAATAACATGATGAGAATCTGTATTGAATCTGGTAATACACTTATTCCATGTTTGTCCCATGAAACTATGTAATCAGCAAGTTCGTTGATAAAGAGAGAAAAAAGAATCGGGCTACAACTGTCTCCCTGTTTTAATCCACAGGGGCACAGAAAAGCGTGATTAACATCATTATTTGCTCGAACTTTAGTTTTCACAATTGATGCATGCTTCTTACTGCTCTGTACAATTTTCCATGGATACCTTTTTGGTGAAGTACTAGCCAGAAATGGTTTTGATATACAAAATCAAAGCTTTTTTTAATCTGTAAAAGCTGCATAACGTTTCTGTCCAGAAGAAAGCTGTTTTTGCACCAGCGTTACTTAGGTAAATATTTAGTCGACTGTGCAGTAGTTCTTTCTGAATCCAGCTTGAGACTCGTTTAAGATACTATTCACTTCAACCCACTGTGTCAAGCGTTTGTTTAGAACAAAAGTGTACAATATAACGCGAATGTGTAACAATGAAATACCTCTATAGTTGTCTGGCGAATTTATGCTATCTTTTCATGTAATGGGTGTATAATGGATTCGCATCAGGCGAGTAGAAGTGTCCCAGAATCATATAATTTGTTGATAAATTTTGTAATGAATCAAATCATTAAGGTGGGGCATATTTATAAAACTCACCACTAAACCCATCAGGGCCAGCTGCTTTTCCATTCTTTCAAATTTAACTGCGTCCTTGACCTTTGATTCTGTTATTTCCGAGTCTGATTTAGAGTAATCACTATTTTCATTACTAGCAAACCACCGACTCTCAAACTGTAAATTTTCATAACTGTTATCTCTATGTCCTCTTGGGTTGAGTCATCATTAAAAACCTTATAAAAGTTATCATACCATTCTTCATTGGTTATAGAAGTGTCCAGCATTCTAGCATAAACTATTAATTTTATGGTGCCCCCACATTTTGGAGGATCATTTTTATGTACCTCTAATGGACGTAGCGTACGTGCTTTATCTTCTGTTTTTTTTTGTTTGTTTTTCTCATTGAAAAGCCACTTGTATTTTCTTTGTTTCTCGGTGTAAATAAGTCTGAGTTCATCAGCTTGTTTTTTTGTCATTACAGTTAGTAAAGGTCTGAGTTCATCAGCGTGTTTTTTGTCATTACAGTTAGTAAAGGTCTGAGTTCATCAGCTTGTGTCTTGTCATTACAGTTAGTAAAGGTCTGAGTTCATCAGTTGTTTTTTTTTTGTCATTACAGTTAGTAAAGGTCTGAGTTCATCAGCGTGTTTTTTGTCATTACAGTTAGTAAAGGTCTGAGTTTATTAGCTTGTGTCTTGTCATTACAATTAGTAAAGGTCTGAGTTCATCAGTTGTTTTTTTTTTGGTCATTACAGTTAGTAAAGGTCTGAGTTCATCAGCGTGTTTTTGTCATTACAGTTAGTAAAGGTCTGAGTTCATCAGCTTGTTTTTTGTCATTACAGTTAGTAAAGGTCTGAGTTCATCAGCTGTTTTTTTTGGTCATTACAGTTAGTAAAGGTCTGAGTTCATCAGCGTGTTTTTGTCATTACAGTTAGTAAAGGTATGAGTTCATCAGCTTGTGTTTTGTCATTACAGTTAGTAAAGGTCTGAGTTCATCAGCGTGTTTTTGTCATTACAGTTAGTAAAGGTATGAGTTCATCAGCTTGTTTTTTGTCATTACAGTTAGTAAAGGTATGAGTTCATCAGCTTGTTTTTTGTCATTACAGTTAGTAAAGGTCTGAGTTCATCAGCTTGTTTTTTGTCATTACAGTTAGTAAAGGCCTGAGTTCATCAGCTGTTTCTTTGTCATTACAGTTAGTAAAGGTCTGAGTTCATCAGCGTGTTTTTGTCATTACAGTTAGTAAAGGTATGAGTTCATCAGCTTGTTTTTTGTCATTACAGTTAGTAAAGGTCTGAGTTCATCAGCGTGTTTTTTTGTCATTACAGTTAGTAAAGGTCTGAGTTCATCAGCTTGTTTTTTGTCATTACAGTTAGTAAAGGTCTGAGTTCATCAGCTTGTTTTTGTCGTTACAGGTTACTACCTGTAAAGGTCTGAGTTCATCAGCTTGTTTTTTGTCATTACAGTTAGTAAAGGTCTGAGTTCTTCAGCTTGTTTTTTGTCATTAGAGTTAGTAAAGTTTCTCAGAATACATTGTTACTCTGACTACTTTTTCCCACATTCGGTATCAAACCAAGGACTATTTTTTTGTTTTTCCTATTACAATGTTCTGTCTTCATGAAATGTCCTGCTTTTGCTAGGCCTTCGTAGAATATTCTGAAAGCTGAGTTCACATCATCATCAATTAATTCTGCAGCCTGATCAGATACATTTATAATTGTCTGTGACATAAATGCTTTGGTGATTCTCATGAACCTTTTCCTGGTTCAAATTAAACTTTTCTTGTATAATCTTAAAAGGTTTACCAGGAATCTGCACTGACTGTGGTCCAGACCAAAATGGTAGTTCTACAGGCAAATGCTTATATTCTACTCTACACAGAACTCGCAAGTTCAGGGCATATCAATAACGCTTGATCCATTATGTGCAATGTATGTAAGTTCGCCCTGTTTATCTCCAGGTAAAAGACCATTCAAGATCAATAATGAGAACTGTTCACATAGTTTCAGCAAGTACCGACCAAAATCATTTGTCATGTTTTCTTTAGATTTTCTCTTAAACTGCCTCTCTAGTTCTGCGTTGTCATCCCTCAACATACAGGAGTCAGGGAGGAGGAATTCTCTGGCGCAAGCATTGCCAGTCCTTGCATTAAAATCGCCCATAAGTATGATAGGAAGCTCTCCATGTTGTTCATAAACATCAAAAATACAATGTGTAGCAGATAAATTCCATTTTCAATGTCGGTTTTGCTACAATATGGGCTATGCAACAGAGGAATATACATCCCTATTAGTACACA
>CM065720.1:87808469-87853469 GCA_033310375.1 Conus canariensis | reverse complement strand
ACTATGTGATCATAACACAGTCAAGAGTCGAAACCTTCGCACTATTTTAGACTATGTGATCATAACACAGTCAAGAGTCGAAACCTTTGCACTATTTTGCAAACAAATGATGAAACATTGTTAAAGATGCTGGCAAAATTTGTAACAGCAGCCTTAGACACGCTGGAGAAAATCATGAACGAATAAAAGTTCAAAACATGGAAGGTATATCAATATATATATTGACACTTTCATTGTTTAGAATACTTATTTGACCTTGAAGCTTTGTGGTACAAGTGAATGTTTCTCATATTATCAAGCCGGATAAATCACCTTCACAGCGAATTACGTGTGAATGGGGAGAAGGGAATATATGGGTATAAATGCGTGCGTGCAAGTCGATGAGAGATTGGATGGATCAGACAGCGTGTGTGAAGGGAATGGTTGTTGTATGGGAATAATTTCAGACTAGAACAAAGACAAGAAACGCAAATGGGTAATGGAAATGGACACAATTTCTTCATTGTATTATCTGTGGAGACACCGAATTGCATTTTATTCTTTTGTTTTTTCTTCTGTGCAAAGAAAAGACAGTGTACCCCTTGATACAAAGGCTATTAGCAAATGTCAGTGAGATCTCTCTCTCTCTCTCTCTCTCTCTCTCTCCTCTCTCTCTCTCTCTCTCTCCTCTCTCCTAATACTTCTTACAGTTTGCAAGTTGACTATGTATTCACTTTTTCCTCTTTGTTGCCATATTGACTTGTGTGTTGTCCATGTGCTTTTTTTCCCCACGGCTGGGTGGAAAAAAGCATGCGCAATTTGCTTATCTCATTACCCTGGTAAAATGAAATTTCGTTCGTTCGTTCGTTCGTTCGTTCTCTCTCTCTCTCTCTCCTTCTCTCTCTCTCTCTCTCTCTCTCTCTCTCTCTCTCTCTCTCTCTCTCTCTCGCTGTGTGTGTTGTGTTGTGGTGTGTGTGTGTGTGTGTGTGTGTGTGCGTGCGCGCGCGCGTGTGTGTGTGTGTGTGTTCAATCGGATTGATCTGCAAGGCAATCAATGACAAAAGCAAACATTTAGAAATAGGCAAGTGATCTAAGTTAAACTATGGAAACTGCCACATTCCGCGAACTAAGGTAGGAAGGATGGAAAGAAAGACAGGCAGACAGACAGACAAAACAGACAGACAGACAGACAGAAAGAAAGAAAGAAAGAAAAAAAAAAGAAAAAAAAAGAAAAAGAAAGAAAAGAACAAACAAACAAACACAAGAAAGAAAGACAAAAAGTAAAGAAAGAAAGAAAGACAATAAAATAAAAATAAAACAAAATAATATGAATTTACAAAAAGACTGCAGACCATCACCGAAGCTGTAGACGCGGGAAGAACTCATCATAAAAGCATTACTGGACATTGAAATCAAGCACATCTTTCCTGTCTGAACTCTTTTCACATCCCCACAAAAGTGTGTCACAAACACAGGCATAAAAGTGAAAAACAACAGCAGCAGAACAACAACACCAATAACAACAACCATAAAACAGGGTGATGGGTTGAAAGAACGGAATTGATGTCACGAAAATGCCTGCTTCAAGACCGGCGAGCGTGAAGGAGATCGTGTGATAGGCATCACTCTCAAAACCCACGTGCCACGTGCTAACACCTACCGATCAAACGAAAGAGCAGTCAGATGAGAGGACGAAACGTTAACATCCTCTCTCTCTCTCTCTCTCTCTCTCTCTCTCTCTCTCTCTCTCCTCTCTCTCTCTCTCCTCTCTCTCTCTCTTCTCTCTCTCACACACACACACACCCCACACACACACACACACACGCACATGAACACCTCTCTCTCCCTCCCTCCCTCTCTCTCTCTTTCTCTCTCTCACACACATCTCCCTCTCTCTCTCTTGCACACGCACACACACACACACACACACACACACACACCACACACACACACACACACAACACACACACACACACACAACACATACACGCGAGCGAGCGCGCACACACGCACGCGCACACATAGCTTCTCTCTTTCTCGCTCTCTCCCTCTCTCTCATTCTCACAGACACACAGACACACCACACACACACACACACACACACACACACACACACACACACACACACACACACACACACACACCTTCCCTCTCCCTCTGTCTTTGTTTCTCTCTCTCTCTCTCTCTCTCTCTCTCTCTCTCTCTCACTCACACCTTCTCTCTCTCTCTCACCCCCCCTCTCTCTCTCTCTTTCTCTCTCTCTCTGAATTTTCCAACTGCTATTGTTTCCACTTGACCAGAAGAAGAACAAGAGGAATAAGAAGAAAAAGTAATGATGATGACGATAAGAACGAAGATCACACCGAAGAGGAAGGAAACTCTAAAACATCCTGTCACACATACAGGCAATTGCAGACGCGTAATAAATGTAATTAAATGGTGTGTGTGTGTGTGTGTGTGTGTGTGTGTGTGTGTGTGTGTGTGTGTGTGTGTGTGTGTGTGTGTGTGTGTGTGTGTGTGTGCCTTTGACTATAGCAATAATGCGTACCCATGCGTGTGACGTCAGGAATATGGGTGCAAGAGCTAGAATGGTGAGCCGCCAGTTTTAAGTTTACACCCATCCGTTTTGGTTAATTATAGTTTTGAAATTTTACACGGCGTGTGTGTGTGTGCGTGCGTGTGTGTGGTGTGTGTGTGTGTGTGTGTGTGTGTGTGTGTGTGTGTGTGTGTGTGTGTGTGTGTGTGTGTGTTTGTTGTGTGTGTGTGTGTGTTAGAGAGAGAGAGAGAGAGAGAGAGAGAGAGAGAGAGAGAGAGAGAGAGAGAGAGAGAGAGAGAGAGAGAGAGAGAGAGAGAGAGTTTGTTTTCAATCGAGTTTCCTTACAAAACAGCCGGTAGGAAAAATATGAAATAGGTCTATGATTTAAGTTCAGATATGAGAACTGTCACCTTAGGCGATATGAGGAAATCCTGGGGTCACGATCGGCAGCAGAGTGGAGATCGTGCAAGGTACAGCACGCCAAACGCTGGCGTAATGTTAGGTCCAAAGTGTAAAGCAAAGTGCAGTTTTTTCAAGACTCTGAGAACTTGGCACCTTTGCCATCAGTGGGAAGTGGAGGATGGAACAGTAGTCTTGTAGACATTGAAGACAATGATTACAATGATGATGACGATACAGCTTCGATGACAATGACAATATCAGAGAAGATAAAGGCTAGTATGCTATTGGTGGTAATTGTAAAACGAAATTAAACAGAATCTAAAAGAGGAGAGTAGAACAAAGAAAGAAAAATAATCTAATCAAACATTTGAAAAACAAATGCAACAGTAAGAAAGGAAGATGGAAAGGATGGAAGGAAAGGAAAAAAACAGAAAGACAGAAAGAAAGAATGGTAGAAAGAAAGAAAATAAGTATGTAAGAAAGAAAAAAAGCAATAATAGAAAAAAAGAATAAAATCAAATAAACAAACAAAGCAACTCCAGACCAAGGCCGAATGTCCAGAATCAGGAAGGACATATCCAAAACCATTATTGTGTGTTAGGAAGGACATATCCAAAACCATTATTGCGTATTAGGAAGTACATATCCAAAACCTTATTGTGTGTTAGGAAGGACATATCCAAAACCATTATTGCGTATTAGGAAGGACATATCCAAAACCATTATTGTGTGTTAGGAAGGACATATCCAAAACCATTATTGTGTTAGGAAGGACATATCCAAAACCATTATTGTGTGTTAGGAAGGACATATCCAAAACCATTCTTGTGTGTTAGGAAGGACATATCCAAAACCATTATTGTGTGTTAGGAAGGACATATCCAAAACCATTATTGTGTGTTAGGAAGGACATACCCAAAACCATTATTGTGTGTAAGGACATATCCAAAACCATTATTGTGTGTTAGGAAGGACATATCCAAAACCATTATTGTGTGTTAGGAAGGACATATCCAAAACCATTATTGTGTGTTAACACCCAGCATAACATCATTTCAACGTGGAATGAAGAGAAGCCACATTTGGCTTCCCTCTCTTTTCAAATCCATGCAAGAGTGTGTAACAAACAAATACAGGCATTAAACAGAAAAACCAACAACAACAACAACAAAACAACAACAACAACAACAACAACAACAACAACGACAACAGCAAGAAAACCATGTAAATAGGGTGAAAGAATGGAATTTATATCACGAAATGCCTGCTTCACGATTGGCGAGCGTGGAGGAGATCGTGTGATAGACATCACTCTACAATCCCAACACCCACCAATAAAACGAAAGTGCAGTCAGCTGAGAGGATGAATGTTAAATCTCTCTCTCTCTCTCTCCTCTCTCTCTCTCTCTCTCTCTCTCTCTCTCTCTCTCCTCTCTCTCTCTCTCTCTCTCTCTCTCTCCCTTCTTGCCCTGATCATTTTTTCTTTCTTGTTGTTGTTGTTGTTGGTAGTGGTGGTGGTGGTGTTTATTGGTTTCTTTTTCTTCTTTCTTCTTTTTTGTCAAAGGTTCTCATGCAACTAATTGTTGCATTTTTTCATGCATTTGTTTGATTTGCTTTTTAATATATAACGATTTTTTTTCTTGCCTTCATTCATGCTTAGTCCACTACCCTCTTAAAATAAATTCGTTCGTTCGTTCGTTCGTTCTCTAGCTCTCTGTGCAATGACTGAGGACTTGGTATGTTACCTGGTGTCGATGCTGATAGGGAAAAACAAAGTCAAAAACAAAACTTCCATGACAAGGCAAGGGAACAATAACTGTACTGGCAGGCTGAATGGTAATATACATGAGAACGATGGAGGAAAAATACAGAACCATGATATGAAAGAGAAGGGGAAAAGAGATTGGTAAACAAAGAAGCAGGAATAGAAGGACAGAGGTCAAGGAATAGCTTCAATCCATAAGTCGTAAAGTTAACATGGCAAGAAGGAAAAATCACTGACGTCACTAGGTCCTCTCATTCCCAGCTCTGTGTGTGTGTGTGTGTGTGTGTGTGTGTGTGTGTGTGTGTGTGTGTGTGTGTGTGTGTGTGTGTGTGTGTCTGTGTGTGTGTGTGTCTGTCTGTCTGTCTGTTCCCCAAGTGAAACAAAGGAGATGAAGAGACAAAGTAGGATTCTTGGGGCAGCACAGACCTCCGCTACATCACCAGTCTGCATCTAAATCTGATGGGTCCATCCTTTGGTCACTTTTTATCTCTCCACCATCTTTCGTTATGTCACGTGATTATTGTTTGCCTAATCTTCCTGAGCAGAATCTGGATCTGCCTTTTGATCTGGATATGCACCACATATTCAGGTAAATTGTAGCAGTTACTTCCTTGAACTACATTCAATATTTCTACTAAGTTAGGTTCAAATCGATTCCGCAGCTTTTGCGTAATCTTGCTAGAAAACAAACAAAATAACAACAACAACAACGAATCAGCCCTGAACGGACCCTGGATTTACGCTGAAGGGACTCAAATTCCACCCTGAAGGGACGCAACATCCACGCTAAAGGGGCCCAGTATCCACCCTGAAGGGACACAACATCCAGCCTGAAGGGACCCATCATCCAAGCTGAAGGGACCCAACATCCACCCTAAAGGGACGAAACATCCACCCTGAAGGGAACCAATATATACCCTGAAGGGAACCAACATCCACCCTGCGGGACCAGAGCCCCCAAAACCATCTTGAAGGGACCCAACATCCACCCTGAAGGGACCCAACATCCACCCTGAAGTGACCTAACATTCACCCTGAAGGGACCCAACACTCACCCTCAGAGGAACCAACATTTACCCAGAAGGGACTCAACATTCACGCTGAAGAGAACCAGCAACCACCCTGAAGCGACCCAAAATTCACCCTGAAGAGACCTAACATCCACCCTCAAGGGACAAAGAATCTACCCCGAAGGGACCAAAAATCCACATTGAATGGACCCAACATCCACCCTGAAGGGACCCAACACTCACCCTGAAGGGGCACACATTCACCCTGAAGGGACCCAACACCCACCCTGAAGGGACCCAACATCCATCCTGAAGGGACCCAGAATCTACCCTGAAGGGACCCAACACCCACCCTGAAGTGACCCAGAATCCACCCTGAAGAGACCCAACATTCACACTGATGGACACAAAATCCACCCGGAAGGGACCCAGCATCCATCCAGAAGGGACCCAACATTCAACCTGAATGGACCCAACATTCACCCTGAAGTGACCCCACATCCACCCTGAAGGGAACCAACATCCACCCTGAAGGGACCCAACATTCACCCTGAAGGGACCCAACATCCACGCTGAAGGGACCCATAATTCACCCTGAAGGGACCCAACATCCACCATGAAGGGACCCAACATTCACCCTGACGGTTCCCAACACCCACCCTGAAGGAACTCAACATCCACCCTGAAGAGACCGAGAATCTACCCCAAAGGGACCCAACATCCACCCTGAAGGGACCTAACAATCACCCTGAAGGGACCCAACACCCACACTGAGGGGACCCAGCATCCACCCTGAAGGGACCCAACATCCACCCTGCAGAGACCCAACATCCACCCTGAAGGGACCCAGCATTCACCCTAAAGGGACCCAGCATCCACCCTGAAGGGACCCAACATTCATCCTGAAGGGACCCAAAACCCACCCTGAAGGGACCCAGAATCTACCCTGAAGGGACCCAACACCCACCCTGAAGTGACCCAGAATCCACCCTGAAGAGACCCAACATTCACCCTGAGGGACACAAAATCCACCCGGAAGGGACCCAGCATCCATCCAGAAGGGACCCAACATTCAACCTGAATGGACCCAACATTCACCCCGAAGTGACCCCACATCCACCCTGAAGGGAACCAACATTCACCCTGAAGGGACCCATAATTCACCCTGAAGGGACCCAACATCCACCATGAAGGGACCCAACATTCACCCTGAAGGTTCCCAACACCCACCCTGAATGGACTCAACATCCACCCTGAAGAGACCGAGAATCTACCCCGAAGGGACCGAACATCCACCCTGAAGGGACCTAACAATCACCCTGAAGGGACCCAACACCCATATTGAGGGGACACAGCATCCACCCTGAAGGAACCCAACAACCACCCTGAAGGGACCCAACACCCACCCTGAGGGGACCCAGAATCTACCCTGATGGGACCCAACATCCACCCTAAAGAGACCCAACATCCACCCTAAAGAGACCCAGAATCCAACCTGAAGAGACCCAACCTTTAACCTGAGGGGCCCAAAATCCACCTTGAAGGGACCCAGCATCCATCCAGAAAGAGCCCCTCATCAATCCTGAAGGGACCCAACATCCACCCTGAAGGGACCCAACATCCACCCTGAAGGGACCCAACATCCACCCTGAAGGGACCCAACATTCACCCTGAAGGGGACCCAACATCCACCCTGAAGGAACCCACATCCACCCTGGAGGGGACCCAACATCCACCCTGAACGGAACCCACATCCACCCTGAAGGGACCAAACATACACCCTGAAGAGACCCCACATCCACCCTGAAGGGACCCAACATTCACCCTGAAGGGACACCACATTCACCTTGAAGGGACCCAACATCCACCCTGAAGGGACCCAATATTCACCCTTTAGGGACCCTGAATCCATCCAGAAGGAACCCATCAACAATCCTGATTAGACCCAACATCCCAGCTGAAGGGACTGAACATGAAAGGATCCAACGTCCACACTGAATGGACCCAACATCCACCCTGAAGGGACCCAACATCCACCATGAAGGGACCCAACATCCACCCTGAAGGGACCCAACATCCACCCTGAAGGGATCCAGAATCTACCCTGAAGGAACCCAACATCCACCCTGAAGGAACCCAACATCCACCCTGAAGGGACCCAGAATTCACGCTGAAGGGACCCAACATTCACCCTGAAAAAAACCAACATCCACCCTGAAGGGATCCAGAATCCACCCTGAAGGAACCCAACATCCACCCTGAAGGGATCCAGAATCTACACTGAAGGAACCCAACATCCACCCTGAAGGGACCCAACATCCACCTGAAGGAACCCAACATCCACCCTGAAGGGATCCAGAATTCACGCTGAAGGAACCCAACATCCACCCTGAAGGGACCCAACATCCACCCTGAAGGAACCCAACATTCACTCTGAAGGAACCCAACATTCACCCTGAAGGGACCCAACATTCACCCTGAAGGAACCCAACATCCACCCTGAAGGGACCCCACATCCACCCTGACGGAACCCAACATCAACCCTGAAGGGATCCAGAATCTACCCTGAAGGGACCCAACATCCACCCTGAAGGGACCCAACATCCACCCTGAAGGAACCAGAATTCACCCTGAAGGGACCCAACATTCACTCTGAAGGGACCCAACATTCACCCTGAAGGGACCCAGAATCCACCCTGAAGGGACCCATTATTCACCCTCAAGGGACCCAGAATCCACCCTCAAGGGACACTGAATCCACCCTCAAGGGACACAGAATCCACCCTGAAGGGACCCATAGTCCATACTGAAGAGACACAGAACCCACCTTGAAGTACCCAGAATCCAATCTGTAGTACCCAGAATCCAAGTACCCAGAATCCACTCTGAAGTACCCAGAAACCACTCTGAAGGGACTCAGAACCCATCCTGATGCACCCAGAATCCAAGTACCCAGAATCCAAGTACCCAGAATCCACTCTGAAGTACCCAGAATCCACTCTGAAGGGACCCAGAATCCACTCTGAAGGGACCCAGTTTCCACTCTGAAGGAACCCGTGTTCCACTTTCAATGGACGCTGTATCCATTCTGAACAAGTTTTGGATGCACCCTGAATGGACGGTGGCTCCATCATGAATTGACCCTGACAACACTCTAAATGAACCCTGAATTCAACCTGAATGGACTCTGATTCCACCCTGAAGCGATCTTGGATCAACTCTCTATGAATCTTGGATTTAAACCACGTGGACCCTGAATCCACCCTGAATGGATCTTGGATCCACTCTCAATAAATCTTGGATTTAAACCAAGTGGATCCTGAATAGACCCTGAATGGATCTTGGATAAACTCTATGAATCTTAGATTTATACCAAGCGGACCCTGAATCCATCCTGAATGGATCTTGAATCCACTCTGAATGAATCTTGGATTTACACCAAGCGGACCCTGAATCCATCCTGAATGGGTCTTGAATCCACTCTGAATGAATCTTGGATTTACACCAAGCGGACCCTGAATCCATCCTGAATGGGTCTTGAATCCACTCTGAATGAATCTTGGATTTACACCAAGCAGACCCTGAATCCACCCTGAATGGATCTTGGATCCACTCTGAATGAATCTTGGATTTACACCAAGCGGACCCTGAATCCATGTAACAAAAGGCGTTTTGTCCCAGACAATTTAGAGCTGGGGCGAAAATAAATAAAACACCTAGTAGCGAGGTTGTGCGTGCGCAGTTTGCGTGAACGAAAATCGCTCACCTGTTGTGGGGAAGTTGCGGGCTGAACTTTTAGTTGTCACAGTTGTCATGTATTTTGCCTTGTAAAGGTATGTATTGGTTAAGTTTATGGAGATAGGGGGCTAGGAGGTTTAACATAATTTATGTATTGAAAACTAAACAATCTTTAGATATGTATGTTGCAGAATGCCAACCCAAGTCTACAGTCGTTTTATAAAGGGATGAGGTATTTATGTCGTGAATGTGATGTATTCACTTGGAATTAACAGTTAGATAAGATGAATGTTATTTGTTCCTTCAGTCAGTAGTTTTACTTAGAAGTTGAATGAGGAATATTTTGCTGATGGATAATAACACACCACACACACACACACACACACACACACACACAACACACACACACACACAATCTATGCTCTCTCGAAAAATGATAATAGCTATTGTGTGATGTGTTTGATGATGATGTATAGTTAATAAGACAATCATTTATTTTACAGAAGTGTATGTATGTGTCTATAAATTGTCAACTATAATTGCAAATTTATCTGAAATCATTGTGGTTGATATTGCAAGAAAGGGGATGTAAAGGAAATGGGCACAGACAGACTGTCAAGTTTCGTCAGGCTATGGGCGTGATTTCTTCCACGGACTGGGAGAATTCCTTGAGTCTGTTGAGGAACGCCCAAGAGTTGTTTCAAGAGCTGCCTGGAGTGAGGCTTCCAGTGCCAGGGACTGAGCACGGAGTATTGGTGCCAGGAAATGGGCACAGACAGACTGTCAAGTTTCGTCAGGCTACGGGCGTGATTTCTTCCACGGACTGGGAAGAATTCCTTGAGTCTGTTGAGGAACGCCCAAGAGTTGTTTCAAGAGCTGCCTGGAGTGAGGTGCAACAGGAAAAAAAAAAACGGTGTCTTCGCTAGGGTGGTGACGTTGATCTTCTTTTCCCTCCTGTCCATACCCAGGCCATAACAGCAAAGGAAAAAAGTTATTTCTTTTATTAATAAAAGGGTGTGGCTTAAGTTTTCAACCTTAGTTTCCTTTCCCGGTGGGTGAACGCGTTTGTCTGATTTGGAGTGACAGAGAGTACAGATAGCAGGCACACATACAAGCATCAATACATATTCTTTATTCTGTCTATCTGGGACTTTCTTTACAGTGGTGACCCCTTCTTTTTTCCCCTGGGTTAGGATTATAAGTTTGTTTTTCCGGGATAAAACACTTTGCCTGTTTCAGAGGGTTCGCTTTGGAAATACTTCCATTTGAAAAAAATAATTGTGATCAAGTTGCATTTTTTTTGTTTTTGTTTTTCCCACCTCCGGTTTTGTAGAGGTGCCCCATTGTACATAGTAAGTTTCTGGGGTACCGAGGGCTTTAGGATCTTTCCCTTTCTGTTAATTTTTTTTTTCCTGTCTAATTGATATCTTACTGCTCATCTTATCTGACTTGTCTGTCATTCTGTAGACTTTCTGTATGTCATTAGTATGAGCCACACCCTATAACTTGTTTGTCTGTATCTCTGTTCGTTTTGTCTGTTTCCATACCTTGGGCTTGTGTTTTTTTTTTCTATATTTTTCTTCTCCTCTTACATTGTATTTGTGAAAGAATATACCTATATTTCATAATTTTTCTATTGTGAAAAGTGAATATGGATGATGAAACATTTAATCGCCTTGTGAAACAGGCACAGACACTTGGACTTGAAGGTGATGCTTTAACCAAATATATTGAAGATGCTTTGGAAAGGAATGAGCGCCAAAAGTGCGTGAGATGAAACAAAAAGAATTGGAGCTTCAGAAGGAGGAAAGAGAAGCTCAAACTCTGAGAGAAGAGAGAGAAAGTAAACTGAAAGAAAAGCAACTAGAATTAGAACAGGAACGAATCAGATTAGAATCTCAGAAAGTCGAGTAGAGATAGAAAATATCTGCCTTCTACCCCACCACATCTTATTTTTGCACAAAACCCCCCTTTTTCACAAACAATCTCGTCCATCTCATACTACTTTTTGCCAAAATTAACACCTTTTTCTACAGCCAAACTTAACATCCAAAAACCTCCAAAATTGACGTAATTGTTACTTTAAAAAGGGGGGGCTTACGTGCAAAACAAAAACGGGTGATTTAGAAGCTAGATATTTTCTATCTCTCTCCTCTTCTGATTCTTGTGCAAAACAATAGGAACGGCTTACTTAATTTTTTTAATTGATGTTTTTAATTTGGAATAAAAATGAAGCCCAGAATAGTTGCAGAGCTTATTAATATATTTAGAGATTGGGAGATGCAGGAAAGGAGCTGGGGAGTTGATAGAGAAGAGTTTGAAGAATTAATTACGGAGCTTTTTGAGCGCGCCGATATGCGAGAAAGCGTAAGGAACGCCATCAGTAAACTATCGCATTCTTGGCCCCATCCAGTTATAAAGTTGTTTACCATTTTAATTGATCAAATAGCTCCTGAAGATCTTGATCTGACTGCTTCTACCAGCCCTGAAGGAGTAACTGTTACCTTTAAACCTAAACAGTTTTTAAGATTAGTAAAAGACTATGAGTAATAAATAACAGCAGAATTTACAATTATTTTTTTTTATTGCTTTTAAAAATGGATTGTGACGAGCTATTAAAGTGTGAGGAGGCAGCAGACCTCTGTCATAAAGAAAGATTATACTCGCTGGCTGCATGTGGGAAAACCAGGCAGTATTTAGGCGTTGAACTAAGTATCGAACAGATTCAGCAATTGTCTACATCAGACGTTGAGAAGTATTACGCCAGGTACGAGGCACAGCTAGGGTCAAAAATGGTTAGATCGGTGGGACAGACAATAATTAGTTTATATGCTAAGTTAGTAGGCAAGATAGCGCCGATTGATTCAGAAGAAGATTTAAAATATGACTTAACACAAGATCCGGTTTTAACCAAGTCCCTAGAATCTCTTGCATGTGACATGTATTATAGATTTGGGACGTTGCTATGTCCATTCATCATGGGATTAATTACTTTCAATCATATTAATTTTAATCATATTAATTTTAATCAGACTAAAAAAAAATGAGCGAGCAGGAGAAGAAGACTCCACAGGAGCAGAATGTCCCACAAGTGAATTTACAGGCGAGTGCCCCACAACTGAGTGTCCCACAAGTGAGTGTCCCGCAAGTGAGTAGTGTTACCAAGTCTAAAAATTCTGGCCGTGTTGAGGCCGGTCGTAAACTAGCTGAATGGAACAGACTGCAAAAAGCAAACCAAGCAGCAAAACAAAAATTATTAGATAGTAATACAACATCAGCACCAGCACCGCCGCCAACAACAACACAATCAAACTATAAGATGTATTATTATGTGCTGGGGAGTATTGTTGTTGGTGGAGGGCTTTTAACATACAAGCGCCTAAAGCCATACTTAGCAACAAAGTCACAAATCCCCACAAAAACAGTAAAAGAACCAGCTTCTGCAAAAAAAGTACAACCTCCTGCTGTAGACCCATTTTTAATAAATTAGTTTTTTTAATGTGTTGTTAAGTACTGGCTAAGTACAAGCTAAGTACTGGTTAAGTCAGTTATAACAAGTAAAGTGCAAGTCATGTTAAGTACTAGCTAAGTACTAGCTAAGTACTAGTTAAGATCTTAAGTAAAGTACTAGTTAAGTACTAGTTAAGATCTTAAGTTAAGTACTAGTTAAGATCTTAAGTTTACTAGTTAAGTACTAGTTAAGATCTTAATTTAAGTCAGTCAAGTTGGCTCTCCGGGGGCCTATAGCGCATGAAAGCACGGGATTGACGTAAGTTCGCTTGCTATTGTTAGAGTCTAGTGACTTCTTATTAACGGCAGTTGTGTTTACTTGATGAAGAGTAGAGCGTAGATTAACATTTGTATGATAAAATACTTTGTTTTCAAAGAGAGCCTGCTTGTAGTTGTTGTGACTTATATATTTTTTTACAACTTCTTTACCTATGCCCTTAGCTTTCTTTATTACAGAAGTCTGGGTGGCAATACTATACATCTTTGCCCGTAAGCCAACATATTCTAGTATAATCGTCCCATTAAGTTCATCCTTCATCTTTCCAATCACTTTCTTGTTCACGGTTGAATGTAAAGGCAAATCTTTAGGATAGTCGCAAGTGTCGTACCATCCGTCAGCTCCTTTAGCTACCTCCGCCTCTAAGTCCTTATAGAAGTCTTCAGTTGGGATGTCCAGAATAAAACTATCAGTATCTGTGTAAAGGACATTTGATTCTGGATACAGCGGCTTAAAGTAGTCGTATAGAAATTCTAGCATCAATAACTTTGACAGCTCTAGCACGGCAAACCCGATAAACACCGGCCTGTCCAACTTCACATTCTGTTTCTTCATCATAATGCCAACCAGGCTATCACTAAACCGTCGAAAGTCTTGGTAGTTAGGTTTAGAGACCAGCTTAATTGCTTGTTTTTCTTTCGTAACTAATCTTACATCTTTACGATTGTGTACGTTCTCCATCGTCTTGCCAAAACAGCTGTTGTTCATTAGTTTAAAGAAGTCTTTTTCTGAAGCGTCGGTAGCCGCAGTTCTAAGATCAGTGTTCTTCATGATGTATGGTCTCATGAAAGGCCCTTGGTCGAAAGTAATTATTCTGTAAACGGCAGTAAGTTTCAGTCCATGTCTTAAGTAAAATTGTAACAGTCGATAATGACAGACATATTTAGTTTTGTTAAAGAGGTTAGGCACGAGTTTAGGTGGTTCGGCTGGACTCATCTTTAATTTTTCTGCGGCTAAGGGGAAATCGTTATGGGGGCCGTACAATTCTTTAGGATAATCTAAGTCTACCTCTAAGATTAGTCCTATTGGATTATCGGGCGTAAGCTGTGACAATAGTCCTACCACCCGATCAACCTCATGAGGCCCGTTTATCATTTTAAAGTTTCTTAATGGCAGCGTCTGGCTCATGGCCCACCCATACAGATTGTTGGCGTCTAAGTACATCAGATAGTTGGATGGTTTAGTTGGATCATAATCGTCTAAATACTTGTTGTTGGCTCTGCGGTAAGGATGACAGGCCATGCTAATGCCTCCTCTCAGCCCATCCTCAATCATCTGAAGTGTATCCAGATCCGAGATTAAGTCAATCTCAATATTTGCAGACTTCAAGAATGCGTCCCAAGACAACCCCGGGGCAGAGATGTACTGTGATGAATCTAGACCGTAATGTTTCATGCAAGTAGCTCTGTAATTCTGAAAGACGTCAGCTAATAAACACACGTCAGCTAATAAGTACTGATCGTAATAATCGCCCATCGTTTTGCAGTGCAATTCTGTCCAGGCTTTCTGCGCGTATTCATAGTCGGCATCAGATATGCCTCCGCCTCTAAGCCGGCTGTAAAAATCGTCTTTATGTGGCAGCGCCGGCTCGTCAAACCTCTCCCACGAGTCCATGTATTCATAAGGATAGACGCCTTTACGGACTAAAGATGGGTCGAAATATTTTTTAGTGATTGGACAGTCTTGTAAAGATTCTGCTAGTTTGCTTAAACTCCCCATCAGATGCTGGGCAGAGTTATAGAAGGATAAACAGTCTACAGTAAAGGTCATGTACTTTTCTGATGATTGTGCAATACAGCTAATCCTCTTACATTCAGAAGTTATTGCTTGCATGATAAAGTGAGAATCGTAGCCCCGCAAGTTATGAAAGAAGATTGGCAGTTTCCATTTTTCGGGGTTAACCTTGAGTTGAAGATTACAGCCGGTGTGTGCCGCCCCTCTGAATTTGCCAGTAATGTGATCGTGGTCTCTTACAGTGTCGCCTAATAACTTGCATTTGCATATCCAGCAGTGGGTGGCTGATTTATAACGTTCTTCATCTTCGGGGGTCATCTTAATGTCTGAAAGGTTCAGCTGATTAGAGAATTGATTGCGAAGGTGTTTCATCTGCTCCAAAAATCGACCAGCTGCGTCGGGGCCTCTGTAAATCTCCGGCTGTGTGTGTCCGCCATCTGACCTAACAGCAACAAATGCATAAGAACAGATCTGATGACGGGATAATAGGGTTGTTTTTTGTTGTGTCCGTTCTTGAGGGCCGTAGTACTGTGGCAAAATCGCTTCAAAGTCAGCATAGACTACGTATGGGCTCATCTGCATTTTGTGTACATTCTTAAAACCAACCTTAGACCCTGGTTTTGGCGTAAGAAGTTCGATTTTGCAGTCTACAAAACTTTTACAATGTTTCTTATGGCTGGCAGCCGCCTCTACAGTGGGGATCCTGACCAAACACCTTCTACAAAGCTCTTGTTTAGATTTATCCGTTGTAGTATAAGCCATAAGTCTACTCATTGATCTGATTAATACATAATGGCTCTTTAGATCGTCTGCAAACAGTATCAAGTCTACATGATTCTCAAGTGATTCGCCTAAAGTAGGAGCGTTGGGAGAAATCCTTAGAGGGACCAGATTGTCTACTGAATTCCATGTGTATACGCTTACGGTGATTGGTTTGTTTTGCTCTTCAAACTGGTCGATACTTTCTACACTCACTGGATAGGGTATGTTATCAAAGTTCAGACTATCTTTATACTGCCAATCATTAGAAACTCTGTCTGCGTGCTTTTTAACTGGGTGTAAGTGTGCCAAAACGCACCACATGAAACATAAGTTATCTGAATTATGTATGTTTAAGGCTGCTCGTTTTAACACTAGCTCTCTCGGGAGAGGGATGTAAGAATTGTCGATTATAGGAGAGTATTTGGTTTGCCTTAATTTGATTTCGAGGACTGTTCCTTCAGACCAGCCAGAGCCGCGCAATTTCGCTTATTCACTTGCATAGTTAAACTGTGTAAGCATGTAATCAGCCCAGCCAGGTGTAAAGTCGTAATAGCTGATTACTTCTTTCTGTCTAGTTGAAACCCAGACTTGCATACTACTATCATCGGGGGTTATATATTCAATCAGAATGGCCAACAACACTTTCGCTGGCGGGGCAATTTGAAGAGAGCCTGGGATTTTAGAAATAGCATGTGTTACACTTTCCTGAACGTTTGTGGGGTTAATAATGTCCATGTCTAATTCAATGAACGTATTACCTAATGATTTGTTACTACTTTCCAACTGTACGTTGTTGGGCAGTATTTCAAACTCGGACTCGCTTGTTGGGTTCATTTTTAACCCATAATATTTACGTAAATTAAAAAAATAAGAGTAAGTAAAAGTAAGTAAATGCTCTTTTATTCTTCACCCAAGCGTTGCAATACTTCAAGACACCCTAATCTTACAAGAACGTCTGCTAATACTTTAGCTTTTTCTGAATCACTACAGTCAATGTTTAACTCTTCGATTGCTTCGTTAAATAGTTCACTATGATTTTTGATTAAATTGTTTACATCACTCTCAAGCCCAGATTTACTAAAATCAATGTTTAACACTTTCATCGTTTCGTCAAATAGTTCATTACAATTTTCTATTAAAATCTTTAGATCAGATTCGCTGTGTTTGGCCGTCATTTTTAAATCTAAAAATTAAATAAATAAAATAATAAAACCATGAGTTTAACGCTGGTTAATTGTGCAGTGCCCATTGTTGGTGTTATAGTTTATTCAACCCTAGCAAAATGTTTGTTAAGAATAAAACCGCCCAACATGGGAAAGATAGAAGATTCGCCGAAACTAGTTACAACCTTATTTTTAGCTCTAGCAACAAAAGATTATCTGATTAAAAAGCACATAGACAGTCTTTCATATTATGATTATTTTAATTATTTTTTTAGTTAATAAAAAAACATGAGCGAAAAAAAGATTATTAATACGATTTACCACTCTGCTGTAATCAGCGGCCTTAGTATAGGATATAGCACGTTAGCAAAAAACATGTTTAAAATGAGGCCGGCCGATCTAGGAAGGTTAGACATTGAGGATGTTGTTAAGGTTATAGCTGTAATAACTGCAGGGATTGCCTCAAAAGACTTTCTTGTTGCACAGGGGATTATCCCAGAAAACATCAATGCATAGAAAAATTAATGCATTTAGGCAGATTGATTTATAAAAAAAAGATTCATTCTAGAAAATATTGATTTATAAAAAAATTCATTCATTTATAAAAAAGATGTCTGGAATAGTTCTGATGGTGGGCGGGGCTATTGTTAATGCGTTGGCTTTCTCTGGGAGCAATTATATGTTTAGTAAATTGCGGTCTGATGAAGAGAGAGAACGCCATAACAAGGCAATGGAAGATTTAGCTAAGGCAAGAGACGCTTACGAGAAAAGGAGAATTGCTCACTTAGACTTTATTAATAAAAAGTTAAGAGAACAGGGACATGCAGAGCACACATTTACAGACGTTGATGAAGCAATGAATGAATATTACTTAGTGACAGGAAAGAAGTTTCTAACATCGTCAGCGCCAGAACTGTCTGACTTTTATGAACCATCTGAGGATCAGAAAATGGTAGAAATAGGCTTTATTATAGGTGCTATGGGAGCAATCTTTCTTCTTGCATATTCAATCTAAAAATATATCTAGTTGCAAAGCGAGAGGACTGCAGGCGGAAATCTAAACAAATCTTAAATAAATGTTAGCGAACCGCCCAGAGAACGTGGACAAACGAGTCACAAGACGAAACACAACTAGTTTCGACCTCTTAGGTCTTCATCAGGTGAGACATTAACGAATAAAACAATGAAAATTCACTTAGCTTTGATCGCTTCAGATCACTTCGTAGGGTTCAGCGCAAGGAAGAAGGCGTTGAATGAGAACGAGGCTGTTGGAAGGGAAATAGTGAGCGAGTCAAAGTCGTAATGAAGATAATAATATTACTGATAGGAATACTAATAATGGTCAAAATACTGAGAAAAAAAAAAAAAAAAAAGGGACAAGATTACTACCAATCTGTGTCAATAAGTATGGGTATGGGAGAAAGGACAGTGGGTTAGAGGATTCTTAAACAGCAGGGTTGCCGTGGCAACAGTCCCAGAGGCGAAGGCGATGGTGATGTCAATGCCAGTGGTAGTATCAATACTAGCAATAGTATTACTGAATGATACTGCTAACAACGATAGTGAAGGTTAAGGTAATGAAAGCATGATACAGAAATATATTTAGAAAATACATTTTTATAATAATCAAATAAATAAATAAATGAAACATTAAAAATAATAATAAATTAAAAAATCAGTAAATAATAATAATAATTTAAAAAAAAATAATAATGATAATAAATGCATAAATAAGATAGCTATAAGTTGTGTGAGGTGAATAGTGGGAGATAAGGTAGTATGTGTGTGTGTGGTGGGAGGATATTATGGGCTGAGATTGAAGTGGTGGGTTGGTACATGTTACTTTAAGGTGTAGATGCTATGAGGGTGGAGGGAAGAAGGGGATGGGTTTACGTACTTACTGTGGGAGGGGGAGGGGCAACATATTCACACCTATACACAATCTCTCTCTCTCTCTCTCTCTCCCCCCCCCCTTTCACGACCAACGATAAAGGAGCCAGCATTCTATTTATTATGTGTGTGTGTATGTGTGAGTGTGTGTGTGTGTGTGTGTGTGTGTGTGTGTGTGTGTGTGTGTGTGTGTGTGTGTGTGTGTGTGTGTAATATCAGCCTTATTCATTGGTTACCCCCACCTCCACCCCCAGCAACCGCCATATCCACCAACACCCCTACACACATCATTACTAGGGCAGGGGGAGGGGGGAGTAAGTCGATTGATGTAGCAAATGGAGAGACTCAGAGAGTGTAGGAAAAGGGAAGATGATGATAGCTGCAACCTATGTCTGAGGTAAACAGAGGGAGGTAGGGTGGTATGGGTGTGTGTAGGTGGGGGATATTTCAGGCTGGAGCTGCAGAGATGGAATGGTACATACTACTTTTGGACGTTGATGCCATGAGGGTGGACGGTGCCCAGTTTGGCAATGAGATGAGATTCCTGCATAAGGCGTTCCAAGCTGTCACTCTTAGATTGCCAAAGTGCCAAGACTTTGACATGGTTGATGTTGTGTTGGGCATGGTTGAAGTGTAGAGCGACTGGTTTGGGCCGATGGTGGCGGATGTCGGCCAGGTGTTCAGAGATGCGCGTCTCAAGTGTGCGAGATGTCTCACCTACATAGATCTTACCGCACAGCTGACAGTGGATGGCATACACAATGTTGTGGCTCTGGCAGGAGAAAGTGCGTTTAATAGTGAAAGAGCCTGTGGGGCCATGTAGGATGGTGTCTGGTTTGGTGAGAGAGCAGATTTTGCAGTTGGGTTTTGAGCAGGGGAAAGTACCTGGTGGCTTAGGTGTTGAGATTTTGTTCAGCTTAGAGCGCACCAGTAGGTCGTTGAGGTTTTTGTCACGTTTGAAAGTGATCATTGGTGTGGTCTCAAAGGCAGGTTTATGATTTTCTACTATGTGCCAGTTAGACTTCAGGATCCTGCAGATGGGCAGATTGTGAGGATGGAAGAGAAGGCAGGCAGTGGGTCTGTCTGTCTCTTTGGGAGGTTTAGTTTCCAGAGTAGATGTTCTGGATTTAGCTGCAGTGCGGCTGAGAGCATCACTGATGACGGCACTAGGGTATCCACGGTTGGTGAAAAAATCAGACATTTTGGCTGCTTGTATAGTGAAATCCTCTTTGCTAGAGCACAGTCTGCGTAGGCGAAGGAATTCAGAATATGGAATGCTATTTTTAGTGGACTGGTGGTGGGAAGATGTGTAGTCCAGGTATGAGTGCGCATCAGTAGGTTTGTAGAAGACTGAGGTTTGAAGCAGTCCATCTTTGAGGGAGATAGTGATGTCCAGGAAATTAACTGACTGTGAAATGGTGTAGGTCAGCTGGATGGATGGATGGACGGTCTGTGCAAAGTTGAGGAAATTCTGGAGGTCATGTTCTGGCATGGATGTGGCTCCCAATCCATCATCTATGTATCTTTTGTAGAGCTCTGAAGCGATCAAAGCTAAGTGAATTTTCATTGTTTTATTCGTTAATGTCTCACCTGATGAAGACCTAAGAGGTCGAAACTAGTTGTGTTTCGTCTTGTGACTCGTTTGTCCACGTTCTCTGGGCGGTTCGCTAACATTTATTTAAGATTTCTAAAAATATAGTTAAAATGTAATAAAAAAAACAGTCCCTTCTTATGGGCGATACGAAGTACAAAATATATTATTCTCCTAGAGGGTATTGGAAAGGAAAGGCTGCTATTGATAAACTGAGTAAAGCTGCTGGGGTGTCTGAATCAGAAGCGAAAGACTGGCTTTCAAAACAAGCGATCTGGCAAATATATCTGCCTGCCCCAAAAAGAATAATAAGGCCTCGATTTGTTAACTCAGTTCCTAATGACACCCACCAGATGGACTTGCTGTATCTTCCGCATGACAAAGTTAGAAGAAAAAAGTTTAAGTATGCTCTTACTGTTGTTGACATGGCTTCAAGGTATAAAGACGCTGAGCCTTTAACGGATAAAGCTCAACTGCTGTGGCTGTGGCTTTACAACAAATATACATGCGAGGTCCATTAAAGTATCCTAGGCTGATTCAGGTTGATGATGGAAAAGAGTTTAAAGGAGCTGTAAACCAACTGTTTTTAAGACATCGGGTTACAGTTAAGAGAGGGATCCCAGGCAACCATCGCTCCCAGGCTCTAGTAGAAAACTTTAATAAGAATCTGGCTGAGCGTCTGTTTACCTATCAATATCATAGAGACCTTATGGACAAAACACGCAACACAGAATGGGTTAGGAGATTGCCAGCAGTCTTACGCGCCATGAACAATGAAGAATTTAAAGCAACGGGCCTTAAGCCAGTGAACGCAATCAAATTAAAAAAAATTAGCATTACTGAAGACATCCAAGGCAATCAGAAACTCTTGCCTTTTGGACTAAAAGTAAGATACTTGTATGCTCCTGGAGAGGCAGAGGGCGATGTTAGAATTAGAGCCACAGACCCTATATGGAGCGTAGACGTATATGAAGTTGAAAGAATTATGAAAACAGCCCCTCCCGTGTATTATTTAAGAGAGACTCTTTCTTCCAAAAAGCCTGCCCCTAAAAGATCGTTTGTTCGCGAAGAGTTGCAAGTTGTCCCGCCAAACACAGTGCCGATTAGTTAAAAAAAATAGTATTTATTTTTGTTAAACTTATGATTTATTTATTTTTTTGTTAAACTTATGATTTATTTATTTATTTTAGTTCACATCTTATTTTTTTTTAGTCTATTGTGGGTTTAACTGATTGTTTGCTTGCTTTTCAATGTTCTGTTTGATTGTCTCAGTGTCTACTTGTTGCGAAGTAAAAGTCTTTCTCCACTCCTTTTGAAGTTCAGTTTTTTGTCTCCTGTAATCCTCACCATCAGCCATAAGGCGCTCAAATTCTTCAGCTGTAATGTTTTCATCCTGCAATGCTTTGCTTATTCTCAGTCTTAATGAACAAAGTTTTGCTGATGCTAGGGCTACAATGGCAGTGTGCTTTTGTAGTTTAGGCGTTAATTTTTTTAAAACAGCACTCACAATCATAGACATAGCACCTAAACCCAAACTAAGGCTCCCTAATGCTAAAGAGGCTGGCACTCCAGCCCCAGTAGCTAAAAGAGCAACGCTAGACCCAGCACTTACGCTCGCTACAGCTGATGAGCTGGTGATTATATAAGAAAGAGTATTTAAAACTTTAGCATATTTCTTTCTAGTAGTCCTATACTTATCCAAGTCACTTTCTATTTCTTCTTGAAGTTCAGTTATTTGCTCTAACCTAAACTTTTGAGCCCGATCATCCATTTTTTAATTAAGATTAATTTTTTAATTAAGATTAATCTTGTACATATCTTCTTATTAACCCTTCTGGCAGCACTTCATCAACAGAGTAAAACGCAATAAAATCTACATACTTAATGAAAATAAAATCGAGTACTGTTAGTTTGTCTTTATCAACCATCACAGTAACTTTGTCAGAAGATACACAAGTGTTTATTTCATCCCCGTTTTTAGTAATAACAATAACAAGCCTAAGAGGCCCATCCAAGTTTTCAGACTTTATTTGTACGCCTCTGATTAACGTATGTTCTGGCAAACTAGGATCAGACTCCCTTGGAGTAATAAATAAGCGAAAAAGCATCGTCATTTTTCTAGGCAGTGATTCTAGTTTTGGGTTAAACTCTAAGCCGACGGTGTCGCCCCCCACTTCAGCTAAGGACTTCTTTCTCCGCAGCATATATTCAGAGCCCTGCTTAGTTATTTCAATCTGCTTTTTCTGTTGTGTTCCTGGGACTAGGCTAGCAAGAAGGCGTCCTTCATTCAAAGCTTTTCTAAAATTGTATTTCTTATCAAAGTATACATAGGGGCTTCGTAGTTCAAACTTTAAATTCCAGTTAATGTCAGGAAGCAACGCCCAGGCATTCTCTCGTTTATGAAGTTTGTATTCGTGTTTGCCAAAATCGTTTGCCCTTAGATTTCTTATCTCTTCCAGGGTAGGATATTGCTGTCGTTTTTTATCTTCAATTTCTATTCGTTTGTAAACACCATCGTCGGTGTACTCAAATCCATAAACATTTCCTGTCACTCTTATTAGATCAAAGTCCGTTGTATCTGCTAGATCTTTTATCTCTACTGCAACGCATTTAGGAGCTAACTCTGCTTTTGATTCTGGCCCTCGAGACATTCTTTTTAATATAAACAATTTATTATAAACAATCTGTAATAAACAATCTGTAATAAATAATCTGTAATAAACAATCTATAATGAGCAAACGTATTGAACTGGCGGGTCAGTCCGTAAGCATAGTTTAGCGTGCTTAGATTTTTCTAGCTGCTCTTTTATTTTTTTTAGTTCATCCTTGTCCCTGATTATATAATTTTCACTTAAACATTCTTCAAAACTATCCTTGTCCTTAGTATAGAATAAGATGACTGATTTTAACTGCGATCTAAAGTCTTTTAAGACAGCATTGTATTTTTGAGTTAAGAGCCAAACAGAAACCAATGCATGTCTTCCGCTAAAAGTCAGCTTAGACAGAGTCCTTCTTTTTTTTAACAATGTCTTGTTCGGCTGAACAGTCATCAATAATAAACAGCGTTTTGGTTCCCTCAAATAGCCTATAGTAATGTTCTAAACAGTCGCTTAGCTTGTCAGTAGGATCAACTAAAAATATATTCTCGTCTGTCCAAACAAACTGCCTTTCTTTGTAAGACTTGTTGTGCTTAATGGTTGTGCAGAATATAACAATGTACTCGTAATGAAATCTGTAGACTGTTTGTAACAAATCAAGCACGAAGACAGTTTTCCCACACCCAGTAATCCCACAAATAAGCGAACAGTGCGGGTCTTTAGGCAAAAAGTTCAAACTATCCATCTGTTTTAATAGGCTATTTCTTTCAGTCTATTTTCTTCAATGTTCAGCTGGGCGTCATAAACCACAAAAACGTGCATTTGTATCTGGCCATTCTCCTCCTCTTCCTTATTAATCTGTATGAGTATGCCATCTGACCCTACCCTTCTTCCACTCCCGTGCAGTCTGTTGTCAGGGGGCAGCAGAGGGACATCCGGAGTCATGAACCGGGTGTGGCCCAACCCCCCTAGAGTGTCAGGAGATAAGGGCCGAAACACTTGCTTGAAGGGGGCTTCTCTTCTGAGGACTCTCTGCTGCCACGCTCTCCACGAGTTTCTTTCTACTGATGCATGGGTAAACCATTGACTTCCGGGAATAGGCCGGAGGACGTCCGGGAAAGACCGGAGGACACTGGGAAAGACCAGAACCAAGGGCTCTGTGGGCTGGCTCCCCACTTTGCCTTAAACATGTGGCTACTAAGAATAAAAGGAAAAGATGCTCCCAGGATTCACCGAAAGGGGGAGAGAATGATGAATCCATCGGTGCTCAACCAATCATGACTGCAAATCCCAAACGGACTATGAACATGGACCAAATGGAATATCCATGTGTCTGTGGAAAGCGTTTCGCTACCACGAAGATCCACAGAACAAAGATGGGATGTGTGAAGACTCATCTGAATGAGCAGCAGCGTTTCGCTACCATGAAGATCCACAGAACAAAGATGGGATGTGTGAAGACTCATCTGAATGAGCAGCAGCGCACTGCATCAGCAGATAAGACGTCGGAAGACCAAGGCCAGGATTTAAACCACAGTGCCAAGGACATCCACGCTGTTGGTTCGGATGAGGAATTTGCACAGGCCCTCGATGCCAGGCGCCTGAAACTCAACCTGCCACGAGCAAACGAAACTGAAGATTGGGAGAACCTGGATGCAAAAATCGTCCAAAGACTCGATGCACTGATAGGGAAAAGCACCCTGGAACACAAACTAGCCACATATGGGGACATTGTGTATGCCACATGTAGAGACGCCTATGAAGCAAAACTGCCCAAAGAGAAAACACCTCCAAAGAAATCCAGACGCCAAGAAAAGATGGACAAGATCAGGGTCCAAAAGAAAAACCTCAAGATGCAAATGAAGACCGCATTGCCAGCTGAAAAACAAGGCTTGGAAAAACTGTGGAAAGACCTGAAAGAAAAACACAGCGCCCTCAGCAAGAAGAGGAAGAGCAAAAAGAAGAAGACACAAGAGCGCTTCTTCAGAGACCCCTTCCAGTTTGCCAGAACACTGTTTGAGCAGCCAAAATCTGGGACCCTAAGTGTGGACAAAGGAGTTCTTGAGCAGCATCTGAGGAAAACATACTCTGACCCACAGAGCAAAGCACCACTCGACATTCAAGGTCTGGTGTGGCCAACCAACCCTGAGGAACAGTTCAATGGCAAGCCTCCAACGTTGGCGGAAATCAAGAAGGTGGTCGACAAAGCCAGAGCCAAATCATCACCAGGGCCAAACGGAATACCTTACCAGCTTTACAAGAAATGTCCCAAGGTGCTGGAGTGGCTCCACAGGCTGCTGCGATCGGCTTGGAGAAACCAGAAGATCAGCGGCCAGTGGATGACGGCAGATGGTGTGTACATCCCCAAAGAGCAAAACTCAAGTGACATCAGCCAGTTCAGGCCAATATCACTACTGAACGTCGAAGGGAAAATCTTCTTCTCTGTCATGGCAGCAAGGCTGACCAAGTACCTGATGGAAAACAAGTACTTGGATGTGTCAGTCCAGAAAGGTGGCATCCCAGGCGTGGCTGGCTGTGTAGAACACGCCACAATGATCTGGGACGCAATCCAAAAAGCAAAAACAGAAAAGAGAGACCTGGACGTAGTGTGGCTTGATCTGGCAAACGCATATGGATCTGTGCCCCATGAGATGATACAGTTGGCTCTTGAGATGTACCATGTGCCAAGAACATCCGCGACATGCTCAAGAAGTACTTCAATGGCTTCTCAATGCGGTTCTCTACCAAGGAGTACACAACAGACTGGATCAACTTGGAAGTGGGTATTGCAATGGGCTGTGCAATTTCCCCAATACTGTTCGTGCTGGCAATGGAACTCATCTTGAAAGCAGCAACAAACAACGCGAGACAAACAGACCTTGGCGATGGATACAAGATGCCTCCTCTCAAGGCCTTCATGGATGACACTACAGTGATTTCATCCAGAGAAGACGAGACACGTCATGTGCTGGAGAGGCTGGACGACATAGTTGCCTCATCCAGAATGAAGTTCAAGCCAAAGAAATCACGGAGTCTCTCACTGAGGAAAGGAAAAGTGGCCGGATCTGTGGTCTTCAGTGTTGCCAACCAGGCCATTCCAACAGTCACAGAAGAACCAGTCAAGAGCCTTGGAAGATGGTATGATGATACGCTGAAAGACACACAAAGAGCAAAAGAAACCAAGCAGATGGCGGAGGAAGGCTTGGAGACCATTGACCAGTGTGGGCTCCCTGGCAAATACAAGGTCTGGTGTCTGCAGTTCATGCTGATACCAAAGCTGCTATGGCCTCTGATGATATACGACATCTGCACCAGCATAGTGGAGGCAATGGAAGCCAAAATCAACAAGTTCACAAGGAAATGGCTTGGTGTCCCACCCTGTCTGACTGACATAGCGCTGTACTGTCGCCAAGCAAAGCTGAAACTACCACTGAAATCCATCCTGGAGGAATACAAAGCAGGGAAGATCAGACTTCAAAGCATGCTGGAGGACTCAGGAGACAAGGTGGTAGAAGCAATCAAGCCCCAGCTGAAGACAGGCAGAAAATGGAAAGTTCAAGAGGCGATGGATTCTGCAAAAGAAAGTCTCAAGATCAGAGAAATAACAGGACACACACAGACCAACAGACAAGGACTGGGGGTGACCAAAACTGAATGGTGGTCAAAGGCCAAAGGAAAAGCCAAAAGAGACATGATGATTCAGGAGATGAGAAAAGAAGAAGACCAAAAAAGACTCCAAAAAGCAGTCCAGCAGAGCCAGCAAGGGCAATGGACAACGTGGGAGAATGCACTCCAAAGAAGTCTCACTTGGAATGACATTTGGCACATGGCCCCTCTGAGGATCAGCTTCATTCTCAGATCTGCTTATGACCTTCTGCCCTCAAATGCAAACCTGGTGAAGTGGGGGAAAACAGACGATCCTGCATGCCCCCTCTGCCATGAAAAACAAACAGTGGAGCATGTCCTAAGCTCATGTAAAGTAGCCCTGGCTCAAGGAAGGTACACATGGAGGCACAACCAAGTGCTCAAAGAGATTGTACAAGTAGTCTGGGCTAGTACCAACACCACAAAAGGGAAAATCAGGACTCCAAAAGCACCCGCAACATTCTTCACGTCAGGAGGCAGCAAATCATGGCCAAGAACAACAGTGCCACTCGAAACATGCAGGCAGAGTCTGCTGGACGGGGCAGATGACTGGGAGTGCACTGCAGATCTCCCAGAATGGAAGAGTCACCCAGAGATCATCAGCAAGAGTGGCATGAGACCAGACATAGTAGTCCACTCTAAGTCAACCAAGCAGCTGATCATGATCGAGCTCACGGTGCCATATGAGAACAGAATGGTGGCAGCTCAAATCTACAAGACTGAAAAGTATGCTGATCTGGCAAACAGCCTGAGGAGAGAAGGCTATCAGGTCAAAGTCCTCACTGCAGAAATTGGAGCTAGGGGGTTTGTAGGAACGTCTGCATACAGCCTCATGAAACAGCTCTCAGTTGCAGGGAAGGAAAAAACCAGAGCCCTGAAAGCAATGGCAGAAGCGGCAGAGAGGTGTTCAAGCTGGATCTGGTCAAGGAGGAACAAAAGTGAACTTCATAAGGCTTAATTTCCCTACAAATATCAGGTGTCCCTGTGGCTCAGTGGTTAAAGCACGAGTCATTAAGTGGAAAATGAGCATGTCCAGAGGGTCATGGGTTCGAATCCCAGCCATGGCTCGTCCCAAGATGGGAAAAAAAAAAAAGAAAAAAAGGGGCAGCAGAGGGACATCCGGAGTCATGAACCGGGTGTGGCCCAACCCCCCTAGAGTGTCAGGAGATAAGGGCCGAAACACTTGCTTGAAGGGGGCTTCTCTTCTGAGGACTCTCTGCTGCCACGCTCTCCACGAGTTTCTTTCTACCGTTGATCTAAAATCCAGCCATAGTCCATATTTGTCTGTTAGATAATCTTCGAGTCTTACATCGTGAAGGTGAAGTTTTTTACACACATGATCGGCTATGGGGCTTGTCTGTCTGCCTCCAGCAAACAATTTTCTTATTTCATCAAAGTGTTGGTCAGGTAAAAGTCCAGCTGAATACAACTGAAAAGGCTTGCCATCTACTGTGCAAGATAACTGCTCAATTTTTGGGTTGTAAAACACCTCAGATTCTCTCTGGAAAGGAGCTGAGGGTTCAGTAAATAGCAAGAGAACCCCCTTTAGGGACCTTAAAGAATTGCTTATAGCTATTTCCCAGACAGTGTCTTGCTTGTTTTTAATCGCTAGACTGTGGTGTAAAACTCTTTCGAAGTAAACAACCGCCCTATTTTTATACTGGTTTAAGATTATTCTAGCCAGTTCAGGGTTAGTAACAACGTCAAAATTAAGAGAGATGTTACTGACAGTGTATCTAGCTGTTGGGTCATCTGATAAAATAACAGACCCGCTGTCATTGAATGTCAGTTCGTAAGTAAGTTTGTCCCTTAGTGCGCCTTGGTAATATGGCTGATGGGTTTTTAACAGTTCAAAATCTAGAGGGATGCAAAATCTGTTCTTAAATGTTCGCGCTATTGCCTGGTCTTCCTCGTCTTCCTTTGCATCTGCAGCATTAAGCCTGTGCTTAAGACCGTTTGGGCTCTGGATCCCCTGAAAGATTTTGTCTTTTCTTTCTGTTCTAGGCAGCCACAGATCAGAATAGGGATTAAAAATGTCTGCACTACTCAGTGAGAAGACTTCTCTACCTTCCAGTTTAATTACCATATTTTTAATGATGGCCCTGCCCAGGTTAGCAACGACAGTAGCATTAGGATCCGCCGACTCAATATCTATTTTGAATGACAGCCTGGCAGTGCCTGGCATTATAACATCGTCGGGCCCGAGGTCACTAAATCTTACTGTTAACATTTCATTGGGCTCAATTGCTGATGGATTATTTACAACGCGCACAGTCTGTCTTATGCCTTTTATGCCATGGGGCTCCTTCGCTTTTCTGAATGGATCGAGGTCGCAGCCGTATGGGTTCATTTTTTATAAAACAAAAAATAATAAATATATAAATATGGCTGATGAGGATTTTGACGCGATTAGTCCTATTGTAGAAGATGAAGATGAAACAGAACTAGGCCCTTCATTAGAAGATGAACTTGAAGGAGCACGTCCTTTACTCCCTAGACAGCCTCAAGATGTAGGTTCTGTACTCCTTAGAGCACGTCAAGAACTTGTAGGGGCAGGCTCTTCACTCCCTAGACAGCGTCACGAACTATTGCGACAACGAATTGAATCATTCTATAAAAGTATAGAACGGGAGCTGCCAGCCGTGCTCGATCCTGCCGATTTTGAAGAAGATGGCGGTCATTTGTATATTAGGACTAGTAAAGGAGGCCGCGTAAGAGTTACTACAAAGCCAGACGCGACCAAGTTTTTAAGTCTAAGTACAATTAGGCGAGACCTCTCCGCTGCTGATGCAGAACGATTAAACATTACGAATCTAAGGACTGATGCTATTAGACTTTTACAGAACTTGGGGCGGAGGCTGCCAACGCGATCTGAAATACAAATGATCTCTATTACAGAGTTAGGTCAAAGAACGGATGAAGCAATAACAGAAATTGAGGCGAGTTTTAATGAAGAAACACAGTTAAAAACAATCACCGATTCTTCATCGCCTAGTCAAAGAGAACGTGAGCTGAGTCCTGAAGAAGAAACGGCTTTAAAAACAATTGATGATCCTTCATTGCCTGAGAGCGAACACGAGGTTCTTAAAGCTAGAATCAAGGATCTTAAAGCTGAACTGCGTGACCTCAGGTCTGTTAAGTCTTCTTTAACAACTATAAACGAAGAACTAAAAAACAATTTGGCAAAATTTAATGAGCTAGAGAGAGAGATAGAAGAAGAAAAAAATAAACTGGCTGATGCAGATGATAACAATTTAGGGGTAGAAGAAAAGGGTAGAATACAGGCGAAAATACAGGATTTAATGATACTAAGGGCAAACAGGTTATCAGCGTTGTATATTAACAGAGAAAAAATAGATGCCCAAATAAGCAGAATCAGAGAAACTATAAACAAAATGATTTATGAAAATACTACGCTAGCAGAAAGAATAAGGACTCTGTTCAGAGAGCAGGGGATTACAATAGTTAGTATTTTAACAGCCGTTGGGTTTGCTATCTCTACACTGGTTTATGCATTAACTGGCAGTGCGCCAACAGGGCCAGTAGCGCCTCCAACGCCTCAGCCTGGTAAAAGTTGGATTAGAAAACAATTGCGCCATCTAGCAAACTTATTAAAGAAGTTAGCTGTCAAAGCGCTTGATGCTCTGCCTGGCATAATAGGCAGTGTTGTTAGTTGGGTTTTGTCTACTATAGGCAAAGTGGCTGGTTATATGGCCGACCATCTGTGGACGTTAGGAGTGCTGGCTGTCGGTTTAATTTTTAGTGAAATAAAGTATGGCTAATCCAGTAAAAGTTAAAAACACAACAAGGGCTGTCTTTTCGCTAGTGTGTCTGTCGGGGTGAGGTACATCAACAGGCGGACCGCTTTCTGGGCTGCTTATAATAGGTGGGGGGTCGCTTTCTGCAGGTTCAGGGCTAGATACTTTTTTTTAAATGGCTGGTGCGGGCCTTGTGTTTAAGCCTTGATTGTGTCCTAAGTTTTGGTCGTCTCCGGCTATGAGGATTTCATTATTATAATTCTGTATCATGCCAATCTGCAGTCTAAGGTCAGAAGGCAGCATGTATAATCCATGGCCCACAACAAAGTCAACCTTTGACCTAGCATGTGAAAGAACGTTTTGGTACCTTTGTATGCTGGAAGGCAAATCAACAGCAGAGTTAATAGCATCTTCTAAATTAGCTAGAAATTGTTTTCTGGCGTCAAAGCCTGTAGATTGATCCACTATACTAGACTTTGTCTGTGCTTGTGCTCTAATAGACACCAAACGTACGTCCGTATGGAGTCATTAAGTCTTTGCACTCCTGGCATTGTTAGGCCTTTACTTTTATCCAAGATAAATGTTGCCCAAGCATTGGGGTGTTTTTGTTCTATTGATCCCAATCTAACTTGGGAGTTTGGCTTAAAAGAGGTGTGGCCGGGCCAGTAGTCAAAATTATATTCTCTACGCTGACCCCACAAATACAATGTGCCCAACCCGTGATTGCGGTCTAACTTTTGTCTAAAGTTATTTGAAGGGTTAATGTTAAATTCGTTGCAGATTCTTTCATATGCATTATTGTCCATTGAGCTGAGAAATGGATTAAACGCGTTGTCGTTGGGGAGGCGCACTTGTAGTTCAGTTAGTATGCGTCTATACTGGTAATAAACATGAAAGTTATATACTGACCTTACTAAGAGATTGGGGTGGTTTAAATGGTTTGTATATGAAACACCGCAGCCAGTGGTTGAGCAGTAAACTGCAAAATTTAACTGATTCTGGTAAAAAACCATGGGGTGGGTTGACCATGCTGATGGCACTCTATCACTCTTTATTGGGGGATTTAAATATCTAGTTAGTGGGTTTACAAGTCTGACTTGGAAGCCATATGATTCATCCACTGCGATGGTTAGGTTACTAAAGTCCAAAGATTTGGGCTCATAAACCCCTCCTACGTTGTAAGTGGCACTTTCATTATATTTAAAAGGTTCCATTTTTAAATAGTTTTTAAAAAGGATTTAAAAAGGATGTTCCTTTATATAACTAAACAAAACATAAGTGTGTTCTTAAAGTATCCAATTAACAATAGGCGCGGTAATAGTAGGGTTGCTCTTAGAAAAATTGGTTTTAAAGTTAAATGGTTTAATATATCTGAAGAAGCTCAGAATAACTGGATTAATATTAGTAATGAAGAGGGCAATCAAATAACTCATGAAAAAATACCAGAAGGCTATTACAGCTTTTGTTCTTTAAAAGAAGTATTTATCGAATTAGGCATATTGCTAAAAATTAACGAAGCAAACCTCAGAATTACGATGCACTTTCCACTAGAAGAAAAAAGAGAATGCACTTTTCCTAAAGGCCTTGCTAGAATCTTGGGTTTCCACAGTACTAGCAGATCTTATAAATTTAGTACAAGAGAAAACATCTATCAATTTGAAGGTAATGAACCATGTGATTTTCTCGTTAACCCGATGTTGTATGTTCATTTACGGGAGTTAAAAACAAGTACTAATTTATTTGATGGCAATCCGTCTACAGTTCTAGGAGTACTGCCATCAATTAAGGCGGGGTTTTGCGATTATCAGTTAAGCACATTTGGTGAAGACAGCCGGTTTAAAGAATTAGTTGAGGGGTCTATAAATTCAGTGTGTGTAAAAATAACTAACCAAGATGGAAGGCCGGTTGTTTGTTCTGATTTGTTGGTAGTGCTGGAAGTAGAAGAGCGTACTGTAAACCATTAGATTTTTATGCTATGGAGAGATAGAAAATATCTATGTTCTAAATCACCAATTTTTGTTTTGCACGTAAGCCCCCCCTTTTTAAAGTAACAATTACGTCAATTTTGGAGGTTTTTGGATGTTAAGTTTGGCTGTAGAAAAAGGTGTTAATTTTGGCAAAAAGTAGTATGAGATGGACGAGATTGTTTGTGAAAAAGGGGGGTTTTGTGCAAAAATAAGATGTGGTGGGGTAGAAGGCAGATATTTTCTATCTCTCGAGTCAAAACTTGTAAAAGAAACCACGGAAGAGCTGTATTCACCTACTGTAAAAGGGGGGTGGCGCTTCAAGGTATCCTAAGCTTCCCATTTTTAATGAAAATAAAGATGACATAGATTCTTTCATTTTTCGCTTTGAAACCTATGCTCAAAATCTAAACTGGAAGGAACATGAATGGGCAATGCTTTTGGGTGCACATCTCCAGGGAAGTGCGCTTAGCTTATACCATTCCATTTGTACTACAGGATTGGTAGACTATGCTGAATTGAAGGATGCCCTTCTTACAAAATTTCAGTGCTCCAAAGATGGGTTCAGGGAAAAGTTCCGCTCATGCCGCCCTGAAAATGATGAATCATTCCCTGCGTTTTTCATTCGTCTAACACATCTTTTTGATAGATGGGTAGATTTATCACATATTGAAAAATCATATGCTGCTCTTCGTGACCTGATTTTGTCTGAACAGTTCCTACTGAGTGTCAGCAAGGATCTATCTATATTTTTGAAAGAGAGGGTTTTAAAGGACACTCAAGCCATGGTTACAACTGCTGAACATTATAGATTAGCACACCCAAACAAAAGTTTCGCTCGAACAGCCAGAGTGGACTTTGGTCTTGCAGCTGAACCTGTGTATGACAAGCCGTATACAAGCCAACCTGGCTCCTTTTTCACTAGTTCAAGGGGCTCTCAATTTACCAGGAACCTTCGCCGCTCATCTCGTAGGGGTGGACAAAAAGGTCGCATTCTGAACACAGGTGGCTCTTATCAACAAGACAGAGACAAAACTTCCGTTTGTTTTGAGTGCAATGGTACAGGTCATTTTAAAAAGGAATGCCCTACGTATCTCAAGCGCACTGCAAAGGACAAAAATGCATCCAATGCCACTTTTTCAGGAGGTAGACAATCCATGCCTAACTCTCCTTCAAAGGTTTCTGCTGTTGGTTTCGTGGATAAGCCAGCTTTGAAGAAAGAAGTCCTTTGTTCTGGTTCTACTACAGGATCTCTACCAGTCGTGGAAGGATTGGTCAATGGGTTTCAGGTGTCTATACTGCGTGACACAGGAGCTACTACTGCTGGTGTCAGAAAAGCGTTGGTACGTTCTGATCAGTATGTGGGTCACACACAGAAGGTTGTCTCTTTTGGAGGTAATGTGGAGGTTTTTCCTTTGGCACAGGTAGAAGTGGAATCGCCCTTCTTTAGTGGAAAGCTTTTGTGCTGCGTCATAGATGACCCTGTAGCCGATCTTAGTTTGGGAAATGTAGAAGGAGTGTCTCCTATCCCTGGTCTTGTACTTGGCAATGTTGATTCCCAAGCTGCTGCTGTCATGACACGGGCTCAGACAAAAGCCGAAGCCAGCTCTCCCACACCTCTTGATATTCCATTTCAAGATCTTCATGTTGACCCATCAGAACTGAGAGAGCTGCAAAATTCAGATGATTCTCTTCAGTGCATTAGAGAATTAGACACTTTGGGTTCGTCTGTCAAAGCAGGGAAAGGTTCGTTCTCTTTTTTCCGTCAAAATGGCATTCTTTTCCGTCGATTTTCCAAGGATGTGCTCCATGTTAATCAGGTGGTGGTACCTGCTTCTCTCAGGCAGAGAGTACTCTTTACAGCTCATGATGGAGTACTGGCTGGTCATTGTGGGGTCAGGAAGACACTAGGCAGGGTGCAAAATCGGTTCTGGTGGCCAGGTGTCACTCGAGATGTGAGACATTACTGTCAAACCTACAGTGTCTGTCAGAAATGTGCTGCAAAAGGTCGAACTCCAGATGTGCCTTTGGAAAACATGCCAAGGATTGCGGAACCTTTCTCTAGAGTCGCTGTGGACATTGTAGGCCCTTTCTCTCCACCTTCTGAGGAAAAACACAGATACCTGTTGACTCTAGTTGATGTGGCAACACGCTTTCCAGAGGCCATTCCGTTGAAGAAAGTGGATTCATGTTCAGTGGCAGAGGCACTTTTTTCTGTTTTCTGTCGTTCGGGGTTTCCAAAAGAACTTTTGTCTGATAACGGATCCCAGTTCACATCTGACATGTTTTCTGAATTCCTTCGTCTGCTTTCTATTAAAGGTGTTCACTCATCTCCATACCACGCTCAATCGAATGGAGTGGTGGAAAGGTTTCATGGAACTTTGAAGCCAATGCTGAGGAAGCTCATTCAGGACCAGCCCAGGCTTTGGCATCGTTACATTCCTGTGCTTTTGTTTTCTTGTCGCGAAATGCCGAATGAATCGACAGGATTTTGCCCCTTTGAACTACTCTTTGGGCGTCGGCCACGGGGGCCTATTGACTTTTTGGCAGACTCATGGGACTGGACAAGAGAGCTCAGAGGAGGCAAGAACAGTCTGTGACTATGTTTTCAACCTGCGTAATACCATTGCAGAAATGGCTTCTCTTGCTCACGATTCAGTTGATAGGTCCAGACGGATCCAGAAACATTACCATGATAGAAAGTCGAAGCATCGATCATTCAGTGTTGGTGATGAGGTTTTGGTTTTCCTGCCCTCCACTACGAACAAACTGTTAATGAGGTGGAAAGGTCCATACAAGGTAGTGCAGAAGTTGGACTATGACTACATCATTGACATGGGTGGTAAGAGGAAAATTTTTCATCCCAACATGCTGAAGAAATATTTCACTCGAACTGTTGCATCTGGACCAGTCTCAGTTACTTGTGGGGATAGCATTTCTTTTGAGGACATCCTTCCGTCTTCTTTCGTGGCACAGTCAGGAGACTTACGTCTGTCTGTCTCTTATATTCCCTCAACAAAACCACCCTGTGCAGGAATGGTGGCTGTTGTATCAGACTTGAAGGGATCTGCTGATGTCTCACCTTTACCACTACCTACCCTTCCTTAATCTATGAAGGAAACATTTCAAGACGTTCATGTTGATTCCAGCTTGTCATCTGTACAACAGGAGGAATTGCGAGAGCTGTTTGCTTCCTTTTCTCAACTTTTGACAACAGAACCAGGGCAGTGTTCATTGAATGTTTTGCATGAGATACATCTCACCACTGAGCAGCCAGTTCAACGGAAACAGTATCCGTTACCATTCTCTGCTAATGAAACTATTAAACAGGAGGTGATCAACATGTTAGAAATGGGCGTAATTGAACCGTCTCAGTCTGCTTTTTGTGCTCCTGTCGTACTGGTAAAGAAACCTGATGGCTCAACAAGATTTTGCTGTGATTACAGAGAATTAAACAAAGTGACAGTGGTAGATGCTGAACCTATCCCTGATCAGGAGCAGTTATTCTCACAGCTTGCCAATGCCAAATTCTTCACTAAACTGGATTTGATGAAAGGATATTGGCAGATCATGGTAAAAAAAGATCGCCACAAAACTGCTTTTCAAACACCGCTAGGGCTTTTCCAGTGGGTGAGGATGCCTTTCGGCTTGGCAACTGCACCAGCTACATTTGCTAGGGCTATGAGGCTACTTCAGCTGGGCGACCATGCCATAAATTTCTTTGATGACATACTTGTACACAGTTTGTCCTGGAAGCAACATCTGTATGATGTTCGGAAGGTTCTCTTGTCCCTTCAGGAGGCTGGATTTACTGCTCGGCCAACAAAGATCTTTACTGGATTTTCAGAACTTGAGTTTCTGGGACATGTTGTTGGTCGTGGGATTTGTCAACCCCAGAAGGAAAAGATTGAAAAGATCTTAAAGATTCCTGTCCCTTCCACAAAACGCCAGATCAGAGCACTGTTGGGATTAGTTGGCTACTATAGGAAATTCATTCCAAATTTTGCCACAGTCACTGCTCCCATCTCCAACGTGTTGGCTGGTAAGTCCCCTCGTCAGATTGTTTGGACTCCAGACTGTCAGAGTGCTTTGCAGGCTCTCCAAGAGTGTTTGTCAAGATCCCCTGTTCTCTTATTGGCTGATCTTTCCAAGCCATTTGTGGTAAGAACAGATGCCAGTTCCGTTGGAATAGGTGGAATTCTGTTGCAGGATTTTGAAGGCACTCTGCATCCTGTCACTGTTGTCAGCAGAAAACTACTTCCCAGAGAAACGCGGTACAGCACCATAGAAAGGGAGTGTTTGGCCATTGTTTGGGTCATTTCAAAGTTGGGCAGGTACCTCTGGGGAAGGGAGTTTCTGTTGGAAACTGATCACCGTCCTTTGGTATACCTTCAGTCTGGAAGGTTTAAGAATTCCAGGATCATGAGGTGGGCACTTGCTCTCCAAGAATATCGCTTTTCAGTGCAGTCAGTCAAAGGATCTGAGAACCTTTGGGCCGATTTTCTCAGCAGAGCTGATTGATTGGAAGTATGTTGTTGCGTGTTCGTATCACGTCAGGATGCTGGTTTTGTATGTTCTCTTCTGTTTTTTTTTTTTTTTTTTTTTTTTTTTTTTGTCGAACGTTGGCACGTTCTTTCATTAGGGGGGGGGGGGGGGGGGGGGGAGAACTGTAACAAAAGGCGTTTTGTCCCAGACAATTTAGAGCTGGGGCGAAAATAAATAAAACACCTAGTAGCGAGGTTGTGCGTGCGCAGTTTGCGTGAACGAAAATCGCTCACCTGTTGTGGGGAAGTTGCGGGCTGAACTTTTAGTTGTCACAGTTGTCATGTATTTTGCCTTGTAAAGGTATGTATTGGTTAAGTTTATGGAGATAGGGGGCTAGGAGGTTTAACATAATTTATGTATTGAAAACTAAACAATCTTTAGATATGTATGTTGCAGAATGCCAACCCAAGTCTACAGTCGTTTTATAAAGGGATGAGGTATTTATGTCGTGAATGTGATGTATTCACTTGGAATTAACAGTTAGATAAGATGAATGTTATTTGTTCCTTCAGTCAGTAGTTTTACTTAGAAGTTGAATGAGGAATATTTTGCTGATGGATAATAACACACACACACACACACACACACACACACACACACACACACACACACACACACAATCTATGCTCTCTCGAAAAATGATAATAGCTATTGTGTGATGTGTTTGATGATGATGTATAGTTAATAAGACAATCATTTATTTTACAGAAGTGTATGTATGTGTCTATAAATTGTCAACTATAATTGCAAATTTATCTGAAATCATTGTGGTTGATATTGCAAGAAAGGGGATGTAAAGGAAATGGGCACAGACAGACTGTCAAGTTTCGTCAGGCTACGGGCGTGATTTCTTCCACGGACTGGGAAGAATTCCTTGAGTCTGTTGAGGAACGCCCAAGAGTTGTTTCAAGAGCTGCCTGGAGTGAGGCTTCCAGTGCCAGGGACTGAGCACGGAGTATTGGTGCCAGGAAATGGGCACAGACAGACTGTCAAGTTTCGTCAGGCTACGGGCGTGATTTCTTCCACGGACTGGGAAGAATTCCTTGAGTCTGTTGAGGAACACCCAAGAGTTGTTTCAAGAGCTGCCTGGAGTGAGGTGCAGCAGGAACAAAAAAACGGTGTCTTCGCTAGGGTGGTGACGTTGATCTTCTTTTCCCTCCTGTCCATACCCAGGCCATAACAACAAAGGAAAAAAGTTATTTCTTTTATTAATAAAAGGGTGTGGCTTAAGTTTTCAACCTTAGTTTCCTTTCCCGGTGGGTGAACGCGTTTGTCTGATTTGGAGTGACAGAGAGTACAGATAGCAGGAACACATACAAGCATCAATACATATTCTTTATTCTGTCTATCTGGGACTTTCTTTACAATCCACCCTGGATGGATCCTGGATCCACCCTCAATGAATCTCGGATTTACACCAAGCAGACCCTGAGTCCACCCAGATTGGACTCTGGATTCACCCTGAACAGATCCTGAATCCACCCTGAACAGACTTTGGGTCAACCCTGAACTGATCATATCCTCGACTCTCCTCCACAGTTTTACATGACCATTGGGTTTGATCACAATGGTCATTTCATCACTCAAAAATAATATTATTCCACTGATCGTTCACAGTCCCGTAAAGTTTACTCATACAGTACTGCAGCCACTTCTTTCTGTTCACTTCTTTGATGACTATTTCCCTCACTGGGGAATGCTCTGAACTGCCAAGTTCATGCAGATTTCACTTGATTGTCATTTGGCTGCCTTAAACGGAGGTTGATGCATAGAATTCACCTGAAATTTCAGAAACTGTGGCAGATCTGTGCCGTTTTACGATCTTTGACAGTGCAGACACGCACCTGTTAGTAAACACTCTGGGTCTGTTTTGTCACAATAGCGCTTGTAAACTTTTCCGACCGTTGACCTGTTCAAGTTCAACACTTTTGCCACCTCAAACACCCGAAGCCTATCAGCGACACAATGTCTCCCCTGTCAGCTTTTTGTTTGCCGATGCCATGCCAGATCTAACAGCAGACCGCAAGCACCAAACGACAGTTCAACGATTTCATTTACTTCACACAAAAGATCAGACTTGTGAAAATGACGTCAGTAGTTTTCGGCACACGAACACGTCACAAATACTGAAATATTGGCTAGTGGAAACAACCACTTCAAATGTGTCCGCCATTAGAGGGGACAGACTTTTGTCCCTTTACCTGTAGTTATTTCCTTTTACGGGAAGACTGACGATTACTTTCTGAGGCCTTGGCGTAGACCACTCGCCAGTGTAGCAGAGTGTTGGTGGCTAGGATATTGATTATTGCTTCCCTGCCGTGTCATGAGTTCTGCAGGATGTTGTGAACGTCTGCACCCTTAGTATGTTTCAGCCAATTCACAACAGCTATGACTTCTTTACAGACTTTCGGAAAGTCATCCTCATTCGATCAATCCTTACAGCTAGCAAACGCGGATCGCCTTTCGTCGGTTTGTTGTGGAGATTGGATCAGGGTATACTTAACTTTGTCCTGACGTCTCCCTGTGTTAGACAGTTGCCAATGTTGTCCTGAGTGGTGCTGATTTTCTTTCACTTTTGTTTGTTAAAGACTTTTAGAAATATGAAATTGGTGTGTGTGTGTGTGTGTGTGTGTGTGTGTGTGTGTGTGTGTGTGTGTGTGTGTGCCCGCACGTGTGTGTGTGTGTGTGTGTGTGTGTGTGTGTGTGTGTGTGTGTGTGTGTGTGTGTGCCCGCACGTAAGAGTGTTAGTTTCAAATTTAACGTCTATCCACTCTAGGTGATATTAGACGAAAAAAAAACAAAAACAAAACAAACAAACAAACAAAAAACTTTATCATCAAAACAATAATAAATTAACAAACAAACCAAACCCTCATGTTAAACCTAGAAAATTACACATGGTTTTGATATGGGAGAGAACAGTGAGAGGTAGGGGACGGATGAAGATGGTCCTTTCGTATATTCTATGTAGATTTAGTAGTAGGTAAATGATTAACTCACTTAAAAGTAACCTCATAAGAATGAGATAATAAATGTTAGAAACTATAAGTACTTACTTATTGGACTCTTTGATAAAGAAAGAAAGAATTCATAGGTTAATACTGGTGATTCAAAATTATCTCTAATTGAATATGTAGAAAGCATGGGTACGATTTTTTTGTTTGATAGGAGCACATGATATAATATGATCAACTGTGATGCTCTGTCCACAAACACATGAGGCATTTTTACTAAATTTTGTTGTAAAAGCATCGACTTTCCACCTATACATAAGGGACGATAACTTTCTGCTGATGTGGGAATGTGTTTTAAAGTTTGCAATATTAAAATCTGTGTAAATAAACTTTTTATGAGGCTTTTTAAAGGAATTCTGGAAATTGTTCCAAGCAAATGATTCCACTATACTATATTGTTCTTGAACCGAAAGTGGAAAATTCATCCTGAGAGACTCTGAACTACCTTTTGCACCTTGTTTTGCAGCTCTGTCTACCTTATTGTTATAATAAAACGAACAGTGTGACGGTATCCAGCAGAGAGTAATTGTCGTGTCTTGCATAGAAAGAGCATGAATCAAATTGCTAATTTCAATTATCATTTCTGATCTATTTTGCAATTTTAATTATTTCAGTGCCTGAAGCACAGACTTTGACTCAACACAAAAAAGTATTTGAAATATAGATCGTGGAAAATTTAGAAGATAATTTAACGCCATTAATATTGCAGTATGTTCTGCAGTAAAAACTGATTTATTTTTCCCCAGTGAAAAACATTTCTCTACTTTAAAATCAGGTATCAAATAAGCACAGCCCGCATTTTTCTGAATTAATGACCCATCAGTGTATATTTTTAAATGATTTGAATACTTCTCTTCAATATGAGATTTAACAGTGCTCGCCACTATATTCATATTGTCCTTTTTTAAATCAGTGCGCTCAATATCAAAATGGGCCCTTTGAAGTTCCCAGGGTGGTGAGGGAAGAAGGACGGCCTAGCAGATATAAACTTTTCGTCAACAGTAATGCCCGTGGCTTGCCTAAGCTCAGATGTATACGTTGCCAAAGTAATCTGTGAGGATATTGTTTTTGCACGTGTAGGAAAGTCAATATCTGATCTAATTTTAATCTCATTTTTCACATCATTCTTAACTGGAAGGCTTCTTATCACAAATTTTGTGGCAGCCACTTCTCTCTGATCATCTAATGGTAAAATTTGAGCTTCATTATATGTTCGAAGACAAGATGCATGGGTGGAAAGACCCATTGCAAGTTTGAGCGCTTTGCATTCTACACTTTGAAGCTTCTTTAATAGATATTTTGGTGCACTAAAAACACTTCTTGTGCGTATGTTAATTTTGATCTTAATAGAGATTTACATAGATAAATTAGAGTGGACGTGTCTTGTCCCCATCTCTGTGTACTCACAATTTTGAGAAAATTTAAAGTTTTCCTTGTTTTTGTCAGCAAATAATCTACATGTTGATTCCAAGACATTTTCGATGTGAGGATTACACCCCAAAACTTGATTTGTGAGGCATAATTAAGAACTACACCATTCATTTTGAAAATAGGCATTTTGTCGGGATTCGAACCACTGTTGAATAAAACAATGTTTGTTTTTTTTCTGCAGAAAGACAGTCCATTCTTTGTCAAGTACTCTGCTATAATGTCGAGCTCTTTTTGATACACTATTTTGTACGGTTTATGCTTCGTAATGGAGTTTTCTTTTTTAAGGTTACTTCCGTCCACATCCATATATCGTCAGCATATTGAATTAAGATGACATTTTTAGATATTTTACCGGGTAGATCATACATTAGTAGTGAAAATAGGAAAGGAGCAATAACTGATCCTTGATGAATACCCATTGTAAGAGTTCTTTTAGTTGAATACGTGTTCCCTATTCTGCTTTGAATTTTTCGATTCTTTAGAAAACATTTAATATAATTATAAATATGACCAGACAGACCAATGTTTTTTTTTTAACTTAAGTATCATTCGAGAATGCCAGACTTGATCGTAAGCCTTACGCATGTAAAAAAAAAAAAAGTCGCTAATATACATTTATGCCTAGCAAATTGCTTCTTTATGTTTGTTGTAAGTTTCACTATGATTTCTATTGTCGATCTATTCTTTCTGAAACCAGCCTGATTTATGCGTATCATTTCATTCTTCTCACAAAAAGTGTGTAAGTCTGTTTAAAACGATTCTCTCCAAAAGTTTGCATACATGGGATGTCAATGCTATAGGTCTATATACATTATATATATATATATATATATATTTTTTTTTTTTTTATGTCAGTGCAGCTTTTGCCATTTTTGTGAATGGGAACCACAATTGATTCTTTCCATATTTTTGGCATATCACCATCACACCAGTATTTTTGAAACAGTTCATCCAGGAAATTGATAAAAATTTTCAGGCAGATTTTTAAGCATTTTGTTCGAAATTGCGTCCAGTCCCACCAACGTTTTTTTTGTTTGGGATGGAATTTATTGCATCTTTGAGTTCCTGAAGCGTTAGATGCGCATTAATATAGTTTGTGTTATCAGGAATAGGATCTTTGTAAATTTCTTTTTGCTCTTCTTGGTCTCTATACTCATTACAAATCTTTGATAAACCATTTCCACAGCTAACATTAGCAAACATGTTAGCGAAGGCTTCTGCTTTCTGCTGGACACTAGGTAAGGGATTATCATTTTGCTTTATTGGATATGTTGGCAACTTAATGCCATGTTTCATTACTTTTATCTCCTGCCATTTTTTTTCCTATATCCTTATGTTCTTTTATTTCAATTTTGCAAAATGTGGACCAGTAGTGCTGCTTTGCATCTTGGATTATTTTGTCACTATGCTTACTAACCATTTTCATTTCTTTATGTTTTCTATCTTTTTGGTCTGATCCTTTGTCCCTGATATATATATATATATATATATATATATATATATATATATATATATATATATTCAATTATAAACAAAGCTTGCTCTTATGTCTTAGATTGAAGAAATAGGGGGAAATAAGCATTCATATCTGCAGTGGTAGATCATTCTGCCAACTAACAGTATGTGCTTGAGTGGGTGAATGGGGAAAAATAAAATAAATGCTTCTCAAAATGAGCCTTTAGCAAGCTTATAGTCTCCAAGTGGGAGACGATCTCCAATGGGAAGAAAACCCACTAACATATAACTCCTGGTCAGATACCGATATTTCGAAACCTGATTGTTTCTCCTCAGTGACCGCGGAAAGTGGTAATTTGACTCCTCTGCCTTTTCGATTTTAAGACGAATGCTATCCCAGAAAAGGCTGGTGTGCAATACCGTAGTATGTTTGTCGAGTTTTCAAAAAGCCAACCAAAGGTGCCACCTAAGAAGCAAAAGAAAATCATGAAAGAGCAAAACAAGCTACATTTTCTTGTGAAAAGTAGAAAATATAAAAAGATAACCTCTCAAGACACAAGTGCTGAGGGCCAGTTCTTGGAATGAATCCGCAAGAGACTAAATTACAATAAACTAATAAATTCCAAGGATAAGTACCGAGCACCATTCCAGCAACTTACAGAGCAGCTAGGTGTTGCAATGACTGCAAGAAATATTCAATTATAAACAAAGCTTGCTCTTATGTCTTAGATTGAAGAAATAGGGGGAGATAAGCATTCATATCTGCAGTGGTAGATCATTCTGCCAACTAACAGTATGTGCTTGAGTGGGTGAATGGGGAAAAATAAAATAAATGCTTCTCAAAATGAGCCTTTAGCAAGCTTATAGTCTCCATTTTTCTTTCTTTTCATCAACAGCACCTTTGCAGTCATCATTCTGCTATACATTTTCTTCGTGCTTCCCTGGTTTAGATATATGTATCTTTGGAATAGAATTATCTGCAGCTGCTAAAAGGGAAGACTGAAATAAAGTGTAAAGATCGCCTATGTTAACTGTGGTTGTAATATCTACGTTCACAGTTTGAAAAAAGGCTTTAAAAGCTGACCAATTTGCATATCTATAATTGTATTTGGTAGTGTATCAGGTTTTGTTTCTCTTTGTTCTATCGATAGATACTTTAATGGGAGTGTGGTCAGATCCTAGCAAGTCACCTACAGGGTTCCATGAACAATCTGTTGCAAGTGAAGGAGATATGAAAGTCAGATCTATGGCTGAGGGTCTATGAGTTGCAATATCAGGGATACAAGTAACATTTCCACCATTTAACAAGTATAAATTTGAGTCTGCTATGTTATCAATGAATCTGTTACTAGTAATGTGTGTGCAGTTATCCCAAAAAGGAGCATGCGCATTAAAATCTCCCCCTATCACCCACTTGTCTTGCTGGTCTTGAAAGTTTTTCAACCAGTCAGTGTTCATGTCATCTGGACCTCTAGGTAAATATACAGAGGCGATGTTAAGAACAAAAGATGTGGAAAATTTGACAATGACAGCACATGATGATACCGAGTCAATGTCCAGAGGGCCAGGTGAAGTTCGTTGACAGTGGTCCAGTCCTTCACGAACATAAATAGCAGTTTGAACGCGATTAGAGGGATCAGTCTGTTCATAAACAGGGGGATAATACAAACCTGATATTTTTTGGTAAAGCACTTTTGTCGACGTTCAAAGACTGAAGGAGTAAAATTTGGTAGCTGTTATGGACCAAATATTGATTGAGGTAGGCAAAGTTTCTGGCAAGAGAACGAGCATTCCATTGCAAAATGTTAATATTTGACACTTTACATGTTTTCATGTTATGTTTTGGAAGAACATTTTAAGTATTACCTAATCATAACACAAATGAAAGTAGTAATAACCACAATTAAATATCAGCTAATCTTAACAGCCGAAGATAAAACAGATGAAATGACAGCTTTGCAGAGATGTCCACTGTAATGTCAGTAGAACCAGGGCGGGGGAAACGCTGGAGGATAAAAACCATAGCCCCTATGGTGTTGATGACGGGATGATCTACTTCTAGGCTTTTCCCAAAACAATCGATGGAGGTGTTGCCCTAAGTTCCTTGCAAGAACGGACACTCCTCTTGAAGTGGGGTGGATGTCGTCCCGACTGAGGAGCCTGTAGTCACTGGCCCGCAGGTTGTCATAGCTGATGAAAGTAATGTCATCTTCTGAGACGAGCTTCGACTTTGC